>CM057151.1:35465714-35503214 GCA_029962745.1 Echinometra lucunter
ATACTCCAACGAACGTAGAGGGCGTCAACACTTTCAGTGTTGCTATAAGGAAGGTTCACTTCATACGCGCAAGCAGTTGAAGTGCGCGCACATTTTTGGGTAGTCATGCAAACAAACCTTAAAGCGATATAATACAATGACGGAGTAGTAGCGACATGAAAACAAAAGAGGGATTATGACAAGATTAAGATTTTTGAATTATAACTAAAATATACATTGAAACCATAAATTATGCAAATGAATTAAGTATTTATTATCCTGAAAATATGTTTCTAAAATCTATAATTCTTCAGTAATTAGTGACCACTGTTATCAGTGATTTTACCAGTGTGCTAAATCATGACGTTTTGGCCAAGCTGATTTGTGACCACAGGCATTGCATTTCGGGATAGGGGGTACCTCTCCATCGCTGGCGGGCGTACTACTGAAATTGAATAAATCTGTGCGCTGATCCATCACATTGGCCATATCAATATGATGCGTCGTCTGCTAAGCTTTGTTTACGGTACGGTATAGCTAGCGCCTGCCCAGGTAGGTACAGAGGGGGTAGACTAGCTCCCAGCACTGGACTTACGTGCTCGATGACGTAGAAGCGCTGACAGGGCATGAATTTTACATACTTTTAATTTACTATAATGACAAAAAACAAACAAACAAACAACAAACGAACCACTACAACAAAACGGACGGCGAATGTTAGGGGCAAACATTTCGACATGTATTCAAAAAAATTTTTTCCAGCCTATCACTGATTTTGGTTATTTATGAATTCATCTTATATTTCTTACCCATTTATTCAATATTTACCAATTCAATTTATTTCAGGGTTAGTTTTTTTCATGACATGCATGAATGAATTAGTTAATTACTTTATGTATTTATGGATTCATTTATCTTGATTTGATTATTTTTTTGCGAGGAGAGCAGAGTTAATTTGAATTTGACATCACCACCACTTCTATTGAGACCTCATATGTCATTTTAACCTTCTCCAAAGAGGCTGCCGGAAAGGCGAAGGAGGTAGGTGTAATTCTCATTAAATAGGGAACATCACATCGAATGATATTGATACCCCTCCCCCCAACTTAACCTCTTTGGAACTTTTTTATTTCACCCTTCTCTTCTCCCTTTCTTTATATTTTTTTCTCTCTTCCTCCCTCACTCTCCCCCACTCTTTCTATCACCCGGACTTTTTTTTTCTTCTCTCTCCCCATTTTTATGAAACCTCACTATCCCAGGTATTTAATATTCTCTCTCATCTTTTTTTTCTTCTTTTGCATACTCTTACTCTCTCATATCTGTTCCCAGGCTCTTTCGATTTACGATTCAATTCATCAAGTTACGCCCTAGAATAAAGATAGACAGGTAAAATTGTACATTCAAATTATAAAACTATTTTTTATTTATTGTGCTTTAAAAATCAATCAAGGCTACGACTGTACTTACATATTGCGAGTTGAATTATTCACTGTCACTGATTTTATTAAACCCTAATTACTTGTACAATTTAAAAAATCAAACCAAATTTAATAACAGAAGAATAGGGTACAATAAAAAAGGAAGTATTTGATGTGAAATGGCAGTTTCTGTTTCGCTTGTATGGGGAGCTCCCTTGGCTCAATTGGTTATTTAGGTGTTATCAAGTCAGTTTCAAACCGATTTTCAAACCAATTTCGGTAATAGAGGTTAAAATGGTCAGCTTGATAAGCTAACTGATGCATTGCCATTTCATTTCTCACAACTGACCACTATCTTTTATGGGATCTAGTAATATTCATACATTTATATTCAAAGGTAAGAGAGAAAGATACTATAATACAGTGTATGTATAGTTAAGAAAAAAAGTAAAGCTAATTTCTAGAGTTATTTAAAAAATTAGATAACTTTCTTTAAGAGACTGAAGAAATAATCACAATGATATAAGTATCATAATAGAGATAATTAATTCTAACTACTGTCTCACAAATTAAAATAGTTTGTACAAATGAAGTGAAGCAATGAATGAATTTCCCATCCAATCCAATCCAACCCAAAGGAAGAACTGACCTAGAACGAATCTGTTTTCCTAATTAAAGGTGCTGTAAATTTTCATGGGAATCTGACATTTAATTTCAAAGTATAATTAGCTTGGAATTTCACACATTTTAAACTTATAAATCATTCAGCCAATGGCCTTATCGTGAAATAAGTCACCTCTCTTCTCGCGTGTGCGCTCGCACTGTGTACAAAGTCTATGAGAGTGGAAAGAAGTCACCAGCACTGACGAGATAAACGGCAGTGAATGGGCTTGGTGACTTACTTGTATACTAAAATGGCAGGTCCATCCTACATTTTTTAATGAATAAATACACAAAGAATGGAAGTGTGCAACATCATTTTCTACTCATTAGCATACTTATGAAACTTATTTATTCGAATCATTATGGTGAACTTTCCCTTTAAGTCTTCTTACTTTGTCAAGTCTAATAAATGAAAATTTTCATATTTTGCACAGTCAATAAAGTATATCCATCCACCTGCTCATATTAAATCAAATAAACATTAAACACAATGAGTGATGGTGAAACATCTTACATTTGCTGAATCTCTTACACATCTACATAAGAATATTGTACCCCAGAATAAGTATTACTTGAGTTATAAAGTATAATGTATATACAATTAACATCAAGAAGAAAAAGTAGGAAAGGTACGTCCTAATGCAAACCCTTAGTTTATTAAGAATGCACTTCTAAATTCAATACTACAGACATGTTAAAATGAAAAAAAATATGATATTGCACAATTAGGAGTATGGATGGAAGGTGATGGTCATCAGTAAATTATGGTTAATGTTTTAATCATTTACATGATTGGAAGCAATAAGTAAACATTATACTTAAACACATTTTCTCTGATTATTCAATTTGCTTGAAAAGCAAGTAAGACTTGACCTAAAAGAAATAAACTCTACCAAGCATTTTCTGAACAGCATCTGGTTCAGTATCAGCAGCTCTTTACATTTCGGACAAAGGCCGTGATGTGCTTTGTTCTTTATAGGTGGTGAAGGGTGGCATGGCAGGTTGAGACATGAGCAATATTTTGAATGTCTAGGGGCTACAGGACTTTGATCAACAGAATCTTCTGAAAAGAAAAAAAGGGAAAAGATAACAATAACAAATATGTTTTTTTTATTAAGAAGTATAAAAATAAAAGTATTTTTGCAATAACTCAAAACTAAAAGTGCAAAGATTTATAATTTTGTAAAATATATGAAAATGCAAACCTACATGGCTTAAACAATTAAGTGATTTTATGTTGAGGGGGGATGTGAAAATTTTAAATCATACATGTACATGCAATATCCTTGTTTAAATGTAATTTTTTGTCATTTTGGTGCAATCATGCCAATGGTTAATTTTACTCAACTTTCACTCTTCTGAGGGTGGATATGAAAATTGTTAAATCATACATGTACATGCAATATCCTTATTTAAATGTAAATTTTTATAATTTTGATCCAGTCATGCCAATGGCTAATATAATTTTACTCAACTTTCACTCTCTGATTTTTTTATTTAATTTCCTTACAAAGAGGTTGGAGCACATAAGATCAAACTTGTGTGTGACTGTAGGCTATCAAACATTCACCATTGCAGGGGTCAAAAGCAAACAACAAAATTGCCCTAAGCAAGATATAATTTTCTTAAATTTGCTAGATTATCTGATTCAGGGACTCTTCAACTCTTAATGTGCCACAGATTTGGGGATTCAGACTTGAAATTGAAATTTTTAATAATTCTTTTCCTCTCATGTATGAATTATCGAGCATACCAAAATGCAGGCCAATACACACAAAAGCTATTGAAGCTTTTCCGGCGGTAATGACTAGCCAATAGGAGTTTAAAAAGCTGACGTGGGTAGGACTTGACCTATTAACAAACATAAAACCTACCAAGCATTTTCTGCCCAGCATCTGGATCACTATCTTTAACAGCTCTTTTATTCCAGAGATAGGCGACAATGTTCTCTGTTTAGATGGTGAAGATTGGCTGGGAGGTTGAGCCATGAGCAATTTGTTGATCTTGCCTGGGCATAGGGGCTACAGGAGTTTGATCTTCAACAGGCTCTAACTTTGTTACTGAAAAGAAAAGGAAATAACAATGTCAATGATGGAGATTTCTTCAAAATTTTGAAAAACAAGACATAATTTCATGTTCAAACTATAAATTTCATGTGAATGGCATATAGAGGTTGACAAGTCATGCAAATTATTTGATTTTTTTTCAATTATCAATGTCCATGACTTTAGATTTGTTTCCCAGATATCATGTGTTAACCCTACAAACATGTCAAATGTAATTTTCATTTTCATTTCATATCACTACAAACCACATCAAGATAAAAAGGTTTTTACAATCAAACAATAAATTGTACAAATTAGTTGGAGGATCCTTACAAGTATGACATAAGTCATAAATGGCTGGTCTCTCCTATCATAAAAGAAAAGGCAAAAAGAATGTAGTATGTCTGGCCTATAAAGTTATGGCTATGTTACTGCGGCAGCCCGAACGCGTAGCCCTAGCAGCGTTCCGGGGCTAAGTCTAGATCTACTCGAGACGAGTGTTGGTGTTGTTACCCAACCGGCTAACCCTAAAAGAAACTTAGAACATTTTTAGAGCGGGCATATTTCACGATACTTCTGACAGTTTTAATGAGTTATTGGATTTGATCACAAAGAAATTGCCTAACAGTAAGATTGTCTTCACTGACTAGACTTTTAAGTTTTTAGCCCCAGAACGATCGGAAAACCAGCCGAAGTAAACTTCACACGCATATGCGGGCTGCTGCAGGGGGCCGCAGGCACAGGCGCGAGTTGGCAAAAATTAAAGTTAGGAGGTTAAGCTTAGAATCTAGACAATAATTTGCATGCAGACAGTCGGTCCCTTACTCCCCTCAATTGCCAAATTTGATTAATTATCATTTCAAATAAGTAATTATTAAATTTCATAGTTGAAATCATACCTGGTCCAACTTTGTTCACTTTCACGGACTCCGACGAGGCGGTCATTTTTCATCGCATGATGATAGCCGACTCGACTCGCGACGTACATCGACAGTACACACAGTATACAACAGAGTGGAGTGGATCCACAGTAGTAGCAGCGAAATCTAGCAGAAGAGCGTTATCAACCTCACAAATCTGTATTATTGTAGCAAAAAGTAAAATTATAAAATTATCGCTATTTTAGCTATTTTTCTTCCTTAAAATAAAAGAAAAGCATTAAAACATTATTTGCCATAAGATTTTATTTCAATTTTTTTTATTCAAAAGTGGTAAAATTTTCAAATAGAAAAAAAATCAACTCTACAATCTACTAAAAAACCTCTCTGAGAGAAAATCCGAGAAAATGATGGTCACAAAAAATAAGCGCAGTGAACCTTCCTTATAGCAACACTGAAAAGTGTTGACGCCCTCTACGTTCGTTGTTATACTCATACTTTAGGTCCCCCACCCAATTTTCATTTGTATGGCGCGTTCCGCGCATTAACCTTGCATGCTAGAGAAACCTTGAAAGCTAAGCTTGTCTCTCTTATTATACTCATACTTTATGTCCCCCACCCAATTTTCATTTGTATGGCGCGTTCCGCGCTTTAACCTTGCATGCTAGAGAAACCTTGAAAGCTAAGCTTGTCTCTCTTATTATACTCATACTTTATGTCCCCCACCCAATTTCATTTGTATGGCGCGTTCCGCGCATTTAACCTTGCATGCTAGAGAAACCTTGAAAGCTAAGCTTGTCTCTCTTATTATACTCATACTTTAGGTCCCCCAAAATATTTTATATTCGGTGGCCGTAATCAGCCCGTGTATATTATAAACCCCATTTTCCCCTTGTTTTCAATTCAAGCCGCACTAACCGTCTTCCTAATACGATTTAAGCTTGACAGCTAAGCTCCTATATTTTTATGACATGTCGATTTGAAATTTAACCTTGATAGCTAAGCTTGTCTCTCTTATTATACTCATACTTTACGTCCCCCACCCAATTTTCATTTGCATGGCGCGTTCCGCGCTTTAACCTTGCATGCTAGAGAAACCTAGTGAAGGCTAAGCTTGTATCTCTTATTATACTCATACTTTACGTCCCCCACCCAATTTTCATTTGTATGGCGCGTTCCGCGCATTTAACCTTGTGACCTAATTTAACCTTGATAGCTAAGCTTGTCTCTCTTATTATACTCATACTTTACGTCCCCCACCCAATTTTCATTTGTATGGCGCGTTCCGCGCATTTAACCTTGTGACCTAATTTAACCTTGATAGCTAAGCTTGTCTCTCTTATTATACTCATACTTTACGTCCCCCACCCAATTTTCATTTGTATGGCGCGTTCCGCGCATTTAACCTTGTGACCTAATTTAACCTTGATAGCTAAGCTTGTCTCTCTTATTATACTCATACTTTACGTCCCCCACCCAATTTTCATTTGTATGGCGCGTTCCGCGCATTTAACCTTGTGACCTAATTTAACCTTGAAAGCTAAGCTTGTCTCTCTTATTATACTCATACTTTATGTCCCCCACCCAATTTTCATTTGTATGGCGCGTTCCGCGCATTAACCTTGCATGCTAGAGAAACCTTGAAAGCTAAGCTTGTCTCTCTTATTATACTCATACTTTAGGTCCCCCACAAAATTTTCATTTGGATGGCGCGTTCCGCGCCCTATTGTTTTGAATGGTTTGCGCGTTGTTGTTGATTGCGCAATCTAAGTAGATTTGCGCCGGAACTATTTTCTCAAATTTGTGTCGACCAGGAAAGGGCATCTTTTTAGCGGTGTAAGTTTGTTGGGACGTAAAGTATGAGAATGCCTTAAGATTCTATGAGGTGGGCCTCAACAAATTTCTGAGAATGAAGGTGGGCCTCGAAAAATTTCGAAGAGCCAAAGTGGGCCTTGGGTAAAAAGGTGATATGCCTCGCACTAGAACTCACCGCGATAACGAGACACACCCCCTTTGAGTATGGAAAGCTGAATGAGATAATCTTCAGTTTCCAGTTTTGAAGAGGAAAAAAAGGGACTCTTGAGTCTTGAAACAAACCCTTTAAATTTAATTTGAATAATTGAAGATATTTAAAAAAATAAAAAATGAATATAACACTGGACTTATTCCAGGTGTGGAGAAAAAATTGAGAAATTGTAATAAATGAGAGAAACAAGTCGGCTTTCCACATATCGCTGAGGTACCGGTAGCTTTGGATTCGATTCGAAAACTCAACTCGTTTATCGGAATCTGTTATAAGATTTCAGTTTTCAAATGGCTACGACGGCTAAACGACCAAAAATGGATGAAGACCCAGCTGTTACTAACTTCAGAGAGTACCTCCGATTCAAGACAGTTGAGCCGAATCCAGATTATGGTGAGATTATTTGACTTATTAAAGTTTTAACTTTTAGTTGTGATGAAGACTTGAAGTGCATGCTGGATTTTAGAGTTTGGAACTAACTACTAGCGGACTATCATGACTATGCATCGGGTGCCCGCCGGGGCACGAAACTCGGCTGCTCGTCTACCTATCGCCCGCGCAGGGCCACAGGCACAGAAATGCGTTTGATTTATACCAACTTAATACTAATAGTTTAGACCATAACGTTGCATTCGTGTGAGTAGTTTAGACCAGCTTCCATGCATGCATGATGGGGTGAGCAAACTTCGCACACATTTTAAATTTTTAGTTTTGTAAGGAACACAATTTTAATGCCAAAATTTCTTGAATTCTACCAAAAATTATTTAAGTTGAAGGAGTCGATACCAAAGGGATTTCAAGCAAAATTTTATATTACGAATGGGTGTGAGAAGAAAAATTAGTGATGAAGAATTCCTGAGATATCATGATCCGATCGCTAGATTCGATGTATCGCAACTCAACTATCGCTACAACTGAAAATGGTCTACAAAACGATTCCAAACTTTGCGCATGCATGCCAGTTTACGGCTTTTACTATTAACACTCGGGTCGCGGTGCGCTGGAAAAAAATCGGGTCGTGGCATGCTGGCTGTGGGGTGCCAAGTGTTGACAAAGTTATTTTTTCCCAAACTACACAGTTTCAGTGTCAAAAGTGCACTAAAAACACTATTTCTTTACAGAATTCACGAACAGTGAACCATTTCGTTAAAAAATGAAATGCAACAGACGATTTTGCAACAAAAATTTCCTACCAATATGAATAAACAGAAAGGATTTACATGTATATATCTCTCAAGCCACTAGTATTCAATTCACCCGGGCTGTTGACTTTGTTTCATTACAAACATTGCACTTTGTGCCTTTATGCATAGCAGATGGCGGACGGATCAGTTTGCCAGAGTATGCTTGCGGGCAGGGTGGATCCTAGACCAGCTGCTGGTCGTTTTAAACTGTCACCAATTCCCGAACATGCGTGCGCGCGCGCTGATGTGGTATCTCCCCACGAAGTCATTTACCCCACGAATTCGCCTTCCCCGAAAACAACGACCAGCAAATCTCGGCAGCGAGGTCCGAATTTAATGAGCAGTGACCCCATGACCCCGCTTCCCAAATAAGGACCCTCTCATGAATGATGCATGTTTGGTTTGATGAGGGGTCAGCTGGTCAGCCAAGGCCAGTGTGTGTGTGTCTGTGTGTGTTTATTGGTGCATGTGAGAGTGATCAATGCATGCAGCTATTGACCCTTTCCCAAGACGTTCCACACGTCCAAATACATGGCATGGAAGTATACCTCCATGATATAAGATATGCATCGTATTGGAGAAAAATTTTCCAGATATTGCTGAGCTGAAGTTAACTACAAGTCTGCCTAAATAATGGATAACGTGAGATTTGTTAGGTGGTGTATGGTTTGTGATTTAAGAAATCTATTCCAAAGACAGGTTAGAAAGGCTAAACTTGAATACTTACAAAACAAGATAGAAGAAAACAAACAAGATTCGAAAAAACTATCTGCTTGAATAATGGATAACGTGAGATCTGCCAGTATAGGGGGTGTTCGTGATTTAAGAAATCTGGTCCAAAGACAGGTTAGAAAGGCTAAACTCGAATACTTACAAAACAACATGGAAGAAAACAAACATGATTTGAAAAGACTTTGGCAAAATCTAAACAGTTTAGGATTAAAAAGTAAGAAGAGGAAAGAACAAGAGACAAGAGTCTAAAATTGATGAGAAATTATGTCATGATAAGATGGTATAGCTCATGAATTTAATTCCTATTTTACAAATGTGGCCGTCAAAAATTAGTAGACAAACTCCATCTTTTCAGCCCAGACAAAAATTGTATTCGTGAGTTTTTACGAAGGAAAGTGTGTACTTGTGAATAGCTTCGAGTTATTACCAGTCAGTGAACAATTTGTTTTCAATGAGCTTCGCAGATTGAATGCATCAAAAAGTACTGAGCTAGACATGATTCCGGCTAGATTTTTAAAAGATAGTGCAAAGATTTTGTACAAGCCCTTGTGTTATTTAATGAACCTATCTATCCTGATAAATACTTTTCCAGAGGATACGAAAATAGCACCTCTATACCACGAAAAAGAGTATACATTTTTCCTCTCTCGCTCCGGACGCTCGTAATATATAATAGATAATGACTGAGATTTCGATGACGAATTATCACTTCTACCATGAAAAGGAGTATACATATATTTCCTCGCTTGCTCCACTCACTCGTATCAGAAACTGGATAACTTTGGAATGCAAACCAATTCGGCAAGCGAAGTCAAATGTATAAATGTATACTTTATAAGATACAGGATGGTTTCGGAAAGCGAACAAATTTGGCAAGTGAGGTGACCGAATATTTCTAAACATCTTATAAGGCCTACTGCGCATTTTGATGAATAACACTTCTACAATCAAAAGAATCTGTTTTTCTCGCTCGCCTGTCGCTTCGCTCGCTCGTAGCATCTAACCATTCAGGTGTCAAAATAGATTCACAGTCATCTGAAGGCGAATATTATTATTTCTTATAGCCTACGAAGTGCATTTAGATGACAAAATAACAATTCTTTTATAACATGAAGTGGTTATTTTTGGCTCGCTCGCTTCTCTCGCTCACAAGTATATTAGCGAGAAGTGTATTTTTTCCCAAATTTTGAAAAATCGCTTCATGGCCCTTAAATATTAAAGTAATAGTAATCCACCTCGATCTTATCCCCACCCCCTGCAAGGGACTTCGCACTAGCGAGGTGCGCCTAAATTGATATTTCCAGGTGTGTGTTCAGCCCCCCCCCCCCCCCATTCAGAAAAGTATCCTACGCCCATGTATCTAACACACCTTTTAAAGTGATTACACAATGGTAAAAAAAAGGATATATGATCGAGAGCAGAATTCTAAGAAGATTAACATTAAAAATTTGATGATATGCAATCGAAATCAATGCATTTTTGGCTAATTATATGTGAATATAGTCATGAGTTGACCAAGTGTTGTGCCCCTCACTTTTGCCTCCGAGTCCACTTCTTTAGCCGTAATGAATTATAGGAGAAAATGCAATTTATGCAGTTTCTCTAGAATACTAGATATATACCTATTTTGAAGACTTTATACTAAGCCACTGGATGATGTGAAAAGGTATAAATGGGGGGGGGGGGGGTGGCACAAGAAAGAAAATAGGCGTTAATTAGACATAAAGGACATTTTTATCAGATTTGAAGGGGCAATTTCAGAAGAAGAATCGCACTGCATAAAATGAAAAGAAAACCTGGAGAAGGGGCTTATCATAATCAAACTGGACACTCATTTGAAGTAAAAAAGAACACTTATCAGATTCGAGGTTGAAAAATTACTTTTATTACAAAGCAAAAGGGGAACTGAACATGAATTAAATGGGTGTGTATCAAACTGAAAAGGGGGCACAGGTCGGAATGGAAAAGGAACACATCTAACAAAAAGTGGCAATTGTGGCACTACAGCATCTTAACAGAAGGGGAAATCGGACATACTAGAAAAGAAAAGGGGCATTTAGCTGGGGTATGTATCTGACTCCAAATGGGGCACTTGCCCAAATAGAAAAAGGAAAAATTATCACAGGTGAAGAGGGTCACTCAGCAGAAGGGCAACTGCACTATTAGAACAAAAAATGAGCAGTCAAAAGGGGGCACTTATCACATTTAATTTAGGAATATTCATTACAGTCATATAAAGGGAAAATAGGCCTAGCACTACATGAAAAAAGGGAACGGGTCACTAATCGGCAGTAAAAAAAGAGGGGAGTTGTTGAAGGCCCTTATTGAAAAAATGACCGTCGTAAGAAGAAAAGGGGCACTTTCAAGGGTACTAGTATAAAAAGGGCACTTTTGGGGTGCTTGGAAAAGTGGGAGCACTGTGCCCCCCCCCCCCCCCCCCCCCCCCCCGGCTCTGCCGCCTCTGATTACCATGGTATAACACATTGGAAATCCCTATCTGTTAATATAAAGAAAATAGAGAACTTAATTTGCTCATTTTGAAGAGGAAATTAAGGGAATAACTGTCAATAAGAGTCAGAGACGAGAAGAGAATGACATCCTGATTTATGACTGAAATTGCCTAATACAGACCACCTTGCTTTTGTCTGCCAGGTGAACTGATAGTTTCAAATTTTGTAAATAACTTTATTGATTTAGAAATTGTATACATGTATAATAATGATTGTTTTCCATTCTTTTCTCAATCTAATATAATTTCAATTTAATAAGTTTGTATTTTGAGGGCCCCACTGGAAATAAGCTCTCAAACTTTTTATTTTTATTTTTTATTATTCGTATGTTTTATTGATTTTCATGATTACACACAAAGCAAATGAAGAAGCAATTAAAATACCAACAAAATAAAATGAAATAATGACAGGAATGAATAATGATGTCAACAATGAAAAGATAAATAAAAAAGTAATTATTATCTTATAAATGTGGTAGTTATTAAAAAACATCTACTGTATAGTTGATAGCATCTGAACGGTTTCACCCTAACAAATATAACAGTCTTCACAAAAATTTGCAAATCAAATTTCCCTCTCTTAAAGTGGATATAGAGTTTTCCTTTCTTCTTGGCCACATAATACTGTCTCTTTGGGGATTTTCATATGTTTCTTGATTCAAATTTTGGTCTAGTATTCTTGAATTTGCATAGATAAATGAAATATTCTAAAGATACAAATAGAAACTTTTTCTACATTATGATGCACGTACGGACACACGGCCTGAGAACAGTCCAGTACACCCATCTCTCTGGTACCACTCTCGATCTTGTCAGAATAGTTCAGAATAGTCTTCCGGCAAAGCATGTTTAATAGGTCTTTGTAGTTTACAATCATATCAAAACTTTCCAACCTGTTCGAATTGATTCTTAAAATCAATAATATACAATTATGATTTTCTTTTAAATATCTAAGATGTTTTTGCATGGTAATTGTGTTAGATTGTAAAGATATTACATGATATTTAATAGTTATGGCTTTGAAAGGAGACTATAGGTTTACGATCGGTGCAAGGTTACATAATAACCTAATCTTTTGATTGGCATGAGTGGGAACCAATCACGACCTTGCAATCTTTGACCACATGAAGTGGGCGGAATAAAAGTTCCCCCTGAATTTAGGGGGAAAGCAATAAAACCTGCCAAGGTGTACTGGACTGTTCTCAGGCCGTGTGTCCGTACGTGCACTTTATTTGTGTACATATATATAGCCATGGTGTGCGCTGATATGTGTGCCTACGGATCATAGAGAACAGTCCAGGCAGTGGACTAGGTGGATCCAGGAGTGAAAGAGGGTGCACACTAAATTTTGCCAAGCAAAAAAAAAAAATAAATAAATAACAAAAAAATACTTTGAAAGGGGGGCACTCATGAAACACAGGCAGCACAAGGCATACTTTTGGCTCAAAGGGGGGGGGGGCACGTGCCCCCTGCGCCCCCTCCCGAATTCGCGCCTGGTTTACTGTACACTGACTAGTTTTGGACCGAATAACCTAGTTAACACTTGGCGCACCATACCCAGCGAGTCACGACCCGAGTGTTTTCCAGCGCGCCGCGACCCGAGTGTTTAGTAAAAGCCCAGTTTACAATTACAATGTACAAATAATTTATCCAAAATAGAGATCCATCAAAGGTGAGATAATTGCATCACTAGCAAGGCAAAAAAAAAACATAAAATCATTTAATATCACTTCTTACTTTTGAATTTGATGACATCTTCTCTCGAATTCTGACTTCTCTCACATGACTCAAATTCACGGGTCTTTAAATGCTCGGGATTTCTCGCTAAAAATCTGCAATTTCTTGATCGTCTTTTTGCTGGACTTTGTGAGATATGTAAACGGAAGTGTTATTTCATCGATATATGTCCCCAGGAAGCATATAGTATCGTTTGATGGCATAATTTGGGTGAATTCTACATTTATTGGTGAAAGCTGAACGCAGGCGAACTGTCGATAGGTGAATGTACTGAAAGGGGTTCCTCTCTATCGGGCTAGTGTTGGCTTGGGTTTTGGTCAAATTACGTACACTTTCGCTGCGACAACATCGGAGAAAGGTTTTGCATTGTTCCACACATGCCATTGTCATTGCCGTGGTCTGGTGCGTCGCATGAATCGAAACCGGTGAACTAGCCTATTCAGTTTTTACCCGCCAATATTTTACACTGATTGCCAGAATTACAAGGATCACTAACAGCAATGTCAAAACCCGGTACTTCTACAAGACAGACGAGACAGTCTCAGCAGCAATTGGACTCCTCTCAATCTCAACCACTTCAACAAAGTCTTAGTGTTACTGATCTGACTCAGCATCATGAATTCCTAGACCTTGTGAAAAAAACGGTAAAGGAAGCTGTAAGGGAAGAATTTAATGTGCTCCAACAAGAATTAGGTAAGCTGTCTTCTCGAATTGATGTGAATGAATCAAACATCATGTCTCTGCTTGCTGAACATGACACTAAATCAAAGAAGATTTCTGAATTGGAGAAAAAGCTATCCGAGCAATCAGAGCAAATTTCTGCCCTTCGTAACACATCTCAGAGTGCAGAACAGTATTCATGAAGAAATTGCGTAAGGATTTTTGGAATTACTGAGACCAGTGGAGAAAATACAGACAACATTATTCTTAATATTGCACATGAGAAACTTGGAGTTGAGCTGAACATCAAAGATGTTGACCGTAGTCATCGAGTTGGATCGTCGAAGACCCGGAATGTATCTGAACCTGATGCCTCACAACATGGCTCGACTACCTCAGCTGCTCGTACTTCTTTGGCTGCATCGTCATCAACTTCTAAGTCATCGTCGTGGGCAAGTAAGGTGTCGTCATCGTCATCCGGTAAAGTGACCCACCCAAGACCAATTATAGTCAAATTTGCAACGTATCGTGTTCGTCAGGCTGTACTGCATGCACGTCGGAAGCTGAAAAACTCAGGAATTTCGATCTCTGAGGACCTAACAGGAGCAAATTATACCATCTTGAAAACTGCAAGGGAATCAGCAAAAGTCTCAGCAGCATGGTCCAGCGACGGGCGCATCTTTGTTGCTCTTCCTTCAAGCAATGGGTCGACCGTCAAGAAACTTGTAAGATCTGTAGAAGAAGCTAAAAATTTACGATGATAATGATTGTGAAAGAGTGAAACGTTTAGTGACTTGCCAGACTTAAATTTCCTGGGAGATATGCATCATTTACTGGGAGAATTTTTGAGACATTTTTTTTATTATTCTGTGTTATGTTGGTAAATTGTGGAATTCTTTTACTTTATTTTACTTCCTTATCATTTTTAATTGTTTTTTTGTGTATGTAATGGGTAAGAAGTTTCCTTGTGGGATATGTGAGAACTCTGTCAAAGCTAACCAAAAGGGATTACTTTGTACTACTTGCCGGAAATGGATACATTTGTCATGTACTTGTGTAACTCCAAATTTATATACTAATAGTTCAGAAAAATTTGTTGGTTGGGAATGCTCAAGATGTGTCTTGAAGCGGTTACCATTCTACAATATATCAATGTCATCCTCTACTACAGAAGATTTATGTGAAGATTTAAATGAAGGGGTAAATGTGACCAATCGTTTGAAATATAATCAATTGTTAAATACTAAGGGCTTGAGATTTATTCAGTTGAATGTTGTCAGCCTACTCAAACACTTGGACGAAATCAAATTGATACTGTACAGTAATGACATTGATATATGTGCATTGAATGAAACAAGACTAGATGATAGCATCAGCAGTCATGAAATTAATATACCCAATTATACTGTTATACGCAGAGACAGGAATAGGAATGGAGGCGGTGTTGCCACGTATGTTTGCAATAATATTGATCATCAGCAACTGTCTCACAATTCCATGGTAAATCTTGAAGCTATTCTGATTTCTATTAATTTGAAAAATTCTAAACCATTGCTGTTTTTAAATTGGTATCGACCACCAAACTCGAAGAGTGATATCCTTTCCGCATATGATAATTTGTTAACTTTTATGGATGGTTTTAATTACTCTGAAGTCTTGATGGGTGACCTCAATTTTGATATTAGTAAACATCCGCTAACGGGTGAGAGAAAGAAATACTTACAGATAAATAACATACACGGTATGCATCAGATTAATACAGTGCAATATACAAGGGTAACGAATGAGACAGCGACACTTGTCGATCATATGGTCACGAATTGCCTTGATAAAGTAAGTGCCTTTGGTGTAATTAATAATGGTTTAAGTGATCACTCGATGAGCTATTTATCATGGAAATCTTGTAAAAATGTCCAATCGAGTCCAAAATATGTAACATTTAGGAAATCAAGTGGAATTGATATGGAGTTTTTCATAGCAGATCTGAGAGCTCAAAATTGGAACGATGTTGAAGGTTGTGATAACATTGATATAGCAGTTAACAAATGGGAGGAGCTTCTGTTAGAGGTTGTTAACAAACACATGCCTATGAAAACTAAGCGTGTGAGAAAGAAACATTCTCCTTGGCTTAATGATTCAATATTTGAACTTATAAAATCTCGTGATAAAATGAAAGATAAGGCAAGGAACAAAAAGCAGAATGTCTACTGGAAAGAATATAGACGTTTAAGAAATAAAGTCACATTAGAGATTAGAAAAACTAAAAAGAAGTATTATTCTGAGAAATTAAGTGAATGTAAGGACCGAAACAAATCTTGGAAAATTTTGAAATCATTTGTACCAAATAGAAGCTCCTCTCCACCTATTATAAGTAGTGCACATGATAATATTACTCTAGCAAATGATTTTAACAATCATTTTGCAAGTATTGCTGAAAAATTAAGGTCTGGTGCCGAAAACTTTAACGATGTTACAAAAACTTGTTGCAATGGAAATACTGGTACATTTCGTGAAACTTTTGTTCTATCTCCAGTGTCAGAAATTGATGTGTTAAAATTAGTTTATTCTTTAAAGAATAAAAAATCTGTAGGCATTGATGGCATTAGTTCATTTATTTTAAAAGCAGCTGCTCCAGTAGTGCTTAGATCTCTGACATTTCTGATTAATAAATCCATTATAGAAGGTATAGCCCCCAAACGTTGGAAAATAGCCAAGATAATACCAATATTCAAAAAAGGTGACAAAAGACAACCGGACAATTATAGACCAATTTCACTGCTGCCCTGTGTTTCTAAAGTTTTGGAAAAGATAATTCAACAGCAAACAATTCATTATCTTCATGCTAATAGTATATTTACAAAAGAACAATCAGGCTTTAGACCTAAGCACTCGACATGCACTGCTCTGATTAAGGTTACAGATGAGTGGCTCAGATCTCTTGATAACAGAATGTACACTGGAACTGTTTTTGTAGACCTACAAAAAGCATTTGACACTGTGGATCATTAGATCCTCTTGAATAAGCTTGAAAACATTGGGATTACTGACATAGCACTTAACTGGTTTAAAAGTTACTTATCAGGTAGAGGGATTATCACATCTGTCAATGATGCAATGTCAGAGGAACAGCCCCTCAAATTCGGTGTTCCACAAGGATCCCTATTAGGTCCGCTGCTGTTCCTTATATTTATAAATGATTTACCCAAATGCTTCAATAAATGTTCTGTACACTTATATGCAGATGATTCTGTGGTCTATTTTTCACATAAAGAACCACAAGTTTTTCAAACAACAATGAATAAGGAATTGAAAATACTGGAATTGTGGATGAAGAAAAACAAGTTAAGAATAAATTGTAACAAGACTGTTTGTATGTTGATAGGCTCGAAAAAAATGCTTACAAAGAATGGTACTATAGATTTAAACTTAAATGGTGTTCGCTTAACTCAAGTTAAAAGTTTCAAATATCTCGGTGTTCATGTTGACTCAGAACTGAAGTGGAATCTGCATGTAGATAACATGTGTAAGAAGATTGGAAAAATGATAAATTTCTTATGCAGACTTAAATACTTTATGAGTACTTCAAACTTAAATGTAATATATAACACTGTTGTTTTACCTCACTTTGACTATGCTGATATAGTCTGGCAATCCACCAATATGACTTTACTAGAACAACTTCAAAAGCTCCAAAACAGAGCATCTAGAATAATTTTGGGCATAAATCCATATGAACATAAATCAATTTCCGAACTTCATAATCTGCTGGACTGGGAAAAACTATGTAAGCGAAGAAAGAGACACATGTTATCATTTATGTATAAAATAATGCATGATTTGGCTCCTGGGTATATGAAGGAGAACTTTGTTACTAAGGAAAACAAATATGATTTTAGAACTGCTGGTCTATTGGCTCTTCCAAAACCGCGAACCAACTATTGCAAACGAACTTTTATGTATCGTGCAACTGTGTTATACAATGAATTACCAATAAGAATTCGCCATTCTGGCACACTTAAAGAATTCAATAGGCAAATAAATGGGTACTTAGGTGATGTATAGTCCATGCCTGGTAGCTTCTCTCTTGCTGCACATAGGGGGGGGGGGGGGGGGGATGACAAAGTAGGTTTGGTCTGATAAATTGCATTGTGGATGGGGGTGGGGGTGGGGGCTAATTGGTTCATTCAGTTATGCATATATATGTAAAATTTTGTCATTTTCTTTTCTTTTTTTCAACGTCTAATTTCTTTTGTATTGCAATGTACACTATTTTAATGTTTTAATGGACCCCATGGAAGAACAGAGTAATTTATGTTAATGACTCTGAAATGGGCTATCCTTTCGATTATTTTATCTATTCAACATATTTGCAATTCATTTTATTTATTTCAGTTGATGTCATCTATGTTATTTACTTATGTTATATATTTATGTATTGTGTTTTTAATAATCGGAAAATAAATAAACAAACAAACAAACAATGGGTGTCAATCGGGTACCGATTGGGTTAGGGTTAGGGTAGTTAAGGTGGTACCCAACTGACGTTCATATAGTGCTCCCCGATATTACCCTGTACGCGAAATATGGACATGCACGAAATTTGGACGCACTGCCATACAGCAATTTAACACTTTAACAGTTAGTGATGACCTTAGAACCCATAATATGAATCATAAGTCCAAGGCTGTACGCAGCTAGCCACAGGATTTTTTTCTTGGCCGAGACTAGTAGAAGGGGACAAGAATATAAATGTTCAAGGAAATACACAAGCAAGGGAGCAAAGCAACCAAGCTGGTCACGAGGGCTGAGGAAACTTTTGCATTTATAAACTTGAAACTGAATGATCTGGTTTACACTTTGGGTGGATTTCTGAGAAAATTTTATATAAAAACAAAGGCTTGAAAACAAAAATGGGGGGGGGGGGGGGCTTTCCCCTTCCCCCTTCTCAGAAAGCATTTCATCTGTTAAACTGTAGAAATCAGTCTATATCATTCAGGGATACATTCCACCCTTGTACATATAATACGCTAGTAAACTGCAATTCGGAACTGCATTCATCTCATACGTGCAAATGATGAAGCTGTGTGTCACAGAAGTCAAGCGGGAACAAAGGTAACCCAGCCACATTACTAAGCAACTGCAAGCCACTATTTCCATGGTGGATTGCAGTCTGCTCTGAATCAGCTTCATGTCAAATATTGCACAGCACATGATAGCTTTTATAAATGCATAACCAGTTTCAATTTTTAAATTGTGGCATGTAGTTTTTTTTTTAAGTCATCACTTTATGTAGTCACAGGATCATTCATTAGCCTTAAACTTCATGAAATGGGAGGTGACTTGAGACGTCACATTAACATTGTAACTCTTACTATTATCCAGCTGGTGCTAATGCTTTCCTGAAGCGTATGGGAGATGAACTTGGCTTACCAGTGCAGTTTATTGAGGTTTGTATTGTATTTTGTATTTTTTATATATTTTGTTCTTTTTTGTCTCGCCCACCGGAGGTGAAGGCGAGACTAAGGGATCCAAATGTCGTCCGTCCGTCGTCCGTCCGTCGTCCGTCCGTCGTCCGTCCGTCGTCCGTCCGTCGTCCGTCCGTCGTCCGTCCGTCGTCCGTCCGTCGTCCGTCCGTCCGTCACAAACGTTATGAAAGATAACTTGGCAACCGTGACTCACTTTTCAACCAAACTTGGGTTGTAGATGCACTAAGGGGACCTGCATGTTATGGTCCAGTCAGAGGTCACATGGTAAGGTCAAAGGTCATTTCAGGTCAAACGTTAAAGTTTACGTGCAAGACTCTCTTATGACACAAAACTCTGCAACCGTGACTCACTTTTCAACCAAACTTGGGTTGTAGATGCCCTAAGCGGACCTGCATGTTATGCTCTAGTCAGAGGTCACATGGTAAGGTCAAAGGTCATTTTAGGTCAAACGTTAAAATTTACGTGCAAGACTCTCTTATGACACAAAACTCTGCAACTGTGTGACACTGTTCAATCAAACTTGGGTTGTAGATGCACTAAGGGGACCTGCATCTTATTGTCCAGTCAGAGGTCACATGGTAAGGTCAAAGGTCATTTCAGGTCAAATGTTAAAGTTGACGTGCAAGACTCTCTTATCACACATAACTTTGCAACCGTGACTCACTTTTCAACCAAACTTGGGTTGTAGATGCACTGAGGGGACCTGCATGTTATGGTCCAGTCAGAGGTCACATGGTAAGGTCAAAGGTCATTTCAGGTCAAACGTTGAAGTTTACGTGCAAGACTCTCTTATGACTCAAAACTCTGCAACCGTGTGACACTTATCTATCAAACTTGGGTTGTCGATGCACTAAGGGGACCTGCATGTTATGGTCCAGTCATAGGTCACATGGTAAGGTCAAAGGTCATTTCAGGTCAAACGTTGAAGTTTACGTGCAAGACTCTCTTATGACACAAAACTCTGCAACCGTGTGACACTTATCTATCAAACTTGGGTTGTAGATGCACTAAGGGGACCTGCATGTTATGGTCCAGTCAGAGGTCACATGGTCAGGTCAAAGGTCATTACAGGTCAAACGTTGAACGGTTAAAGTTTACGTGCAAGACTCTCTTATGACACAAAACTTTGCAACCGTGTCACACTTTTCAGTCAAACTTGGGTTGCAGATCACTAAGGGGAAGTGCATGTTATCATTCTGTTGGACTTCACATGATAAGGTGAAAGGTCATTGGAGGTCATATGTTACAGATGTTTTCAAATTCTTGAATTTGCTTTTCCTCTGTCATTTCTTGTATTTCAAACGTTAAAGTTTACCTGCAAGACTCTCTTGTGACGCATAACTTGGCACATGTTGCTGCAATAGCAACCAAATTTGGGTGATAGATGCACTAGGGGTACATTCATGCTATTGTGCTGTCAGGTCACATGGTAAGGTGAAAGGTCATTTTAGGTCAAACTTTACGACCTGCAAGACTTTCTTGTGACATCAAACTTGGTTAGGGCAAGGGATGTACTTGGGGAAACTTTCATGTTATTTAGCCACGGGTGGGCGAGACACAATCTTCCTATTGGCTTGTTTCTTTTGTTGTTGTTGTTTTGGGGGGTGGGGATGTTTATTTTTTGTAAGTGTTTATCTACATGAGAGATCAGATTTATTGTCATTTATATATTGGTAATACATGTATAACAAAATAAGTTTTTGACCTTTTAGATCACGAGGAGTCCCTTTCTTTTTCTTGTTTTTGTACACATTTCGTAGGAAGGAATTGAAATTTAGCTATTTAAGGAAGTGTCCTTCATATTCCTCCCCCCCCCCCCTCTCTCTCTCTCTCTCTCTCTCTCTCTCTCTCTCGTATCTTGATAATGAGATATGTGAATTATTATCAGTTCTCTGTACAAGCTCCATACTAGTGATAACTAAAAAGCATTAGAAACTTACACTCCTTTTTTTAAAAAACCATATTATCCGATTTCTTTTACTGGTACAGGTTCACCCGGGAAAGATAGTAGTTGTCATAACATGGGAGGGCACACATCCGCACCTCAAAAGCATCATACTAAACTCCCACATAGACGTTGTGCCAGTCTTTCCAGTAAGTTTATTCTATATAGTCACAGTGTGAAATATGGACTGTCTGATTTTGCATCTTTTGTATGTGAGGGTGAGGATGTGTGTGTGTGTGTGTGTGTTTACAGGAGGTTATTAATGGTGATAAAAATGATTTTAAAATATTGTACCAAACAAAATGATAAAAATTCTGTAACAAATTTACAACATCTTTAATTATACTTTACAAGTAAAAGATGACCACAATAATTTTGATCTCTCTCAAAAAAAGAAATCTCAGGAATATTCATAAGATTTATGGGGTGTTGCAAGAAAGTTGCAATCAATTGCAAATAATTGCTAATTTTGAAACAACCATTCTGATTGGCTCAGGGTCTACCCTTTTAAGAAGACATGCATGCAACAATGATTTTGATTGGCCAGTGACAATCAGTTGCAACTTGCAATTGATTGCAACTTTCTTGCAACACCCCATTAGAATCACAATAATGTTACCAAAAGTAAGAGAATTTCAATATAAATTACTTCATGGTGCAATATACATCAACGAACATTTGTTCATATTTGGTTTTAGTGATACTAATAACTGTTCATTCTGTAAACATAACCCGGAATCTTATGAACATTTATTCTGGATCTGTAATGATGTTAAAGCCTTATGGCAGAGGGTTATTGAAAAACTTAGTTTGATAAAGCTTAAAAATGCAGAGTGGAAAGATATACATGTGGGAATTACTGGATCCGACATTGAAGTAAAGTTTTGTAATACAGTAATCTTTTTAATGAAATATATTATTTTTAGGTCAAGGTCAGAAGGTAGAGTTCCTACTCAAGAAGAAAGTATTCATAGAGTCGTAGAATATCGAAATGAAGAAAAAGCAATAGCTATTATAATTAAAGAATAAGTTAGACAAGCATTTGTTAAAATGGGAGAGAATGTACCGAAATGGCAGGACTGAGGGCGATATCCAGGAGTGATTTGGGAGAGACAGAGTGATTGTGTAGGTGTTATGTGTTTGTGTGTTTAAAGGAGGAGGGGGGGGGGGGGGGCTGGGATGGTCAAGGGGTTGCAGGTTTGTTTTCGTAAGGATGAATGTGAGTGTGTCTGAGAGAGGGTGTAGGTATATGTACTGGTGCTTGTTTGGGGGGGGGATGGGGGCTATGATGTTTTCTTTTGGGAGGGGTATACTTTGTTTTTTCCTCATTGATTTCTTTTTGATTTGCTTTGTTTTGATGACTGTGAGCTCATGTAATCTCAGATAATTTTAATAATTTTAATCAATGAGTAAATATTTTATACATGAAAGGAAAAGTGTTTTATTATGCATATTGCTGTGATTTTTTTGAAAAGGTGATCCTAGTTTCTTGTTGTGGACTTTTTAAGACACAACATATTTGTATCGCCCTCCACAAAAAATTACAAGTTGGATAGGGAAGACTCTATTTTGTTGGGGTGGGGGGAGGGGGTGACTCAACTTTTTTTTGTATAATAACTCATTTCATTTTTTTTTTAAAGTTATATATGATTCATGTTTTTATTAACTTATTGAAAAAAATATGAAATGTAAAGTGTTAAATTGTTTGATTTGAAATGTTAAATTGAAATGTTAAATGTTTTGTTGATGAAATCAGAATAAAACAGTATGGAAAAAATAGAAAAATAAAAATGATGATAGTGAGGAAGAAGACAATGGTGATTTGGAGGAGAAGAGGACAATGATGATGAGGAGGATGTAGTGAAAATTACTTCCTAGCAGCATTTTTTGGTAAATATTTGCTTTTTTTACATTTGATATAAGGAACACTGGGATTGTGATCCCTTTGAAGCAAAGAAAATGGAGAATGGAGACATCTATGCAAGAGGAAGCCAGGTTAGTCTGTATTGGTTGCAAGGATTGAGATTATGTCAAACAAAGGAAACATTTAAGACCTAATATCGCGTTCACATTGCCGACCAACACCACAGCAGCTCTGGAGCTGCTGCCTTGTTGCTACAGTGTCATGTCCACTGTGAATGCTCAAACAATTAATTTAGTAACTTTAATGCTGGGTGCAAGGTGGTTCAGCTCCAAAGCTGCTGCAGTGTTGTGACGTGGTGAATTGCATATGAACACAACACTGCTTCAGCTCCAGAGTAAACAGTTCACAAAGGTCAAACTTGCAGCTTAAGGAAACTGACAAGTCCTTTGACTGCGTGGTAAAAACATATCATAATTTTGGGAACCATAAGTGTGAAGAAAAAAAAATAATACCGTTATTACTAAAATATTTCTTTTAATCAATATATTTTTAACAGGTATTTTTAATACGATTAAAGATTAATATCAAATCAAAGTACATCGCGAATGAGGTTGTTTTGGTCTACACACATGAGTCGTGCTTGCGCAGTCATAATACAATTTGTAACTTTTGAATTTTCAGCTTGTGATTTATGATTTTATTATCATTTTATTGTGATTTTTGTAGTCATGAAGGCCAAGCAAGAGGAAGGAGGTTAATTGGCGTGAGATGACGATGCAACACTAGTGCAGTTCGATTTTCATGCGCCGAAATATCAGCCAACCTGAACATGTGCTTTACTGCGGTGTCTCGTCGGCAATATGAACGCGCTAATCCACTGTTGATGCGTCCACTATGAACATGTTTACTGTGGCGTTGCTCCAAAGCTGCTGCGGTGTACAACACCGTCACAAACACTGCATTAGATTTTACAACCAATACGAATGTGGTATAACTATCTTCGTTAAACTCTATTTGAGAGTATGTTGAAACTAGCATTTGGGTCAAAATTTTAGTAGAGTGAGAACTTCCAAGAAACTGAAGTTTTGATGTGTTGCATTTGTTTAGCAAGATTTACAACACTTATTTTATTTGATATTATTACTGGAATCCACACCTTTGTTTGAATTCATTCTGTAATCTTGAATGCCTTTGGTCAGAAGCATAGCTTACTAACTGTTTAAACTGAAGACTCTGACTTAGTTTGCTTTATCAATTTAGCAGACATATTGTTGGATATGGTCATGGGGATCTATTGTCAATTTACCTTCAGTGGAATCAAATATGTTCTGTAGTTCTCATCGCCTTTGCTCAATTCTGTCTTAAATGTGAAAATGGGAGCTGGTGATTGATAATGAAAATGTGTGGACAATTCATGAATGCTTATATGTTTTCATATTTTTCTTCCCTATTCTTTATCTCTCTCTCTCTCTCTCCTCCCACCCTCCCTTCCCTTTTCACTCCGTCGCTCTTTTCTGTTTTTGTTTTTTTCACAGGATATGAAATGTGTTGGCATTCAGTAAGTATTACTCCATTTTTTCCTTCCTATATTTTGTAAAACTGCACATTGTTTATTACCATTGTGTTTTCTTTTTTACCCCTTTTTTTATACTTTGAATTTACTTTCCTGCATTTGTGAATTCATCCTCTTAATGAAAGCATTGCTTCAAGTTGAAACTCAGAGTCTCAGTCACTCTTTATTTTCATGAAAGAAGTATTAGCCATATGATGGTATTTTCTATTTTGTAAAAGCGAGCTCATCCATTATGCTTTCTGAATGTGTGTGAACATAAGTGCTTTGAACATTAGCGATCAATCAGTCTTTTTTAAAACTTGATATATTCAGTGAGCGTTCCTTGACCAAATTTGAAAGTGGATACTCGTCTTATTATCTTCCTGTAGGTACATTGAAGCTATCCGTAGACTGAAGAATGCTGGGAAGAGGTTTATGCGAACTATACACATGACATTTGTCCCAGGTAAGAGTTCAGTTTATATCAGTCATGATCTCTGAAATTGATTGGTCCATTGTGCATCATGTGATAAAATACTATTCCCACCAGCCTCATGCAAATGAGCAAATTTGCGACGGAGGGTAACATCTGACATCACGAGCCGTTAATAGTACTACAATTCACGAATACTGTATACAGCGTATGACATCACACACAAAAAGTGCGTACTAGATTGTGGTGACATTAATTTGCACGTGTCTATTGTTTTAGGCACCAAAGCGTGATGATGATGTCATCATCTTGTTAAATTTTTATTGTGCAGTGCTGACACTGCAATAGCGCTACATGTATAATGTTATCTAGAATCTAGATGTAGAATCTAGGTCTACATCTGATTATAAAGTGCAGATTCTGTACTCTTTACTATTGATGACGGATATGTATAAACCAAATATATACGGCCTTGAGAGGGTCTGGTTAAACTGGTGCCCTTAGTAACACCAATGCGACATCGCATTTGCGTTACTTTGGGTACCACAGTTTCCAGCCAGACCCTCTCACAGCCATAAGTATTTGTATATTATACATAGGGGCAATTCAGCATTGGAAAAAAGTCACCTTACTTCACATTTAAAGTAAAAACAGTCACCTCAATAGCCATGAAAAGCCAAATTTTTCGAATTAATAAAATCTGAAACATTAAAGAACTCCACAATCTTAGTCTGTGTTAGTATAATGCATGTTTGATTTTAAAAGACATGTTTGAAATTTAAAATTGGCGCTTTTTTCTGGTAATTCCGTTACCGAGGTATTACGGCACAGTATCAAGAATTTCAGAATAAAATTTTTGGAATAAAAGTGCTCATATGAAAGAATGGGCATATTTACTTGTTAAATGGTGAGAAGGGAGGCTGAGTACAAAGGAGGCACAGAAAGTCAAAAAATGTTGGCAACGGAATTACACCTATACCGTAGAATTGCCCATAAACATTTTGTTTTCTTTTTAGTAATTTCTGTCACATTTTAGAAAATATTCAAGTAAAAAAATGTATACAGCATAACTGAAGCACAATTCTAGAGCATTGTAGTGGAGGGAAGAAGGCATAAATCTTGCAAAGCAGGGGCTTGTTTATGTGCATCTGAGTGCTAAATACATGTACTTTAAAAATAGAAGGTGGAAAGAGGAATACATAAAAAGGGAGAGAAAAGGTAATTGACAAGGAGCATAGATGAATAAAAGTAATCAATCGATATTGATATGTATTACATATCAGTTGATATGTAATTCATGTATGCAACTGAGATATCAAGCACTTTCGGTCACTCGAAATAAGGCAAAAAACCCAAAATTGTTATGTTGCCCTCACATGCACAAAATTTGAAAATTGGGCTGGTCGGTTGATTTTCTCTTCTTTTTTTTTTTTTTTTTTACAAACATATAAATATGTGCAGTTCTGTGACGTGAGAGAGTTGAGTTTTCCAGTAGTTTTTATGAGTTTCTAATGGGGAAAACGCAGTCAAAACGCATATCAAAGTGCCTTTTTACGCCATTGAATACAAATTTTAGCAACTTCTTCACCCAAATCTGACATTTTCTGACAAAAACGGTGCGTTTGTATATTTGGGGTCTGCTAAAGAAAAAAAAAAAAAGACCCTGTTTTTGCACATTTTACCGTCGGTCACATGAGGGCAACATAACAAATTGGGGGGGGGGGGCCTAATGGAGATGTTCTTTATTCATATTTCATTGAAGTGCTTTGTTTTGGATGTGAAATCAGTTTTGCAGTTATGAAAATTAAATGTAAAGTAAAATGATAGAACAGAAAGTTTTGAAAGGTTTTGATTTTGCCTTGATCACTAAGGAATGTTGAAAATTTCCTTCAGATTCCCATGAAACTTCATAAAACCTTTCTGTGCCAATTTTTCTGATTTCTGTGTTCTTCTGTTATTCATGTCATTGTGTGTGGTTTGTTTCCAGTGGAAGATAAAATTATGTAATGAAATATTTACAGTTTATATGACTGCCAAGCAACAGTAAGAAAGCTTTAAATCTGGTGATATTCCATTATTACCTCTTGCTGTATGATGCAATTCTACATTTCTACTACTTGTGCAAATATCAAATGCTATTTATTTTTATGCCTTCACCCACTGAAGGTGGCTGCCGGAGGCATTATGTTTTCGGGTCCGTCTGTCTGTCCGTCCCGTTTTCGTTCTCGCGATAACTTAAGAACTATTAGACAGATCAACTTCAAACATGGCTCATGTATGCATATGGGAGGGACGATGATCTGAGTAGATTTTGAGGTCACATGGTCAAAGGTCAAAGGTTATATACATAAAAATGGTTTGTTCTCGTGATAACTTAAGAACTATTTGACGGATCGACTTCAAACTTGGCTCATGTATGCATATGAGAGGGCTGATGATCTGATTAGATTTTGAGGTCACAAGGTCAAAGGGTTATTATATACATAAAAATGGCTTGTTCTCGCAATAACTTAAGAACCATTTGATGTATCGGCTTCAAATGTGGCTGACACAATGTCATTTGAACAAACCATTTTTTTCCCCAGTTTTTTTTTCTCCTAATACAATTCCCATATTATTTAAAGTGATATATTTGTGATCTGGCAAAGGCAGAGGCATAAATTTCGACTGTGCGTGGTCGAGGATTCATCTAGTATTTAATGTTTTTCTTGTTTGATGTTTGATTTTTCATTTCATTCTTAGATGAAGAAATCGGTGGAAACCTAGGAATGGGGGAGTTCACCAAGACAGCAGAGTTTCAGAAGCTGAACATTGGCTTTGGACTTGATGAAGGTATGACACATAACATTTTTAAGGCAAATTTATGGAGATGCATAAAAAGACAGGATACTTTTGCAAACAAATGTTTGCTAAACAAAATTAATCTGGAAGAATAGAAGGCATAGGATGATGGAGGAGGCTTGGGAACATATGAGGAAATGAAAATGAGTTATTGTTTACTACAGGATTTTTCCTTGTTTGTTTGTTATTTTAATTTTAAGCTGCTTGATTAGTGCTCAATTTATGTATACACCTCACAAAAAGTAACTAACCACTTTGTCTTTTGATCATAGCTCAAATATGGTTTATCGTATCGGACAACTTTAAGAGAATTTGAAAGAAAATTTAATTGTCAACTTCATCTCTTTGTTTTTTGGACAATAGGGTATAAACAAAAACATAGAGGAGGTCAATGAGTGACAGTAAAAACATGTGTCAATCAAAGTCATTCCAAATGCATGAGGCAGTGGATGGCTTTGGCAAGGAAAAAGTGTTAAAAGGATGCATAGGGTGTTTGTCTGGCAAGATGCGATCTCTCATTTTCACACAACCTGTAGGCATTTTGGGCGCTGACACTTTTCCCTCCCGGACATCCACTGCCTCATGCATTTGGAATGACTTTGATCAGCACATGTTTTGACTGTCATTAATTTCATACACCACCTCTGTGTTTTTTTTATACCCTATTGTCCAAAAACAAAGACATAAAGATGACAGCCAGAATCCATTCTGTGAATAAAGACTGCCATATCAGTAGGGATTACTGCAACTTTTATTTGGGGAGTATTTGCATATGAATCATCATTGTGCTCACATTCTTTATTCGATTTCAATAAATGAAGTGCCAAAAAATTTGGAATTTTCTTTCAAATTCTGTATAAAGTTGTCCGATACAACACACCATATTTGAGCTTTGATCAAAAGACAAAGTGGTTAGTTACTTTTTGTGAGGTGTGTATAGTTTTGATATTGGAAATGAACATCTAAGGATATCTGAGGAATTTATTTCATTGCATAAATGAGCTTTCACAACTTTAAGGAAAGGTCAACCTGCTTTTCTTGATTCAATTTAGGTCTAGCCAATCCAACTGAGAAATTTTCACTCTATCATGGAGAGAGAGCAACATGGTGTGAGTAAAACCAAGACCTAAGGACAGCCCTCAAGACCGTCAAATGGTCCTTGCTGCCTCTTGGAGGTGTTTCACAAAGACTGAGACTGACTCAAATCACACTTAATTATGGCAGGCCATTCATGCCACTGTTTGTTTTCACTATTGGCCTATCAAGGGATGTGAAAATCATGGGCTTAAATTTAAAGAATTCACCTTTTTCATTTTCTTCATCAATGAACTATAAAAAATGTCAATTCTGCAGATTAATGACCAAGATTTGCAAACCCAAGATTTGCAAACCCTATGAGAGACACATGGTGAAAAAAGTGGCATGAGTGGCCAGCCATAGTTGAGTGCGATTTAAGTCAGTCTTAGTCTTTGTGAACACCCCCCTGGAAAATTGAAAATGACAGCCCATGTGGTTGACGTGTCTTTCTTGTAGGCCTTTTATAATTTTTAGGGTCCACACAACAGAAATGATCAATCTCAAGGACTGTCAAATTTATAGGCCATAGGTCTAGGGATGTCCCAAGCTAGGTCTGTCCAGGAAACTTTTGCATTTTTCAGCTACTGTGTGTCAGGATGCAAGATTATATGTTTTGGAATTCCCAGGTGATGTTTGCTATATTTGTAGATGGCAATCATCCCACTTTTTCTTTCCAAATACTGTAAAACCAGAAATAATCACATGCACGTAACTTTCACAAATTTTGTGAGCGGACAAGATTCACAAAAATTTCATCATGTGAAATAATAAAATCACAATTGAAAGCACATAGAATTGTTGCAATTTGAGAGAGTTTCTTTGCTGAAAGATTGGCTGTCATTAACAATTTGTGAAAGTTTTATGTGAGAAACTTTTCTAGTTTTACATTTTTCTTTTAAAAAGAACAGAGGGGCATGGCACTGTGTGTGTGCTTAGTAAACTCCCATCTGCTTAAAAGAGATAATATAAAATTATGATATAAGGAGAATGATTTTTTATTTCCTTTCAAAATGGTTCCCTACACATCAGGACTTGCCAACCCAACAGAAAAGTTCAGTCTCTATCATGGAGAACGAGCCATTTGGTGTAAGTAGTTTCTGTGTGTACTGTTGGACCTGTCAGACAGAACCAAAGCTTGAATGGAATCATGTGATGGAGTGTATGTAATGCCCACTGTGCATTATGATGTGAATTCGTTTACTAATACTGTATGATTTTGTTTGGATTCAATATTTGAAAAACTTTGTCATAGCTTATTTTTAAATATGGATGATCAAAGAATGCTAAAATCACAATTGCAGGTTATTGCCAGCCTCCTTGTGGGACAAGGATTGATTTGATTTTTCTTCTTTTGTTCAGGTCAACTTGTTGTTGGGGTGGGCTTGGCCTTTCGTGTATTTTAATATTTTAAAATTTTGATACATGCCCGATACTCTATATTGATGTTCAGTGCTCTCTGTTCAACCTTGCAAAGTGTCTGCATGGCTATATCATCATTGTTTTTGCCGTTTATACACATAGTATAATTTAACGATTGACAGTAATTTTCCACAGTAATTTTCCACCCAAAAGTCATTGCCTATGGTTACATTTAACCCCCTTTATTTTCTGTTACTACATTATGTTCAATTGATAATCCATGTTCCCTTCATCAATCTAATGCCATTTTCATTACACTCTGGTATTTTAAATTTGTTCTTTTTTCTGGCTAATTTTGCAAGGTTGAACGAAGTTTATTTATATCGATCAGATTTTAATTTTTTTTTTTAAGTTTATAATCAAGTATTTTACAGTTTTATCAATGTTTTTATGTGCATCATTTACCGGTATCTTGTGAAATCATTTGTAATTCAGCTTCAGGCTGCAAGGAATGATTTTTTAATGAACAAATAAAGACCAAAAAGCAAAGTTCCAAATTGTAGTTGTGAAGCAGATTTGGCCTGTATCTCAAACTTGAAGGCTTACAGGGAACCGAAACTTCGACTTTAGTACCTGGGGCCCGTTGCATAAAACTTTTGCCAGACTTTTTTCTGGCAAACAAAAAGTCTGGCAAATTTTTATGTAATGGAAACTATGGTACTTTTTTTTTTGCCGTAGTTTCCTCAAATTTTGCCATAAAAAACTCCGGCAAAAGTTTTATGCAACGGGCCCCGGTTGTGGCATGTGATACGACGTGTGACACCCCGAGATACCCAAGACCCAAGAAAGAGACCATGCATCACTGCTGTTACTGGTTTAAGCTGACAAGCAGACAAGCAGTCAAGCAGACAAGGTTCAGTCTGCAATTTAATACAGAACAAACACTAATAAATAATGATTGCATAAACTGACTTGATCATAGCATGTCATATAAATGTACATTGATATTCCTAAGTCATATCTGTCATCATACCAAAACAAACAAAAGAATAATGCTTTCTTCCCTATAAATCCGTCTTAATACAATAATGACTATCAGTGACCTTGACATCCCTCAAGGTCATATCAATTAAACTAGGTTGTGCACTCTGTGCCCTAAATTCATCTTTCTGTCATACACAAACTTTCATAATTGCCCAAATTAACTACCTGCCTCTTATAATTGTGCATCTTGAGCAATAACAATGTCTTATTACTTCTTTCTTATCTCTTAATGCATGCAAGTGCCTGAAGGCCTCATTCATGTTGCATGTACTTTACATTACACATGTACGACTGTGCACTCTTCAATTACGTAACATACACTGTACACGTATGCAATCTTCTACATGGATAACTCATTCATGTCATTACTTTCCCCATCATTTTAGTTACTTAAACTTCATATTTCATCATGCCATCTGCCTATAAAGACAATATAACTAATGAATTTCAAGATAAAGCAGTAAATTGAACTTACATCACTGGGCTTGTATCACAAATTGAACAAAATCATAGACATCTCTGGGTAACAAACTTTCCCATGACGTGGAGAATCAGCAGCACAACCCCCCCAAGCGGCTAAAATCCAAAATCCTATCTTTCAGCACCGCTTCTGATGTCTCAATCATCTGATTAAAGCAAAACTTCATCCTTTACTCAACATCCTGACCCCCTTAAATGTGAAGCCTTACTGAACATTTAATAATTCTTTCTTTGTTTCCAACATCTCAAAATTACATCTATATCCACTATCCATAATAAATTGCTATTTGCAATAAATGTTCCTTTAAATTCTTCAAATCCCCTTTTGTCCAATTTTTGAAAAACTTTGTCATAGCATATATCCTTTTTAAATATGGATGATCAAAGTTTTGAATATTGATATGAATGCTAAAATCACAATTCCAGGTTATTGCCAGCTTCCTTGTGGGATAAAAAGCAAAAATTCCAAATTGTAGTTATCTACAATGTGAAGCAGATTTGGCCTGTATCTCAAACTTGAAGGCTTACAAGGAATTTAAACTTCAAATTTAGTGCCGGTATTCCTATTACTGCTGGTGATTATTACCTCAGTTTGGATTATTAAACCTTTTAAATTTTCATATTAAATGCAAAATGTGATTTTTTTTTTCTCCAAAATGTGAAGGCAGGAGGATTGAACCAATATTTGAACCAACATTTGCTCCAGTACATATTCAACCTAAATCAAATTTAGGTTTAAGATTATGTGTAGTTTTAAGATTATGTATAGTTTTGGGACCAAGGATGAGGTTTAGAACTGGGTTAGGGTATGAGAATCAAAGTAAGGTTTAAGATTATGTGTAGTTTTAGGAACAAGGATGAAGTTTAGAACTGGGTTAGGGTATTAGAATCAAAGTTAGGTTTAAGATTATTTGTAGTTTTAGGAACAAGGATGAAGTTTAGAACTGGGTTAGCGTATGAGAATCAAAGTAAGGTTTAAGATTATGTGTAGTTTTAGGAACAAGGATGAAGTTTAGAACTGGGTTAGGGTATGAGAATCAAAGTAAGGTTTAAGATTATGTATAGTTTGGGACTAAGGATGAGGTTTAGAACTGGGTTAGGGTATGAGATTCAAAATTAGGTTTAAAATTTGTGTAGTTTGGGGACCAATGATGAGATTGGGAACTGGGTTAGAGTATGAGAATCAAGGTTAGGCTTAAGATTATGCATAGTTTTGGGACTAAGAATGAGGTTTAGAACTGGTTTAGAACTGGATCATTTAATCATTCATATTCTTTGCCACTATCCGTTCTAGCATGCTGATTTATTTATAGCACTGTTTAAGCCACTGTTTTAGCACACTGCACAATGTTTTGGTACACCATTGAACTTGCTATGATATTTTTCTGTGTGACCTTCATTTTTGGTAGGGTTTGAGGTAGCATGTATCACAAATTGGCAGTGCTTGTATTTTTAAGTTTTTCCCTTTTCTTTTTTAACAATTTTTTTTATTTTTTTTAATTTTTTTTTGTTATCTACACAGTGTTCTATTAGTGAGCTATTGTCACTGGAACAACAAAACCTTGTATCTCAAAAATGTTGAATGTTCAGGAGAGCCCAAAAACATGGCTTCCTTAGCATTACTGCCTATGGAGGCAGTCAAGTTTCATTTATCAATAGTGGCCTAATCTTTGCAGATGAGCATGTGAGGGTTTGAAAATACATTTTAAGTATTCCCAGCTTTAAGATTATGAAAGGAACTAAATTTCACCAAAAACTGAGATACAAGGTCTTGTCACCCCAGTAACACCATGCAATTTGTATGTATGCATTTCATTTGTATTCGGCAGGGGTTGAAGTGACATGTATTGGGAAGCCTGGCCATGGATCCCAGTTTATACCAGATACTGCTGCTGCAAAACTGGTAAGATAAAGCAATATCTACCCAATTCTTCCAAGACATTTGTTTTGCTGTCTTTATGTTGCACTTGGTATTGTTGGTGCTGTTTGGGGCTATAGCCTAGATATTTTTAACTTTTTTCACTGCATGGAAGCATCTTTATTCAGGACTGATTTATTCGAAGGTATTTTCCTGATTAATGTTTGATTTGAGTTTTTGCTTTGATTTTTGTTCCCAGCAAAAAGTATTGACAGCATTCCTGAATTATCGGGATCAAGAAGAGGCAAGGTAAGTGATGAAATTTTTATGCCTGTGCCGAAGGTGGATGCTGGAGGCATTATATTTTTGGGTTGTCCATCCATTTGTCCATCCGTCCGTCCGTCCGTTCTGTTTTCATTCTTAAAAGCATTTGACAGATCAACTTCAAACTTGGATCATGTATGCATATGGGAGGGACAATGATCTCAATAGATTTGGGGGTCATGAGGTCAAAGGTCGAAGGTCATAGAGGTCATTATGTATATGAAAATGGCTTGTTCTTGCGATAACTTAAGAACCCTGTGATAGATCAACTTCAAACTTGGGTCATGCGTGCATTGGAAGGACAATGCTATTAGATTTGGGGTCACAAGGTCAAAGGTCATAGATGTCACTGTATACATGAAAATTGCTCGTTCTTGCGATAACTCAAGAACCATTTGACAGATCAATTTCAAATGTGGCTGACACAGTGTCATTAAAATAGAACCATTTTTTCCAGTTTTGTACTCTAAATGCATCATAATACACATCCCATAATTAAAAAATGATATTTGTGCATATAGGAATGCCGTGGCAATAATTTTAAGGGCAATATTCTTTGCCTTCATTTCAGATATTTATTAATAATAGTATTTTAGCTAATTTCTTCAGTGATGAAATCATTTATTAGATTTTCAATCAAAATCAACATGAATGTGCCATATATTTCTGATCTGGCAAGGGTGGAGGCACGAATTTCGACAGCGCACAGTCGAGGATTCATCTAGTTTTAATATGCATGTCAGTCGATGTCATTTACACTGTATTTCTGATTTGTTGGCTTGTTAAAGTGATTACACAATGGTAAACAAAATTTTGATGTATGATCAAGAATAGAATTCTGTGAAGAATGACATTAAAAATATGATGATTTTCAGTCGAAATCAATGCATTTTGGCTAATTTTCTCATAAAAGTTATGAGCTGACCAAAAAACTTGAGTATGAGGTATGACGTAAAAGTGGGTGCACAGCTTCGCGCATTACAGTTGTTCTGCGTGCTAGACTGTACAATATGTATTATACCTTGTGCGCATTTTGCTAGAAGTGCGCGACAAGGTACCCACTTTGACGCCATTTTTACGTCAAAGTGGGTACCCAACTGAAACTGGGTCACAGCTGAGGGGTCAAAATATCCCGAAATCTTACCACATTTGGGGGTTTCCTTGGCAAGAGGACTTTTTAAAGAACTTAAGGCAGATGATTTTCTGCTAATAAAATCATGCTCTTTTAAATGAACCAACATTGTTTCAGCATTGGGTACCCCCTTTAAAACTTACAGATGCTTATTATTCACATGAGAGGTTTTTATAGGAACAATAACCCAGAATCTCTCTGTCATGGTATAGCTTTAAGAGCATTTGTAGGATATCTCAATGAAGACATTGAATCTTGTAGGTTGAAGTTCAGAATTTGAACTTCATGCCTGTACACACTATGAACATGATGGACAAAGAAAGCGGACAAAATAAACAACCCCTCATTCTACCCTTCACAATGGTTCTGGTAGTGAAAAGAACATCCCTTCACTGCTATTGTCTAAAATATGTGGAACAGGTGTCACATGCATATGCACCTGGAACTACATGATTAAACATAATAGCTGTGAAGGGATGTTCTTTTGACTACCAGAACCATTGGGAAGGGTAGAATGAGAGGTTGGTTATTTTGTTTGCTTTCTTTGTCTGCCATGTTCATAGTGACATTTAGTTAATTGGGCAAGTTTTGTCCTGTACTTACGACATCCAAGAGTGTAGTATATCTGATGGATGCATCAGGCTTAACCCATTCAGGACAGGAATTATATAAAGCTTAATTTAATCAGCTTTTATTCCTCAAAATGGCAACACCAGTATTTTTTCTTTTATTGCTACATATTTTTTTTATAAAAAGTCATGTATAGGAAATGAATATAAACTGATGGAAAGCATGGTGAAAATTTCAGTTGCCAACTTCCATGGAAAAACAGTGATTTTGAACTTCCTATCATGTTGCCAATTTAAGGATTTTAGTGTTTATTTTCCTTTTTAAAAAATTCAGCATCAAACAACATATGCTGATGCAACCATAATGGGCATATGTGTAGAAATTGTTGCTCTTTTTACTCATGCTTTTTTAGGAGCTCTGCATCACCTTTATCATATCAATAATATGCAAAAGATGCAAGAGAATGAGTTGAAGATATGATCTGTCTGCACTCAAGTTGAAGCTATTTGTATCTGTTATACTCAGCCGGTACTCATTATGAGTTCGTACGATAGGTGCATTTACAGCCTCAACAAGAGCGAATACATTTGTAGATCGTGAACAAATATAGACATGCATCATTTGTTCTTTTACAACGAAACACATTGGCCGGAATTCACAAAGGAAGGTTAAATTTAACCCTGGGTTATTTTAGCCATGGTTTATCTAGTCCAGGCTAAAATTAAAGGTATTGGTTAACATTGTTATGATTTAAAAAAAATCTTGTTCTGTTACTTGAAAATGGGACAAATATAAGGGTTATAGTGTAAAAATACCAGTCTGAAAGTTTCAAAGCATAATATCCACAGGAAGTATTTTTAAATATAAAAAATGTGAACCAATGTTTGAAAAATATACGAGGGTCGGTTGCACAGAAGGAGTGCGCATGCGCGTATGACTCACCTTACCGTACTGTGTGTATTGGCGAATCACGCGGCGGGAGGCACATAACGGCATTTTCAAATTCAAGCAAAGTGGTCCTCTTAGTGATTGTCTCGTGAGACGAAGGATAATAAAATCGCCGTTTGCGTCTAACTTACACTTTTTCATTCCAAATTATGGTTGGTTTCAGGGTTTTTGAGTACAAATACTAGTACTCATACACATGTTTCATCTTAGTTTGAGAATTTTTTAAATCAGCTACTCACAAAGTTAGCCAATGCCTTTAAGTCTATGGTTTAAACCACTGTCTGATTTATCAATGTTGGACTCCTTAGTCCTTAGTCTAGATTTTAGACCATGGACCAAATCATGGGTTAAATGGGAGGGGGGAACTTAAAAAAAGCCCCCCCCCCCCCAATATTTTTCGAGATGATCCGTAATGTGAAAAGCTTACGCCGCGACATTTCATGACTTTTTCTTTCAAGTCTCGCGCAACTTTTAAGACCAAACTTGCGACGCCCGGGTATGTGGTTCCGAAGTTGTGCAACATTTTGTAACTGCATGTCAGACCCAAATTGCCCAAAAACATGATTTTATGACTGTACATATCCAATGCATATATTCTGTTTCTAGCCAAAATTCATAAATGTATCATTAATTTTACTTTAACTGATTAAAACAATTAAGTTCATGTTGTTTATGATCAGAATAGTGTCGTCAATGTTTTCCATTGAAAAAACAATAAAAAACAAAAATTAAAAAACAAAGAAATACATAAGAAATTTT
>CM057151.1:35508214-35550623 GCA_029962745.1 Echinometra lucunter
AATGCCATGTGCTTGAAAAAAAAAAAAAATCTTGAAAAAAAAATCGCCTTACTGACATGTCAGGCAAGATTCGTTACTGTTTGGGTCATTAAATTTTTCAAAGCATCATGCCTAAGTTTAATGTTGAAAAGGCTTGGGTAATAAGGGCATCATGGGGGGAGGGGAACGCCTCTCATCTTCCCCAGTTAAATTTGTGGAGAATCGACACATTGCCTGAATACTTAAAGACATTGGTTAACATTATCATAATTCAAAAAAATCTCATTTTGTTTCTTGAAAATGGGATAAACATAAGGGTTATAGTGTAAAAATACCACTCTAAAAGTTTCAAAGTATAATACCCACAGGAAGTATTTTTAAATATTAGAAATGTGAACCAATGTTTGAAAAATATACGAGGGTCGGTTGCACAGACTAGACGTAAGGAGTGCGCTTGCACGCATGGCTCACCAGACCGTACTGTGTGTATTGGCATATCATGCGGTGGGAGGCAGATAACAGTATATTTTAGTTTGAGCAAAACAGTCCTCTTATTTATTGTCTCTGAGACGAAAATTAATATAATCGGGGTTTGCATCTAACAAACAGTTATTCATTCCAAATTATGGTTGGTTTCAGGGTTGTTTAGTACAAATACAAGTAGTCATATGCATGTTTCATCTTAGTTTAAGAATTTTTTAAGTCAGCTGCTCACAAAGCTAGCCAATGCCTTTAAAGGAAACAAAAAAACCCTCAGGTCAAGTAAATTGTAAACCAAAGCTAAGACAGAATAAAACAGATCAGTGAAAATTTGAATGAAATTGGATACGGAATAAGCAAGTTAAGCCTATATGAAATTTTCTGTTTTGACACTTCCATAGCTATTGGTGATATAATTTCTGGACAACTCTTGAGCTTTTGATATGTTTTGTACACAGAATTTCACTTATTTTTTTATTTTCCTGGAGAACATGTGTTTTCATTGTCCTTATCCCAAGTATGTTTTGGAGAAAACACTCCTACGTTACGTATTTTGCATTTGGCCTAAGAAAACATGCAAATCTAATTAAAATGAAAGTGTTTAATTATGTATGTACACACATACTGAGAGGTGTCAACAAAATAATGACATCATTAGCTGTGGTAGTGTCAACAAATGTCATAAAGAAAATTTCATTAAGCTGTAACTTTCTTATTCTGTGTCCAATTTCATTCCAATTTTCACTGATCTCTTTTATTCTGTCTCAGCTTTGATTTAAAAACTGCTTGACTTGAAGGTTTTGGTTTCCTTTAAAGACCCAGATTTTCATGTTTTCCTTATTTTAGTCATACTGTCATTTTGATTGGCTCTTATTTCTCTCTATTTTATCTAATGACCTGGTAGGACATGGTGAAGAAATTAGATGAACTCGTGGCATGTGGTGGATCTGGCGTCTCCTACAAACTGCCGAGGGTGAGTCTACATAGTTTTGTAATTGACACCATTCAATTCTGTAGTTATTTATGAAGGTGAAGGCAGTGAAGTATATTCAACTCTTCTGTTTCTTTGAGCCAGTCAAGCCCCAAATTGGCCCCCATTACCTAGAGAGTTCATTCTATAAGTACTATAAGAACTGCTAAGAGGTTACTTTTAGGCTAATTTTGTATAATAATCTAGGCTAATCTTGTTTTATTGTTCAATTATGGTTGTACAGTGACCAACACTACTTCACATCATGAAAGAATGTCATGAGGTTGAATGGAAAGGTTGGTATTAAAGTGATTACACAATGGTAAAAAAAAAATTGATATATGATCGAGAATAGAATTCTAATTACATTAAAAATATGATGATTTTCAATCGAAATCAATGCATTTTGGCTAATTTTCTCATAAAAAGGTGAAGAGCTGACTAAAAAATTTGAGTATGAGGTATGACGTAAAAGTGGGTACCCAGATGAAACTGGGTCACAGCTGAGGGGTCAAAAATATCCTGAAATCTTACCATATTTTGGGGTTTCCTTGGCAACACGACTTTTTAAAAAACTTTAGGCGGATGATTTTCTGTTAATAAAATCATGCTCGTTTAAATGAGCTAACATTGTTTCAGCATTGGGTACCCCCTTTAAATGGTTCATGCATTTTGTGAAGTTTTATGATCAACACAATTAGAAAAAGTCTTCTTTAGTGCACAGACAAATGAATGCACTTGTGACATCTAATTTGGTCCATAGTTCTTATCTGTATAGAGAAATATTTCAAATTTGCACAGTAATTTCTGTACACACATTTCATACCAAGGACAACTCTTTTCAAGTAACATTTTTGCTGTGATTTTCTTCCACATACAACTTACGAGAATGGAAAAGCACACAAATTATATTTACTTTGACAAGAAGCCAGTCTCTCTTTGAAATGAGATTTTAAAAAAGGGACATCGTTAATGTAGGTGAAAAAAAAATTAATCATTCATCTTTTGTTGTAATATATCACCTTGTGAAACTCTTTGCATTTCATCCCCTGTAGAAAGGTGTGTGCTACACAACCCCGCTGAGCGATGACAGTGTCTGGTGGCATACATTCAAGAAATCCTGTGAAAAGGAGTAAGCGAAATGATGAATTTCACAACTTTTTGCTTGATAACCTGCATGAGGTGTGGGCAGTAGAAATTCCATGTAGAATAATGAATGTCAAATTTTCTTCTGAAATTTTTCCTTCATCTTCATAGTTAAGTAAGACTTGTGAAAGAATGATTTGAGATTTCCACTTCGGTATTCATCAAATTATTCTATGTAAATGTTCTGTGACTCTTCTATTTCTGTTATATATGCTCTAAATTAGAAATAATCCATTGTCTAGTATTTTGGGGCCCTAGATGTCATGTCCACCGTGCTGATTAATGATGGTTTCTCCCAATTTTGCAGCATATGAAAACATTTTTTTTTTCATCACCTTGTTTGCAGAAAAGTGGAGCTACAGATTGAGATCTTCCCAGCGGGAACGGACAGCAGATACATCCGCGCCTTGGGCATCCCCTGCCTGGGATTCTCACCAATGAACAACACTCCTATCCTTCTCCACGATCACAATGAACGTCTCAACGAAGACATCTTCCTTCGAGGTATCTCCATCTATGAAACTATCATTACCGATATCGCCAATGTGCCTGATGCGTAACGTTAAGAGTACTCCACAACGACAATGAATGCCTCAACAAAGACACCTTACTGCCTGGTATCTCTTTCTATTTGCAATCATTACTGGTATTGCAAACATGCTTGATACATAATGTGAAGAGGGTACAGAGTATAAATTGTCTCCTTAGGGATAAAATGACTTTAACATTTTAAAAGTATTTGTATATGAAACTATATTTTAGGATGTATGGGATGTTTTTGTTGATCTATGTTCTACTATCTTTCTCAAGAAATTACATATTATGCAACTCTATTCTAAATCAGTTTGAATTAGAGTAAAGACTTCTTTTGTGACATAAGCAAAATATTTGAAAAAATAGTTGTAACCTTATTAGATTATATGAGCAAGATCTACATACTCATATGAATACTTCAACCCACGTCACCCTCCCTAAAGGAGTAAAATAACTATGAATTGAAAATAAATAACATTGTGGCTGTCAGTGACTTCGAAACATGATTTAGCTTTTTTTCCTCTCGAGCACTTTACTGTCTGACCTGATGGTATAGCATACATATGTAAAATGTTGAGTGACTTGCACAGATTGTCTAATGCAATATAAAATGGTTCTAGCCAAATGGAAAGGGACATCTAGAATGGGAGGATTCCTGACATTAATTAACCCATTCGTGACAGGAATTATTTAAAGCCTAATTTAATCAGCTTTTATTCTTCAAATTGGCAACACCAACATTTTTATTTTATTGTTACATTTTTCTTATAAAATGTCATGTATCTGAAATGAATATAAATTGACAGAAATTATGATGAGAAGTCAAAAAGTTACCAATTTGCAGGGGAAAACTGTGATTTTAAACTTTCTATCACATTGCCAATTTAAGGATTTCAGTGCTTATTTTCCTTTAAAAAAATTTCAGCATCAAACAACGAATATTGATGCAACCAAAATGGGCAGTTTGTGTAGAATTTTCGACTCTTTCTGCTCATGTATTTGGTATGATTTTTGCATCAAAAGATATTAGGCCAAACCACAAAATGTGGACCTCTGTCACGAATGGGTTAATTATGGGACTAAAGCCTGCCTGGTAGCAAGCTGGTATCTCTGTCTAAAATATATACAACCATTACTAATGCTACAAACATGCTTGATACATACATAGATATGAATTGAAAAATAGACAACATTGTGGCTGTCAGCAATGAATTCACAACATGATGATAGGTTGTTGTTTTTTTTCTCCCATCTCTCAAGCTCTTTACTGTCTGGCCTGATGATCTAGCATACATGTATAATGCTGGGTGACTTGGACAGATTATTTATTGCAATATATAATACTACTAGCCTGATGGAAAGGGAAATCTGAAATTACCGAGACGTTGCCTAAGATCAGTTATGGTAAATACTGACATGATTTTGTGGAAGGGTTATAGTATAGTGGGTCAGATGAAGACTATTAGTTGAGAAAGTTTAGGGCTCTTATCCAAGCCTTGCAGTAATGTACGTCAACATAAATTTGTATTTGATATGCCATTGGACTTTATGTTGGCAGCTGAGCTATTTAACCATAAGGTTAACCATAAGGTTATGGTATGGATAAGCCAGGATTGTCATGACATCGTGGGATGAGCTATATGGGAGAAATCACTCTTACCATTATTGTAGTATTAAATGTACCAGTATCAGAATAAGGACCTTGAGGCTTGCAGGAGTATAATCATGTATGTGGAATATAAGATGAAATTCTCCACCTTTGTCTTGGGGGTGTAACATAAAAAATACAATCAATCTTATGATTGATATCAATCGTAAGTCTATGGCAAATCATGTACTAAAGAGATACAATTGATGAGTGAGGGGACCTGTCCTGTAGCAGCCAAACTTGCCTGGGAGGGAGGAGGGGGAGGGGAGAGGAGGGAGGTACCTGAACAATGGATACATGTTAAATACATTTATGAAATGTTGACATGTGAAATAAATCTTTACTAGACCATCGGAAGTTTATTCAAATTGCAATTTGATCCTTGCAACTGCTGGAAAGTATATCACCACATGATAAAGAGATATCCAGTGAGCTTTCCCAGACCATCTGGCAATTAAGTACAGAGGCATCAGTGGTATGATAACTAGGTAGAGTCCTGGGGAGCGTTTCATGAAGAGTTTTGTCAGTGAAAATCACCGACAAATGTTATAAGCTACTGAAAATACTCGTATCTGATTGGCTGAAAGCAAATTAGTCGGTGAAAACCACCGACTAATTGTTTCATGAAACGCCCCCCAGGTCTCTTTACCGGGAGTGCTCAATACTAAACTGGGGGTGTGCTAGTGCCCTTTGGTGAGGCATTAATCCTCACTAGCAAGTCCTTTGGAAAGGACTGAAAGCGGTTGGTCCCCTGGCTTGCTTCGGTACAAGCATATGCTTTCTTAACAGTCGAGTACAATAACCAACCATTTAATGATTTAACCATCAATTTCAAGGGCAATGAGCTAGTTGCCCCTTCTAATGTTTGATTAATTGTGTTTACAGTACTGTGAATCATGTCAGTCAGTATTCCCTCCACTCTATCTCCCCATCCTCTCCCTCCCCACACACTTCGGTCTTGGGATGAAGATGCGTAAGACACGTTTTTTGAATGCGTGGGAAAATGCGTTTCCTACAGCACATTGCAATAAATCGGGAGAATCCTGTGGATCAAAATACTTCCGCATTTTTCGAGCAGTGCTCATGAAATTTGGCACACACATTAGTCTTGAGATGAAGATGTGCAAGACTTATTTTCTGAATGTGTCAGAAACTGCATTTCCATGGTAACAGCATATTGTAGTAAATCAGGGGAAAAATATTGTGGATCAAGCTACTTCATCATTTTTCGAGCAATGCTCATAAAATTCAGTACACACATTGGGGCAGGGTATTAATCACCTTCAGTGATATTTATTTTTTATTCTAGAGGTAAGTCAGCCAATAAATGAACTGAAGATTTTGTTTTATCTTCAGTGTGGCATCCTGTGTCTGAGTCAGAAGCAACTGTCGAGTATTTGTGGTGTAATGTTTTTGTCTCGCCTGCGTAGCGGAGCGAGACATAGGTATCACTATTTCCGGTGTCGGCGTCGTCGGCGTCGGCGTCGTCGGCGTTGTCGTCAACATTTGTGTTGTACACCCAATAACTTTCTATAGCTTTAAGGTGGGATCACCAAATTCATACCAGAGGTCCATCTCTTGAAGGCGCAGGTCAAGTTCGAATATGAGTCGAATTTGAATAAGGTCAAAGGTCAAAGGTCAATGAACTTTCCATGACTGGCACTGTGCTATATTGTACACACAATAACTTTTTATACCTTCGAGGTAGGATTGCCAAATTCATACAAGAGGTCCATCTCTTGAAGGTGCAGGTCAAGTTCGAATGTGAGTTGAATTTGATTAAGGTCAAAGGTCAAAGGTCAATGAACTTTCCATGACTGGCACTGTGCTGTGTTGTACACACAATAACTTTCTATAGCTTCGAGGTGGGATCACCAAATTTATACCAGAGGTACATCTCTTGAAGGCACAGGTCAAGTTTGAGTATGAGTTGAATTTGAATAAGGTCAGAGGTCAAAGGTCAATGAACTTTCCATGACTGGCACTGTGCTATGTTGTACACACAATAACTTTCTATACCTTCGAGGTAGGATTGCCAAATTCATATGAGAGGTCCATCTCTTGAAGGTGCAGGTCAAGTTCGAATGTGAGTTGAATTTGATTAAGGTCAAAGGTCAAAGGTCAATGAACTTTTCATAACTGGCACTGTGCTATGTTGTACACCTAATAACTTTCTATAGCTTTGACGTGGAATCACCAAATTCATACCATTTTCAAACAATAAGTTTGCCATAACACCTTAATAATTAATTTAATTTTACAATTTTACTCACATTATTATCAGTTACATTCTTTTTCACTAACATTCATTTCCTTACTTGCATGGAAATAATTATAGCTTCATAGTATTAACAGCATTCTTAGTGTTATCTGATTTCCTAGGGATAAAGTAGGCCTATACCATTATTTCATATGTAAACTGTCAGAACCACAATTCACCCCCTAAACTGCTGACAGCCTCAGAAGTCATATAGCATAGTTTTGACATGCAATCTCTTCATGACTGCAATATGCAGGCGAGACAACGCTTGGCGTTTGCCTTGTTTCGATGCTGGCATTGGTATCCATCAGATTTCAAGTTTACTTTGAATATCCTTTTTGTTTACCATTGTCTCTTGTTTACAACATTGTTTATACTGTAATATTGGTTTTTTAAAATTCTGTTTGTTGACTTTGATAACAGTTACACTAAGGAATGTGGTCAAGTTGTCTGCTTTGAGGAGATTGTTTTATTCTTTTTATAAGGGATCAGGAAAACTGGATTTTCTTTGCTTGTTAAAGGGAGCCCACATTTGCACAACATTGTTTCAGAATTTGAAGAGAAATAAGCCAATTTCAATTTGAAATGACAGATATTTATGTAAAACTATCATGTTATCAAATTTACAACAATATTCCAAAGAATAAGTGAAAAATGAATGGTTTTACTCTTAAAGTGTCAGGAAGACGGCTTTAACAAAACAAAGAAAATAAAAGAAAATTTGTGTTGAATATTTCCTTCTCAATTCTTAAAGGGGAATGTACTGGGGTCTAAAACTTCAAGAGCGTTCTTCTGTGGCTTAAAGCAATCTAAAGTGAAACTTTTGTGCAGATTGGGTGCCACTTGCAAATGTGGGCTACTACATTTAATGTATGTGCAAGAGTGAACCACAGTGAATGTCTTCTAGGTATTATAGATTTAATGTTGGTTTTGGTATGATATGTATTTTACCCGGTGCCATCATCATTTTATGTATATGGGGTTATCGATAACTTTTCCTCTGTATTTTTCTTCATAGACTTATTTTGTATATTTTATGAAAAAAATACAATTAATGACTGGAATAATGGTTGCTTTGATTTCTTTTTTCATCTCACAGTGGAGATACATGTTATTTCAAGATGTTTTTAAGTGTGTGCAGTTTGGTTTTTCATATACCAGGGAGGTACTATTTAAATAGTAACTCCTGTTTATACTGAAAAGGTCTATTGTTACATTTTCAAGTTAAAAAAATGAAATAAAATTTACAGATCGGCAAAGTAATGTTGTATCACTCATTTGCACTTTGTACCATTACAAAATAATCATGATTTTAAAAAAAGAAAAAAAAAACTTTGAGCGTGTTTCTACTGAACAATAAAAATTCGAGGTAATGCGAGGTGTTACGAGGTGACACGAAGTGTCCTGTAGAAACACAGTCATTGAATGATGTGTCAGCCAGTTACATGTGGAGTGCTACGTAATCGATATATTTCAATTTATGTATTAAATCTTCCTTAGTATTTAGGATAGACGGTTTACAAATACGCAAAAAAAATGTTCAGGTTCATGTTTGTACAACACCTTAGCAATCCTAAAGGTACGGTTCCATTTGATAGAGATATTGATTTTTGTTACAATAAATTGTTTGTAATTTTCTCTCCTGACTTTATTATGCATAAGGTTTGCACTTTGCACAGAAGAGTTTCCTTAAGATGTTAGTAAAATCTAAAACCACTCCTAAAATTGACAGCGATTAGTTTATTTTCAACTGAATTGTTTGAAAAATAAAAGTGTGCATTAAAATAAACCAATGTGAACAATCACAAAATCTAACTCCCTTACCCCCCCCCCAAAAAAAAAAAAATAGTGAATACATTTTTTTACACTGTATTGCCAATTCAGAGACTTCAGTGGTGACTTACAATTAAAATACATGTATTCTTATTTTCAACTAGTTTGAAAAATGAAATTTTGAATTAAATAAACCAATGTGAATGCACTAAAATCGCAAAATTTGAACCACCCCCCCCCCCCAAAAAAAACAAAAACCTGTGATTACATTTCTTACACTGCATTGCCAAGTTAAAAACTTCATTGGTGACTTACAATAAAAATATTCTTATTTTCAACTAGATAGTTTGAAAAATGAAATTTTGAATTAAATAAACTAATGTGAATGCACTAAAATCGCAAAATTTGAACCCCCCCCCAAAAAAAAAAATAGTGAATACATTTTTTTACACTGTATTGCCAATTCAGAGACTTCAGTGGTGACTTACAATTAAAATACATGTATTCTTATTTTCAACTAGTTTGAAAAATGAAATTTTGAATTAAATAAACTAATGTGAATGCACTAAAATCGCAAAATTTGAACCCCCCCCCAAAAAAAAAAAAAAAAAAAAAACAACCTGTGATTACATTTCTTACACTGCATTGCCAAGTTAAAAACTTCAGTGGTGAGTTACAATCAAATCTTTCAAATTATAAAGAAAAAATGAATAAACCTGTAGTGCAAAAAGTGATATGCACGCGAGATCAATGATCAAGTAGTGATTAGTTCACACTGTGAAAAGATATTTAAAGAATGGCTTTTAAGTGATCCATCATCTTTTGATCATTCGGTCAGAAAGTGGAGGGGATCGTGAATAATAATGTGGAAGGATTTTGGGGCTAATTATATATGCACCCCACTTTCATTTCAAAAGTGCAAAATTGTGACTGATGAATGAAAGAACATCATGAAAAAAAATTTCATCTTTTCATATATTTTTTTGAATTTTATTTATGGTAATTAAGTGCAAGAAATTTCTCAATAGCATTCGTAATATGCATTCTCGCTTGGCAATATTATACCATAGTCCGTGTCGTGAAAGAGGGGAAATTATTGATTGATCTGTGACACGCATTATACAAATTTATCAAGATAAGTCATTTTACGAGTAAATGGCAGGAAAAGATGTGTTTCTTGATTTTAAGAAACAGTGCAATTCGATGAAATTAGGCAGTCTGGAAAATTTTATTTTTCATGATTGTTGTTGTAGTGTATGTAACACTCCTAATTGTTGAAATACCATGACGTAACGCAAAAAAACCCCCTCACAATTTGATTCAACATTTTGTCATTCAAGTCTTGGGGTAGAAGTGTCTGTACATATTTACAATCATTTTACTAGGGCACTGATCCTTTGATAAGTATACTCTTTTATCACTTCAAATATTTTATGCATCTCCTAATAGTTCTGTCGTTGAAAAACCTATCGACAAGCTTATCGACAAAAATGTATTTTAATTGGAAGACGATATGTCGACAAAGATTCTAATGTTGTAGACATAATATTCATGTATCACAAATATATAGATTCGTCAGAAAAGAGTTAACAAGAACTCTAGCATCTCATCTGATGATGAGAGCACGATCCTTAACCCCATTGTGTAAAAGGAGCACACGAAAATTTAGTTTTGAAGGTTTTGATTTATTCGGGTCATGTTTCTAAGTGATCCTTCCGGTATACGTTTTATGGTTTTATGCCAGACGCACAAAAAAAAAAAAAAAAAATTGACGTGTGTTTCTAAAACATCATTGAAAACATAATGCTTCAGTTTTTGTTAGATAATTATTGCCATTGAACACATAGTTTGGTCACAATTTTTTTTTTTTTTAATATATAATTCCCTTTCCTTTCCTGGGACGCAGTATATTTTAGTATTTTTCGAAAAATGTAAAATGAATGTTAATGTAAATTCTGTCGCAGAAGCCACGATACCACACTACTGCTTTTCATGAAGTTTGGGTACTGGCAGTTGTGTTGACTAAAAAATTGAAATCAATCGACCATAATTGTTTTGTCGATAGTTGTTGATGTCGGCTAAAAAATTGACCAAAAAGGTCGACATATATAATTTGTACTCGACGACAATGCTGTTGGGAGTAAGAGGAGAAGGGTGACATAGATAGAAAGGTTGTCAAGATATCTTGAGAGGAGAAGGTTGAAAGACCAGGGAATGGAGCTACTGGAACAGAGCGTTGTGGAATAATATTATCATCAGGGTCGATAGAAATGGCACCGAGAGATCGAGAGAGAGAGAGAGAGGGGGGGGGGGGATGTGGAAGGAAAGATTGTACACTGTTAAAACTCTCTGGATTGACTCGGGAAAGAGTCCGTTGGGGTCTCACTCCGTTCTGGGTCAAAACATGACCTAAAAAACAGGGGCGTAGATAGCGGGGGATGCCCCCCCCCCCTTGAAGTGGAACTACATACGTGTATATAATTCAAATTCAAATTTATTGAAATAAAATCCTGACATTTAAGGATTATCATAAAAATCGACACACAACAAAACAAAAATGTAACGGAAACATACTAACAAAATATAACATAGATTATATAAAAACAAAACTGTACATTAACTGTATGTAAACATGTATAAATAATTATGTATCAGTTGGGGAATCATACCTCCCCCCCCCCCCCCCCCCCCCCCCCCAAGGTATGAGGACTTGTCTAAGCCAATGCCTAATAGGGTCAGATGTAACCCAGAAGCGAGTCTCCATGAACCTATATTTTTTACCCGGAACGGAGTGTAGCCCAAATGGACTCTTTTTCTGGGTCAATCTGACCCGGGAGTTTTGAGTGTATAGAAATCGCGATCGATTTTGTGAATTTTGTTTTCATGGCAGACGATAATGAGGTATACAGCATAGTAACGTTTCCAGGTGAAATCAAATTCTATCATACAAGGGCCCCGCGTCTGATAAAGAGTTGCGATTTTTTGAAATCAATCGTAACTTTGAGATTGATCTCAAATCCTATCTCTTAAGTACACATGCAGTTGAAATCAATCTCAAAGCTGTTGCAATCGATTTGAATCAGTCGCAACTGTTTATAAACAGGACCTGGTCTTAAGGATGTAACGGGATTATGCCCTGCTATATCTCTGTCTTTCGTAATACATTTAAGAGTGTAAACATGGGTCAAGGTATTAAAAATGGGAAAGGGAAACTGGTGCCAAATTTTGAAGGCTCCAGATGAGGTCAAGTCCATAGAGTGGGGGGTTCATGGAACTTGGAACCCCGGGGGGATATGTCTCATTGAAGCCTGTACATCATCCGCGTAAACAAAAACGTTAGAAAAAGGGTCGTTTTTCAGCACCGGGCGGGGAACCCGGGGATCCAGTTTAGGGTATCAAAAAGCTTCGAGCGTACCCCTCTCTCTCTCTCTCTCTCCCCCCCCCCCCCCCCCCCCCCCCGCTATACCTCTCTCTGTCTCGTACTACTTTGCCATTATATTCAGGTGATTTTTGCTATGGACTAACTTTCATTTCATGGTAGTTCCATGCACAGGTCACAAGGTCCTTAAAATTTCTTAAATTCTATGTTCTCTGGCAAATCCTGAAACAAAGACTAAACCAACGTGACCTCCGCCGGGGATTCCCCGATATTCCAGTAACCGTTGCGCATGCCGCGATCTGATGTTGCACATGAATGTGTCGTACATCAATATGATATGTAACTACCACGTAAACTTCATCCAGGTACTCAGATGCAGGAATAACTTAACTGAGTGGCTTGAACGTAAGTAGCTTTTTTCTGTCTTTTTTTTTTGGGGGGGGGGGGGAGGGGGAGGGGAGGGGATAATCCATGTTTTATACGCTCGAGTAAGCTCAATTAATTGACATAGAACAGTGGCGTATTAAGACCTTAGGCTTTGCCGGGGGGGGGGGGGGCTATCGAGTTCATGCCCTTCCCTATATTACACGCTAGACATTTAGACATCACACATACCTAATTATGTTGTTAACTTGTTAGTATGATATACTTCATAGGCTTATAATGGGTGATCTTGTGGTTTTTATTTTTTAAGAAAAAGCAAATCATACTTGTAACGGGTTGTTTCCTAGTCACATTTTCTTAGTTTTGTTAGATTTTTTTCTGCTTCCGTGCAAGTCCCCTATTCAATGAAGAACCCCTTAAAAGTAAAACGTTATGACAATTCAACTACTACGAATGTGACCCATACTAGTATCAGTTTTTATCTTGAAAACTTCTCGTCTTCAAATTACTGATCGAAATAGTCATTTCTGATATATCAGTTGATGTATTAATGGGCTGATTGTTGATTGATTGATTGATTGATTGATTGATTGATTGATTGATTGATTGATTGATCTGAAGAGTTATTAATTTGGTACTTTTATTCTTGACTGAATGACTGGCACATGTTGATGTGTGATGTAATTTTGCACATTAGTTCTCACCCATGCATAAAGCAGTGAAATCACGAAAATTATGATAGAAAATTGATTCAAGCTTCCTAGACTATCAAAACTTTATTGAATTTTATGCAAAAGAGTACTTTGTTTGAATGGGAGTATACTTATTTGGCCAGCTTGTTTAATAGTCCCTCTTTTCTAATTAGGCGTAACTGATCAATCAGTCAATGTATCAGTCAGTCATCCAACCATTCAGCCAGTCAGTCAATCCACCAGTCAATAAGGTAGTCATTTGATCAGCAGCTAGTCAATCAACTGATTGATCAAATTATTGACAAATAAAACGTCCAAACAATCGATCAGTCAGTCAACCTGTCGGGCAGTTGGGCAGCTCTGTGGCAAAGAGCAATTTTTTTGATTAGACTGCTGGTTTGATTTTTCCTCTTCTTTCAATTTGGCGCAAGTCACTTTTCACACTCTGAACAAAAACGTCAGTGTTTGCCCAAGCGCGAATTAAAATTTGGTTTGTGAGTGGGGGTGAGTGGCACTTGATAAATGAGCCCACTAGGCATCTATCAACCATGGAAAACTCTATGAAATATTTTGAAATATATCTTTTATAATTTGTACAAAAGTGTAACGTTTTTATTGATACACACTGTATTGTTGAAGTTATGGTTAAAAGTAACATCAGTATTTTTATACTTTCTTTATTTTTATTCATTTTTAATTGAAAATATCTCAAGTTGACAAAAATGGATATATAGGTTTTTTTTTTCATTAAATTTCTTCACATGGTGAATTTGCAGTTGTTTGTATTCCCTTTATGTAGGCATATTTTGCATATTTTCGAAGTCGCCTTTACTTTGATTTCTGATCGGTAGATGGAGAAACCACCCTCTACGGCGAGGCCCGTTACGATAGGAATCTGTACATCAGCACTGAGATCCAACATTGAGGCTTTCGTTGCCAATGTTGTAAGTCTGCCCCATGTAACAGATCGATTCATACAACTGCCTTACAACGATCTCGACAGTTTCCGTCTCTCAAATGAAGGACTTGATGGTGTGATTATCTGTCATTCTATCAACAATCGTCGCTTTGCCATCACTGATGTCATGGATGCTCTTTATGATGTCTTTCTGCCTCATGTCAGCGAAGTTTTTGGTATGAACAACTGTACATTACTGATGAACATTATCTGAGATCGTGAATTTGCAGGGTACATGCCCTAAGCTTTCTTCTCCCCTTTATAAATATTTACAATCATTATCGACGATGAACCTAAAATTCTCCTTTTGTTGATGTTTTTGAAAACGTTTCAGTTCTACCAAAGGATTGTGTTGTTGAAATAATATAAAGGTAATTGATACATTTTTCATAATTATGATTGTAGTATGCTTCATATCGCAAAGCAAGATATTGATGTATAATGTCTATGAAAATTGCACAATAACTATCATAACTAAATACTCATCATTTTCCTGATAGGAATACTGCATACTCTTACTTTACGTAGAATAGTAAAGATTAATTTCCTCACCGAATTGCTTGAATACAGCTCCACCATGCTCATTTAGAAAAGAAACTGGAAAGAGATTGTTTGCCGTTTTGCAGTTTCCCTATTAAATGTCCAAATATATGCCTGTTTTTATGTGAAGACCTTTTCTGTTAAAATATATATTTGCTGCACATCGTAAAATTCCATTATTTCATGCTTATAATTATTTCATGCTTATCTTTCCTGATGTATAGGGAAGAACAACGTATGTGTCATTGCACATGACTTTCCCTGGCCTATGGGATCAGCTACTCGTAACGATCACTTCCGGATCAAAGGTACTTACATGGACAGCTTCCGGAGCAAGCAACCTACAACCTTCGAGTGCTCCAGTCTGACCATGATCTGTGGCAAGCTTGGCACCCAGGTGGACATGGATGAAGAAGATTGGACACAGCTTACAAACTTTTTGCGTCAGTGTCAGGTTCAAAAGAAGCGTGGATACGTAACGTATCTTGCAGTGTGCGCAGGTTTTGGACTTACCTGTTTCGGTATCATATGGTATGCCGGCAACCCTTTGAATGCTTGTCAAAGGGCATTCAAAGGGTTAAGTGGCATTACCATTACCATGTTAAATGCCCTTAAAAGGTGTCACACTGGCATTACCATTACCATGTTCAATGTCTTTAACAGGTTTCACATGTTATACTCTGTCCTGTATATCACTTCATGGCATTTTTTTCATGGTTGATCATGCGATACTATAATACCGAATTTCTGTACTAATATCTTCGGACTCGCTTTCCAGCAGATTTGCTCTCTTATGTTGTAAGTGATTCCGTCGTGAATTATCATGTTCTTAACTTTCCCCGCTGTTGCTTTGAGCATAAAGTAATGAACATTGGTATCATTGTTGTTAATACTGTGATTATCATTACTGTTGTTGTTGTTACTACAACTACTGTTAATATTACATGTATCATGTTTAAGCATAAAGGGGCATTTGAATAGTAATGCTTTGGTGGTGTGGCGTGACCACCAAATTAGCATTCATTACATGAAATAGACTGTACAAAGGGGCAGCTCCAGAATTATCAGGAAGGCGGTCCGAAATTTTAATTTCCAGGCTATTATTTTTTTTCTCGAGAATAACTCAGAAGCTTCAGCCCTCCACGGTCGGAAGGTGGAGAACTTTTCAAAGCGATAATCTTCATCCTTTCAAATGGGACTTTTTTTTAGATCGCGTCTTCAGTATTTTCGGTATACTGTGAACATTTTTCCGTGTACGGACATCTGGGGAGCGTTTCATGAAGAGTTTTGTCAGTGATTTTCACTGACACTATGTTATAAGCTACTAAAAATCCTCGCATCTGATTGGCTGAGAGCAAATTAGTCACTGAAAATCACCGACAAGGCTCTTCATGAAACGCTCCCAAGGTGACAATTTTTGATGAACTATGAACAAGAACTTTTATCATGTTGAAAGCAAAAGTCAGTTTAGCAACGTTTTACCATATATTCAAAGTGTAATTCGAAATTAGCAGTTTTATGGGTAATACCTTTTGCAATTCTGAAGAATTTTCCATCCAAAGTAGAAAAAATTATAATTCATCATACAAATGTATAATACTGTATGATATAGATGTATTATACAATATTATATTTTTGATAAACAATTAGTCCACTCTAGTGATTGGCTAAAAGAGCTTCATGTGGTCATAATGCATTTTCAAGTATTTTCAGTATTTTTGCCGTCATGACTACATAGTATAATGTTTGAAAATGACGTAAGTTTTTTTGTTTGTTTGTATGTTCGTTTGTTTGGTTTGTTTGTTTTTTGACGCCTTTTTCCAAATAGTACGCTATTTGTGAAATGAAATGACTTCACAACTATACGCGGGATGAATTTTAACAACAACCTACCCAAAAATATTCAGCGGACGTACGAGAGCTCGAATGCCTAGTGCCGACCATGCCATGGGCAACTTCCCGCGGTGTCACGGCTGCTGTACGTTTCTCAATTTCTGATCACTTTGGCCGTATACCTTATGGTATACCATGCAGATTTCGATAAGACATAGATTTGTATTAATTTGGATATTATGAAATATGAGCTCAAGTCTACAAGAGAGAATAAAGGGTAAGCCACTGTACTAGCTCCTTCTTTTGTTTAAATGGTTTATCCGAAATATAACATTAAAATATATTCTGCCATGATTTAAAGGTTCTGATTAAATCGGTGGGTCTCGGTGCCTCAAATAGCACAGTTCACATTAATTGAATAGTACTTTTGTCGTAGTCACCTCTTCGAGTCTTGCCCACAGTTTTAACCAGAACTGTATTTGCATATTGAAATGGGTGCTAAAATGCTGAGTTCTTGCGGTATGAAGCCACAAATACACTCCGATCAGAGCTTTACGTTCATCTCATTCTGGTTCTCTCTGCAAAAACATGGGGGGGGGGGGGGGGGGCGAGCGTTTGCCCACGCTGGTCCTGCTCTGTGGAATAATCTACATTTAGATGTTTGACGGTTTGCATGGTGGTAATGATATTCGTAGAAAGGGTTTACGGTTCACCGTGTGGTAAGTCCTAAAGGACTATAGGTAAAGTGGTTCACGGACAGTCAAGCTGCCAAGAACGTCGAGTCTTCTCTCTCCTTCCGCCGATAGCCTCAATTTTCCTCGCCGACTCAAGCCAAGTCTTCTCATTTCTTCGACAACTCAATCCTCTCACCTCCTCGTCTGGTTTACAGTCCTTTTTAGGACTACACCCAGTCTCAAGAAAGAATACTCTACCCTCAAAACTTTCCTACTTTCTCGCCTCTCCATTTCACCTCCATCTCTATCCACTTTACATATAGTCCCTTAGGACTTAGCACATGGTGAACGTTAAACCCTTTCTACGAGAATCTATCTTTAGTTATTAGGAGCTGCAGTTATCCGGATTCATTCACAAGCAGTTTAAAAAAACTTATTTGTTTGCTTCCTATCGCTTATATCTTCTCTTGTATTTCTACTCTCTTCTTTCACTTATTCATCTTACTCTCCGCCTAGAGCACTCTACAGGATTTGGCACAATATAAATCATATTAATTATTATTATAATTATTATTATTATTATTATTATTATTATTATTATTATCATTATTATTATTATTATTATCATTATTATCATCATTATTATTATTATCATTATCATTATTATTATTATCATTGTTATTATTATTATTATTATTATTATTATTATTATTATTATTATTACAGTATTATTATTATTATCATTATCTTTTCAATCATTCTCATCTATCTGTCCTGTGTACTCATTTTACGCACGGCTGAATCATGTCAACATTTCTTCGTTGCAGTAACAATTCAATTATCACCGTCATCAACGAAGGAAGTTATGCACTGTAAACACGTATGTCTGAAAATAGAGTGCAAAACCATTGCCATGTCCAATAATCGGATACGCAGCACACGACACATTTAAGTTGAAATACATGGACACAAGCTTATAAAGTGTATACAGCAAATTTAACGGACGTATTTAACAAGGTTACAATAGTACAACATGCATTTTCATATCAAAAACTGCATCAGTACAGAAATAAAATTCGAGCATATCGGCACTTGTTAAGATTAAAAGACAAATAAGATAAGTGTTTATCAAAGCTCTATCGATGGATCGCACTCAAAACCTCTTTTACTAGATGGAAGATGTCATAAGCAGCACATGAATATCGATCAATAGTAATCAAAAACTTAAAATACTGGTGCGACTCCTTTTTTCATTGTTAACACATTAAAAGGAAAGAAAGCGCTACACATCACACCAAACACTAACAAAAAAAACATCTGAAAAAATATCCACTGTGCCATTTTTAAAGAATATGCACCGAAATAAATAGGTTCATATTCAACTTTACTTTCATACCGTATAATAGTTTACAATGTCTTATCAACACCAATACTGCTGTCCAATGACAAAAGAAGCGAAGCAACTCCGCTTTTCTTTTTCTACGAAGTTGATTTTTTCTTGATTTGGGATACTTTTTTGTATGCTCTACAATGATAAAGAGACTGAGAGACTAAAGCAACTCCACAGATTTCCACATAAAACGGTGACATATTTTCTTCATGTACTATTATAGGAAACTCGTTCTAGAACACAGTTGCTTCCTTCTGCCATTTGCTCGCAGAATAGTCTTGAATAGTATTTTTTTTTCAGTACTGATCATGATTAATTTGATTAACAACATTAAAACATTTCCTGCATCAAGGTTATACGATTTGTTATACATTGTATTTATAATCTTTACTTATTATCTGATTCATTTTATTGCATGAAACCATCATTCTTATGAGAAAAGTACCAAATACAGTGCATTATTTTGTTTTGTTAGATTGATATTTTAGAATAACAGTCAAATGAATAAACGAATGAAAAATTAACGTACTGTGATGTTTTGATGAGCAATTGATATTGTAATAATAAAATATACTTAACACTTATATCTATTTTTCTGTATTTGTGTATTTGCATGTGACCCGAGAGTAATGTCGATCGCCAAATCATGTGATGGTTTGCGTTACAAAATTAAACCAATGATCCAACGATCTCATATAAATGGCCTACATTCCCTGGAATTGGCATAAAGATCATCATTGTCTCGACACGAAAGAATCCTTTACTCTGAATGATAATTCCTACTAATAAATTTTATCAGAAAAGGCGGGACCCCTGTGAAAAATGGGGAGCACAAATGGAAAGAAGGCCTTCCGTCATTATAGATACCCTTAGCAAAGAATCTTAAGCTCTCAGAACGTCTGGAATCTGCATTCGGGTGTCATGTCGACGATACACCAGGCATTTGAGAACACCACAACCAACATTCAATACCAAAGTAAAGATAAAGCAACACGAATAGATGCAACACCAGGGTATGCAGCACAGCATGCTGCAAAAAATCCCACAGCGGCCCATGTATGACTCCAAGCGTTCACGGGTCTTGTCGATGACATTCTTGTTCTTCTTGAAAGATATCCACAGAGAATGGCCTTCCATCCTTGAGCCACGTCAAGGACCAACTGCATTCTACATGTTCTGTGGCTTTTAATATGAGCATGGCAGGTAAAAAAACAAACATGAGGATGCATTGTACAAACTTGTGGAAATGATGGAGAGGGGAATCGTTCTCTACGGGTTCGTAGACACGTCGAATAACAGCGGGAATTCGTGATATTTCAGAAACACCCTTCGATATTAAACGTTTCAAACTATCAGTTACCCAATGGTAAGTTTCTGACTGAACTCTACACTGACGCACAAAGACTTCAAGCTGTGTCCAATCTTCCTCGTCCATGTCCACCCGGTTGTCGAGTCTCCCACAGATCATAGCCAGATTAGAGCATTTGAAAGTGGTGGCTTGTTTGCCCCGGAAACTGTCCATGTAGGTTTCTTTGATCCTGGCATGGTCTCCAGATGAAGAGCCAGCTCGTCCCATGGGCCAGGGAAAGTCGTGTGCAATGACACAGACACTGCCCTTTCCTTTATCATGTCAAGAAAATACAAGATATAGAAAAGTGATCCACTTTTAAAATTATCGTTTAAAAGCAATTTTCTGATACGAATTGAAACATTCAACAACAACTAGAAAATCTCCCCTACTTTTTCTCATTCATTTTAAGTTGTGTTTATTTTTTCGCATTGACGTTTGGTAGACTAAACAACAATTCCAAAAAGCCCCCGAGATTACTTTCTCAAAATTACTCAAGCCTTTATTCTAGACTGTCAAAAGGAATATTTTGCTTGCAAAGTTAGACATATGATTAAAAATATATTAATTTCCTGTTCATACCAAAAACTTGTCTGACACGAGGCAGAAAGACATCATAAAGAGCATTCATGACATCAGTGATGGCAAAGCGACGATTGTTGATAGAATGACAGATAATCACACCATCAAGTCCTTCACTTGAAAGACGAAAACTATCCAGGTCATTGTATGGCAGTTCTATGAATCGGACTGTTACATTGGCAAGTCTTGAAACCTGAGCAATGAAAGCATTGATGTTAGACCTCAATGCTGATGTACATATTCCTATCGTAACCGGTCTCTCCATGGGGGATGACTTCTCAATCTATAGATCGGAAATTAAAGTTTGAGAGATTTAAAAATATGCAATCTTGCAATGCGACACGCATTAGGATCAACATCGTGATAACGATCATCATCGTCAAGATAAGATCTGAAAAGGACTTGGCAGAGACAATTATTAACAGCTCTAGGAAAACATAGGCTAATAATCTAGGTAACGTGAATGTGTTACTGACAAAGTGACAACAAACACACTCTTTTTTTTTTTTTACTTTGCAAGCAGTTGTGTTAAAAGAATGCAGATTTGAATAATCACTAACACAATAAAAACTCCCTCCCCCGTAACACACAAACCCACACGCACAGAAACTCCACGCGTTAACGTATTAAAAAAAAATTATGGCAGAAATTGTTTGGGCCATTCTCAGTCACGCGTTTGACCAAAATCCTTAAAAATAATAGATTTAAACTTAAATCGTCACTACACACTTTACAAAAAGTAACTAACCACTTTGTCTTTGGATCATAACTCAAATATGGTGTTGATTTGTTGGTGTATTTAGAAAAAAAAAATTGATTCCAAACATTTTGACATTTCATTTGCTGAAATTGAATAGAATGTGAGTGTAATGGCGATTCATATGCAAATACCCCCAAAATAAAAGTTGCAGCAATCCCCGTTGATATGGCAGTGTCTATTCACAGAATGGATTTCCGGCTATCAGCCCTGATAGCAGAGACTGGTAAGTATTGCGTCATATTTACGTCTTTAAGACGTCATTCTGCAACAGCACAAGACCTAAAATAAGACGTCATATCTTTACGTCAAGTTTACGTCATACTGGTCAAAAAGAGACGTCTTTAAGACGTCTTTACGACCCACAGGATGCTCTCAGACTGGTAAAAATCACGTCATATTTACGTCTTTTTACGTCATTAAATTACCAAAAGAAGACGTCAAAAAGACGTCTTAAAGACGTCAAAGCTGGTTTAAAAAACATTTTAAATATATACATTATGACGTTCTCTCTTTGTTAATGTTTCGGCCTAATCAGTCATCCTATACCTTACTACTGATGCTCTTTATCGACATTACTATAGTGTAGTACTTAAGAACAGTTAGAAATTACAACTTTATTATGTATTTCTGAAATAACCTGCCCATGACAATCACTGAATTGTGTACATTATAATAATCATTGGAAGTACATTTTCATTAAATCAGCTTCATCTCTTTGTTTCGGATAATAAGGAATAAACACAAACACAGAGATGGTCTATAAAATCAATGACCGTCAAATCATGTGCCGATCAAAGTCATTCCAAATGCATGAGGCAATGGATGCCGGCAAGATGCCATCTCTCATTTTCAGACAACCTAGGCATCCTTTTGGGCGCTGACACTTTCCTTGCCGGACATCCATTGCCTCTTGCATTTTGAATGACTTTGATGGGCACATGTTTTGACTGTCATAAGACCACCTCCGTGTGTTTGTTTATACCCTATTGTCCAAAAACAAATAATAATGATAATAGTAATAAAAAAATAATAACAATAATAATAATAATGATAATAATAATAACGATAATGATAATAATAATAGTAATAATAATAATGATAATATGATAATAATAATAGTAATAATAATAATGATAATAATAATAATAATAATAATGATAATAATAATAATAATGATAATAATAATAGTAATAATAATAATGATAATAATAATAATAATGATAATAATAATGATAATAATAGTAATAATGTGATTTATAATGCGCCAATCCACTCAGTAGAGTACTCTAGGCGTAGAGATGAAGTTGACAGCCAGAAATCCATTCTGTAAATAGACACTGCCATGTGAACAGGGATTGCTGCAACTTTTATTTTGGGGGTATTTGCATATGAATCGCTGTTGTGCTCTTTGACTCAATTTCAACAAATGAAGTGTCGAAATGTTTGGAATTGAATTTTTCTTTCAAATTCTGCTAAAAGTTGTCCGATACAGCATACCATATTGAGTTATGATCCAAAGACAATGTGGTTATTTACTTTTTGTGAGGTGTGTATTTCTCTCGCAGCAGAAATGCCTCATTTTGGACTTTCGAATAATAAATAATGTTATACCTCCAGCCGACATAAGGCCTTTATCTCCTTAAAATTCATCTATTTTAGGTCAACTTTGCCGCTCTGAAATCATTGCAGTTATATAGCCCTAACTAATAATGAGTAGAAGAATAGCATAAACTTTGGATAGCGAGAAAAGATGCAAACCTATTTCCCAGTAATATAACCGTTATTGGTTGAGATCTTTAAAATGCAAGCGAGCGAAGCGAGCAAGCGCTCCAAGGTTTTGCCTTCTGTATCTTTTTCCCTCTTAATCTTTTATTTTTTCCTCTCTTTTTTGATATGCGGGTTTAATACAAGGACCTTATTTTAGAATCTATGATATTAAAATTGCACTTATGTCGTCAATTTTTTGGGGGGAGGGGAGAAGGGGGCTTGAGCGATTTGGGGGGGGCCAAAAAGCCCCAAGCCCCCCCCCCCCCCGTAGAACCGCTCCTGATTTGATAAATATTTGTAAAGAAATCGTTGTCTCGCATTGTATTTTCATTTTTATGCAAATTTGTCTGTCTGTGACAGAAAAAATATTTATATTATTTTCCATTAGAGGAGTAAAAATCGAAACAAAGAAAATACCGAGCTGTTTCACGAGCTAGAGTATACTAGGGCTATGTATGAATAAAATCTTGATCAATTAGATATTCATATACAAAATTTTAATTTGAAAATTGTCACGAATGGACTCTGTTGACACGGACTGACAGTCATGGTAGTGTTAAATGCCAAGAGATTCATGAAACATACTTCATTCTAGATATCAATTAAATGGTATTGCGATCCCTCCCATGTAGATTTTCTTCAAGCTAATAAATGGAATAAACCCCTATAATCAGCCATTCCATTGTGACTCGTGTGACATTTATACGAAATTTCAACTTGTTATGGTTAAGTACTTGAAAACCTTATTTTGCAGACCTGTTTTGTTTTACATATTCACTCAAGGTATTGACCATACACACTGTTAAACAGAAATCTTTCATGCAAAGTCATGCGTCTTGGAGATATTTCTTTTTTGTTGTTGTTGTTGTTGTTGTTGTGACTCGCGTGACGCCAAACTATTGAAGATTTCTGACCTTACTGTACTTGACTGGATATTCGTGACGTGAGAAAGTGCTTGCCCTATTCACACCAAATTTCCTGGAGTTAATTTTGGGACATTAGACAGTGATAAGTCAAAATTTCTTTATCCTTTGACTTTTTGTTGTAAGTCAGTCACCTGTATGAAAATGTGACTCGTGTGACACATGGGCGTGACTCGCGTGACAAGTGTCGTTTGGGACTAAAATTTGAACAAATTGTCATGATTTTAGAAAGTAAAATGAGCCAAATTTTTAACCTAACATACCATTTATGGCATAGGCGGTGATTCCGGGGGGTCGGGGGGAAATGTCCCCCCCCCCCCCCCTCGATTTTTTTTCGGAGGGGGGGGGGATCGTCCCCCTCTTCATTTTTAAAACTGAATATATTTATTTTTCTATTTATAGGCCTAGAGTGTATTATGATGGCAAAATAAGGCTTCTTTCATTACGTGTATATTTTTTGCGGTTATTTTAGCTCACTCGCTTCGCTCGCTCGCATAATAACAATCAACCCCTTCCACTTCTCGAAACAGATTTTCGGCGGTGACTTTTGGTGTTTCCGGTCCCCCCCCCCCCACACTCATTACATGAAATCGCTGCTGATTTATAGTCAGCTGCATCCCATACATCTTTAAAACAAAGGAATTATTTACTTCAATCTCTGACGGGAGCACTTTGAACTTTCTATACATACTGTAAACATCCTCTTATTCCCCTCTCCCCCCTGTATATTAAGAGTTATAGAAAGTTCTTTTTAACTAATTTTCATTTCATTTCTTACTTAACTACTTTAAAAGTCTTATACCGTGGAACCCCATTATAACAAGCCACTCTCGACTAAGGAAATTACCTCTTTATATCGAGACCTTATTATATCAGGGCTAAATAACAAAATGCAAATAAGTAGGACTGGCAAAATTACCTTGTTATAACTAGAGTTTGTTATAACAGTGTTCTTTATAATGAGATTCCACTGTACTTGAAATGAATCAAAGTCAAACTTTCCTTAAGTTCATTTTCATTTTTGCTTTGGGATTTATGTCCACAAGTTCTTTTTGAAACATGAAAGTCACTTTGATGGGCAAAGAGTCCTCCATTCTTCTTACAAATAATCTTCACACACTGTGTTATATTTTCCTTTCTTTTCTATCATTATAAAGTGTGGTAATAAAAAATGATCAACTGTTTTGTTTCCGTTGAGCAAATTACAGTTAAATCACATTAAAAACAAACTATGCTAATCTATCTTTCTTAGAGTTAAATCAGATAACCACTTTAGTCTATTAACTTTTCTTTGCCAGAGTGTCAGCTTTATAGTGCATAAAGTTCGTAATTATCTTGTAGTTCGGAAATTTCCTAATTATCTAATGGAAACAATATCCACGCCTCCTTTGTTAATATGGTTGCGGGTCAGTTTTTGGAGATTCGATTCTCTCCATCCATGAACTGTCTCCTATTGTTGACAAGATCTGGCTGCTGTACTTTGTAGAGGGTGTGAGCAAAAGTTGACATTCCAGTTACATGTATTGTACCCCCTTAATTATCAAATGATATATGTACCCTTAATGTGATGTTTAAAACATTTTTACATGAATTATTTTAAAGGCAGAATTTATTTCTGCCATAAAATCGAATTCATTCTCTTTATTTTCACAAACTTGTAAAAATGTGACTCTCGTGACAACCCTAAGAAATCTTAGCGTGACTCGTGTGACATTATTGTTTTGGTGTTTTTCATAATGAAGGGGTTTACATATGGAAATTTTCTTTGCGGGTATGATTAAGGACCCGAAGCTCCTCACCTACTATGAACTACAAGTCATACAATATACTACTTTTGAAGCAATCTAAAATATGGACACATTTTTGTGACTCGCGTGACACATTTTCGAGGGTGTTTTCAATCTGAAATATTGTCAAGCTCGGCACATATAAATGTAAAAACCAACTTGATATAGTAAATTTGGTGTAAAATAAGAATTCATACGAAAAATGATGCATCTACAGATAATATATCATGCTTTAAATAGTGTGATTGAAAAAGGTACCAAATAGCCATAATTCTTGCAGCAATTTTGATCTCTGTTCCGGAAGGTGTAACTCGATTGTTAGAAGGTAAAAGGTGGTGAAAAATCAGGTTTACACCTTTTGAACATATACCTAGCCAAATATGCAGCATTACTTTTAATTGGTTGAATTAACTTGAAATTTTAAGCTATCGGTGTCTAGTTACATGGAATGGCTGTAATGAGTTTTCTACATGTATAGGCCTATGGCTCAGTATAATACTCATAATTAACTTGATTGCATCACATCTCTAATATACTAATCGTTTTGTGCAATAGCCTTATACACTCAACTGTTGCCATTTTCCAGACAGCCAATATTCAAAAGTGGCATGATATTAAGAAAGAGTTAGACAAAGCTCTACATTTCATGATTGAGTTGTCACTCTCTTAATAAACTGTTGACAAATATGAGGTGTTATGAGGAGTACTGGTACATGTTTTAAAGCCCAGAGAGAAAAATTACTTCTTATGATAATGATCAATCACGCGTAATTCCATTTCTATGTAAAACCTATGTTTAAAACAAAATATGCACTTGATAACCCTGGGAATAGTGCTCAGTATTTTGAAGGAAGACCAATATGTGTTCAACTGGGCGTTGGGGGGGGGGGTGGAAGAGCAGGGGGACACCCCCCCCCCCCCCCATTTTTTAAGGATGGGGGCACACAATATATGTCCCTCCCAATAAAAAAAAATCGGAAAACCTAAAAAAGGCAATAAGGTATGTTCCCTTCTTAGCGAATTTGGGGTAAGTGTCCGCCCCCTCAAAAAAAAAAAAAAAAAAAAACTGAACTGATGTGCAAGCTAGTAACTAAAATTTCCCATTATAAATGAAAACAAATCTGCACTTTTCGACAGGGTATGAATAATTTTAATGCAACTATATAGATCTTCTCTTTACCCTCGATCCCTCTTCTTCCGTGCATTTAGCAGAATACGGAGGGGAGGGGCAGGGGGACACTCCCCTTCTGTGCGTTTTTAAAACTTTTATTATTTTCATCATGCACCACAGAAATCTAGTAGGTCTAAATCATATCATTATGGATTTCTACATTACGCTATCCCTTGATTGAAGTTCTCTAGGATTCTTTAGCTCATGCTGCCTATTTTACCTTTGTCATTTATGATACTCTTCACGGTAGTAAACATTTTTTTTTTAAATTGCCCAAACCGCTAGTTTTTCTAGACACTCCACTGCCCCTATTGTAGGTCATACTCACCAATTTTCACCATTAATCTCTTCCGCCAGTATTATAGGCCTATTCTTCAGAGACACAATCAATGTAACGGAATTCAAGGCATTGGCTCTGTCGTGAATGGAATAATGGGTACAACTCTCCACGTCACTGAACTTGAAGGGTCAAATTTTGTGCGAGATGCACGCGTGCACGCGCACGCCAACGTAGCGAGAACAGCAAGGTCAGCGGGGAATCCCCCGTAGAATAGTCTCGGTTCAGACAACACAAAGCAAGATTAAAACTTTATTACACTAAAAATTTTGATTTGCATTCTGCTAATCAGTTTAAATCCAACGCTCGGTTTAAGTAAGGTTCGATCAGGGGCGGCGCCAGGATATTTTGTTAGGGGGGCAAGAAGACCCATAGGAGAATCTATGGACGTTTTAAATGAACAAATAGGGGTTTGATATGGTTACAAGCCCCAGGCCTCTCTTTCCATGCCCTCTTCTTTGTTCTTTCTTTGCTTTTTACCTTTTTTTCTCCTCTCATTTTTTGTAATCACTTGAAAAATCATAGGGAAGCATTCGCCCCCTGCCCCTGTAGCGCCGCCCCTGGGTTCGAGTAAAGGAAATCTGGGTCTCTAACTTCTTTTCTTAAAACTCGACTTTAGACCAAGGGGCGGGTTTAAATAGAATGCGGGCTTATACACTCTTAAAAATTCCGGGTCAGATTGACCTGGAAAAGAGTCCATAGGGGCCACACTCTGTTCCGGGTCAAAAAGGGCCCGAAATATGGTCATGAAGACTTGTATCTGGGTCACATTTGACTTTATTCCAGGTCATTTTTACCTTATTCCGGGTCATCTTGTGACCCGGAATGGAGTGTGGCCCCAACGCTCTCTTTCCTGGGTCAGTCTGACTCTGAATTTTTAAGAGTGTAGGCTACACTTTTCTGTCAAAACTAACCAGTAACATAGGCCCGACTATTTAAGAAAAAACACAGTATCAAAACCAATCCTTCTCATTGCTTCAGCAGAATCATAAATTTGGATGGTACTCTCTGGAATTACCGGAGAGACAAATCACTCTTCTAGGAGATACAATGGATCACAATGTATTGAAGTGCATTAAATTCACACTCAAAAAATTAATTCAAAACATTATTGGAGTCGATTTCCCTTTTAAAGCGGAAATGATTAAGTTCAAAACGAAGCGATCTCTGGCCAATGTGATACCTCAAAGAATTTCAGCTTTTCATGCACAAAGAGACTATGGGCATATAAGCATGATAGCTGCTACCAAACCACCTTTTCTTCGTGTGCATTCGTTGAAGGAGTGTATTTCTTACACGTAGTCTTAAAAGCTTCAAAAGTTAATATTTTTTTGATATATCAGCTCGAGACGAAATTATAAACACACGGTACACACCACACATCTTATTCACTGTCAATGATAACACTTTACTATAAGTTTAAAAAAAATAACCCAAACAATAATGAGAAAACAAAATAAAAGGGTCAAGGGACATTTTGATTATCAAAATATTATGTCTTTATTTGGTGATCTATTCTCTAACATTAATTTTGCTCAGGGCTTTGATACATCTAAGATATAAGGTTAAAGTATCAGGTTAAGATTGGGTTTTGTGTTGTATGGGTTGAGTATAATGTCAGATTTAGGGCTAAAGTTAAGAACTCATTTGTGATTAAAGTTGACTATGAAGCAACTTTTGTCAGGGCATGCCTCCTCCCACCCCCCTCCCCTTTCCAGGACCATAAAAATAATAGGTTAATGAAAGAAAAGCGAAAAAAGAATGAAAAGAAGAGAGAGAAAGAGAGAAAACATAAAGGAAAGATTTTACCTTGCTACTTTTTATCATATTGATTCAATAGGCATTATCAATTGTACATTATATATGCCGTCAAGCCTTTTATTGATGTCGAACGCTTATATAATAGGCCTATTGTTTTTCATTTTTTTTAAAACCACTGTCTCTATAAAGTCTTTCTAGAAAAATTGCGCTTCAATTCATCTTTTATTCTTTCATAATATCTAAAAAGTTTGATTTTCACAGTATCCTCTCCAAGGTTCTGATATAACCCTTTTGAAAGAATATTTTTTGGACACGATTTTCTTCATTGGGTTTGAAATTTCCTCCCAGATAGAAACCAGCCCCATCGCTATAGGTTTTATCGTTATTATTTATTTTTTGTAATTTGTGCTTTATTGATCCTTTGCATTTCAAAAGAAACATAACATCAACACTACATTAGGCATAAGCTATAAGCTTGATACAATATCATAAAAAGACTTACAAAACTGAAGGAAGAGGAGATGAAGATGAGAGATATCTTACCAGATATAGCTACCATCATTCGGGGAGAGTGAGGGGGGGGGGTCACTTTGCCAGCAATATTCCAGGCTAAAGCTTCCGAAGGGAGTTTTGCAAAAATTTTATTATAATTAATTATAAGGTTAACTTGAAAGCCGCCAAATGCATTATCTGCATGTCGATTTAATGCTACCTATCCAAATAAGAGAACTTAGGAAGAGAAGATCATCAATTAAGGAAACCCTGGATACAAGTCAATTCTAATGAAAAGAGGGGATAAAGAGAAGCAATTCAAAAAAAAGTTAGATCAAAATCGGTTACCGAAAGAGAAAGTTATGAAATTTTGAAGAGTCTTGATTAACTATCTGTGGCAATCCTATAAATTGGCAATATTACTTCAAAATGGCAGGTTTTTGTGGACAACTCATAGAGTCAAATCCGGAGAACGTATGTAACTCTATGGGACAACTCTACATATTTTCTATGTTCACAAAATTTCAGAATTTCTCCAAATCTCTCAAATTGCTGCTTGTCTCCTTCTTAGCTCAAGATCTATCGTGGGAAAATGTATTTGACACTAAATAATGGTTGAGTTCACAACGAGACAAGTTGCACCGTGGGGAAATAATGGAGAAAATCTGAAATTTGTACAAATACATTATGTGTACAAAACATAATGTAACAGAGTGCAAAGCACTGACGATCGATATTGACTGATTGATTTTTATTCACAGCAAACAAAACTAAAACATATTATATAATATGTTGAAGAAATACAAAGTGTTGGTTAATGGGATAAGAAAATAGCTCCAGTGCTGGTCCCTCTCAAACACTATTAAAGTAGGTGTCCAACTGAAATCTATGACAATATTTACATCTAGAATACATTGGGCTATTTACAGAGCAATATCAGTATTTTCAGTCGTACAGTTAACATGGTTAACGACATTCATAGGCAGATGAATACAATTATAGCCAATGATTGCACTTTTATCTCATTCGCAGAACCTGACCTTTGGATATTCTATCCAGTCCCTTCGTTTTGTCAGCTACTTAAAGACACTAGGTCGTGGGCCTTCATGGGGAATGGATCATAATTTGCTGACACCAGAGTTTGTGAAAAATACCTGTAATAGAGCTACATTTCTGGAGCACAGCAAAACAAGCTGTCCCACAACAAACATTCTTACGCCTGCTTCTGGCATTCTCGGGCCAGGGAAAGTGAGAGATGACTTTGCCATATGGGGAAAGGGTAAAGTATGCAGACCATTACATAAGGTCTGTTGGTCATAAAACTCACAGTGATGGACAGCACCTGTTACTGGGTAAGCACACATGGTGTCAAATTCCCCATGAAAGCCCACGACCTATTGTCTTTAAGATTGAATTCAGAATATATTTTAATACTATACTTTATTACATAGTCATGACTCTGTAATGTTAGATATACATGTATACTGCCCATATTGGACCACGACCGTGCTCTTAAGACTATTAAAGGCAGTTGAATCTTGCGTCATATAATTTTCATCATTGTCTAAATATATGTAAATCCAGTTTTTCATAGAAACAATGGCATATTCTCATGATTTCTCGCTAGTTTTCCTGATGCTTGTAAACTTCATTTAGTAAAATGAAACCTTGTTCAGATGAAAGAAATGAAGAAGAATATTAAGGTTAATGACAGCTACAAAATATACACTCCTATATGGGATGTTTTTGAAAATGCAACGAGACTTTATATGATCAAAACTTTGTACAAGCCTTTAAATTGATTAAAGTTCAGCAATAAATGCCAAACACTGATTTTATGATATTCTGATAAAGGATATCAATATGAACATTTGCCAACATACCCTTTAGGTTTCTTAACATAATTTGAATTCATTTTTGATGGCCTCTATGCCTCCATAAGAAGAATTGCTGAAGACACTAAATCACTTTAATGTTATAATGTAGAAGAGATATTTTTTAATCCTTAATACCCCATTGCAACTAGAATGGAGGTTAATTTGAGAACTTACCACTCAAATTACTATGTACACATAAGCGTATCATGAACTAATGCTGTTCAAACTGAAATATTTCTAACATCTGAAAAAATACTTTATTAAAAAGAAAAAACCCCAAAAGATAACTTCGTAGTTTTCATTTGGATGACCGTAAAATTCAAAAGAAATTTAGGCGGTGTTACTAAAATATCATCCACGACCTTTTCATTGAGGATGGTTTTGTACTTTTTAAAGATGTTGCCAATCAAACTCTTGTTTATTTTCTTCAAGACATTATACATGCCATATCTTCTTGAAAATCTAAGCCCTTACAGTTACAAAAATAAAGTTTTAATTCACGTTAACATTCATGATGCTTTCCATGGAGTTTCAAAACCTCACCAAATCTTAGCATGTTATAATCTCTGAAATAATATGAGAAAGTTAAAATAGTAAGTCATTTACAGTATAAACTTCTAGACAAATATTGAGGTTGGTGGCGTGATTAAAATAATTCAAATCATGCATGTGCAGAATTAGGCATTTCCACCTCTTCTATGTCTTTGCTGATTTACTAACAAGAAAGCTCTGATAAGACTGCAGTGAAGTTACAACTATCCGGCTATCGATGATATCAAACAAACGTACTTAAATAACGAGCGCTCTCGCACAGACATGCAAGAGCAAATACGTGTGTATTACATCTCGCTGGGGCGACAAACCTCGTATCTCAAAAATGTTGAATGTTCAGGAGTAAAAAAAAAAAAAAAAAAAAAAAAAAAAAAAAAAAACCTGGCTTCCTTATAATATTATAGCACTACAGCCTAAGGAGGCGGTCAAGTTTCGCTTATCAATAGTGGCCTAATCTTTGCAGATGGACACATGAGCGTTTGAAAATATATTTAAGTGTTCCATGCTATAACATTATGAAAAGAAATACATTTCACCAAAAACTGAGATACAAGGTCTTGTCACCCCTATATAGGTAGATAAAAATTGCACTTATAGTTACCTACATTATCGGGAATACTGTTTCAAAATCATATAGACTCTTATAAACTTTAATCCTTCTAGATTAAAGTTTCACAGAATTTGATAACGAACATCGAATTTTACAGTCTCACGATGATACTAAACTGCTATTTCACATATCCTACATATATCACCCTCAATTACCAGGACTTGATTGCAATTAGAAAAGCAAGTTCTATTGCATCTAATCCAAAGTACAGGAAACACCATTCTGAGGCGTATAACACTAACTGATTAATGGGAGGTGATGGGATTTTCACACAACCGGGGGTGTGGGGCCTTTAATGTATTTGTGCAGCTTCAAGTACCTTACGTTGCATGGGTATCTCCCGTAGCCTTTTAAGGGGGGGCAGTTGGTAGGTGCATGGTGGACGTTGCTTAAAATGCGGAAAACTACAAACACAGGGACAAATGACAACCGAAAAAACAACAGAAGAAAGAGTCAGCACAATATCAGACTTCGGAAATATGTTTGAGGAATTCATTTGGCGTTCTCTTCACAATCATCATGGCAGCTGAAAGTTAGGCCTACTATTTTTCTTCCAATGAACTTTCTTAGCCACTGATTTAAAAACTGAACACAAGTTAGGCACCCTTTCGAAAGATATGCAACCAAAAGCGATGTGGTACACTCCACCAAGGTGCCTTAGACCAGTGAATAACATTACCATCTGAAGCCGTCCTGATTTCTTGTATTTGGTCGTCGGGGGCGTTGGCTGTAGTACACTTTGCCGAGGAAGGGTATAATGACAAAAGTTGCTGCTGCTGCTACCAAGTATTTGCCAACACTGTAGAAAAATCTCCATACCAGGGAGACGGCAAACCAACTTGAATTGAAAACAAATCGAAAAGGAATGAAACATATCCAGTAAACTAGTCCGGAGAGACCATTCGAGGAATTTGGGAATTCTAGGGTCTTGTAGATGACATCCTCTTTGAATGAAGTCCAAACAGCATGACTGGCGTCGTTGGGACTTGTCAAAGACAGAACAATAGCCATCATTTTTTTCGAGACCTCGAAAGGAGAGCTAATAAGACTAACGACATAGCCCACAATTCCACGAGAAGCTTGGGTTCTTGGGGCAGCATGAATCGGGGTAGTGTCCCCTCCAGAAGCAAATACATCTTTAACAGCCCTACCAAATCTTAACACTACGTAAGACATGCCAGCTATTGCAAACAACAGACCTATGTTCGATTTTGAATCATGCGGGGACCCGCTGTGGGATTCCGGCTGAATTTGACACTGGAGCAGAAAGTCCTCAAGCTGTGTCCAGTCTTCTTCGTCCATGTCCACCTGGTTGTCAAGTCTCCCGCAGATCATAGTCAGATTGGAGCAAGTGAAGGTTGTGGGTTGTTTGTACCGGAAGTTGTCCATGTAGGTTTCTTTGATCCTGGCATGGTCTCCAGATGAAGAGCTAGCTGGTCTCATGGGCCAAAGAAAGTCATGCGCAATGACGCAGACATTGCCTTTTCCTACATCAGTCAATAAAAATACAATTTAGGAAAAGTATTCATTTTTGAAAATGTCTTTCGAAAGCAATTTTCTCATAAGACATGTAATATTTTTAAAAAGCAGACACAATAATTGTCCCCTACTACTTCTTATTTTATTCAATTTGTTTAATTATATTTTTCACATTGACATGTACTACACATAACAACATCCTCAATCCAGTATTATGTTGTGAAAATGACCCCAACCTTTTTTCAGACACAAAAGATATATATATATATATATATATATATATATATATATATTGTATCACTTTATCGTCGGTCTGCAGTAAACATAGTATTAAACATTCACGAACATAGTGGTTAATTAAGAGTAGTCCACATCCTAGCGCATTACTGCCAAGGCAGGACATACAGAAAATATAAAAAAGAGAAACAAATCATAATTACGTCATAGGTCATGATTTGCAAAACTGATCTTTCAGTTATATCCTCTATAATCACGTGGGTGGATTGTACAAATCAACTGAAATAGATACTGTCACCAAATATCATTATCATTAACACTGATATTATTATATTTATTACCATCAATATTATTATCATTGATATTATTACTATCATATTATTTTTTTTTAATTATTATAGGATTTCCCGGCCAAATTCGCAAGTTTGTGATTCAAATTCATTTTCTTGTATTCAAATTCGCCCAAATTGATTTTGCCATGCAAATTATCCATCAATTCTCCTGTTTTAGCATTTGATTTAACGTTTTTAGTCGAAGGATTTCGTAGATATAATATCATTCAATTTAAAATCTGCTTAATGGAATTCAAATTCGCCGGCACCTGTCAAGGCGTCATTTCCAGCATTCAATCATATTCGAAATAATGTTCATTCAAGTTAAGGGAAAGTAATGCATCACACGTGTTCTAGTTTGGTTTATTAGTTTTATTTGTTAGTCATATAAATATTTGACATTTACAATCATAAATAATGCGAATATAAAATGCAAGCTTTAATTGTCAGCATGGCCTATTCTGCTGTTTCTTTTAATGGCATAAATATGGTTACGTATTTTCAGGACAATACATTTGCGGCGCAGTCAGAAAATTCAGTAAAGAGGGGCGAAAACCGGGGCTGGGCGCTGGCGCTTTATGGACAAGGGGGAAGGGGGCCCTAATCGCCCCTCTGACTACAAGCTAAATAAGGAATTATGCTCACAATTTTGGACACGAGTCTCCACACCAATCACAATTACATGTACATTATGCTTGGATGTTTTCAAGAACTTTTCCTTTGTTACGAGGAAACATGCACGAGACAAACAGTTTTAAAATTTACAAACCTCTTGAGACCATCAAAAGATGAATGCATGTTGTTGTAATTATTATTATTTTTTTTTTTGCTTTTGTTTTATTTACAATCAAATCTGAATGTCCATGGTTATGAAATGAAAAAGAACAGGACATTAAACACCCGAATACGAATCTACAATCATTAGTGTGGAAAATACGTAAATTGATGACATAACTCACATTCTGATTGTTACCTAATAGAAATATCTATATTTGTCATAAAAATACGAAAGAAAAAAAAACAAACGTGAAAGAAAACTTTAGTGAGCGATAAAAATGTGTAAACAATCATTTTATATCAACCCTCGAATTTAAGTGCGCAAAGTGCTAAAATGAATGCTAAAAACGAATTAGAATGCTGGAATGACAACGTCGCGAGGTCAGCAATTCGTGTTGCTCTAAATTGAAAAACAAGATAGTGAAAGAAGCTGCGTTTTCATGAATTGATTGAGAAATATGTAGATTCGAAAGAGAAATTATAGATTTGAAAACTAGTAATACGGATTTGAACCAGAGATACACCCTGACAGCAGTAAAATCGTTGAATTTGAATGCAAAATAAATTAATTGAATGACAAACTTGCGAATTTGGCCGGGAAATCCCCGAGCAAATGTCAACAAAATTGTATAGATATCAATTTCCTGTTTATACCAAAAACTTGTCTGACATGAGGCAGAAAGACATCATAAAGAGCATCCATGACATCAGTGATGGCAAAGCGACGATTGTTGATAGAATGACAGATAATTACGCCATCAAGTCCTTTACTTGATAGATGAAAATTGTCCAGGTTACTGTATGGCAGTTCTATGAACCGGACTGTTACATTGGTAAGTCTTGAAACCTTGGTAATGAAAGCTTCGATGTTACACCTCCATGCTGATGTGCAGATGCCTATCCTAACGGGCCTCACCGTGGAGGGTGATTTCTTCATCTGAAGATGGATCAAAGAAACAAAGTGGGCTTAAAAACATGCTGAATGATAGGGACAGGCCTACTCACAACCAGTGGCGTAGACCAGGTTCTTACACCTGGGGGATGATTTCCCGTTCACGAGAAATCGAGGATCAATTTCGTATACAGATACACACACGCACACGCCACCCACCCACCCACACACACACACACACACACACACACACACACCCACAAACACACACACTCACACATACAGCCGAATGCACTGCACCGGCGTAAATCCACTTTGAGGAGTGGGGGGGGGGTGACCGACTTTTTGCCGATTTTTTTTTTCTGTCGAACTCACACTTAAGTATAAACACACGCCCTCACCCACCTGCACAGACCCCCTTACACACATTTTGATTATTATCTTGCAAGCGAGCGAAGCGAGCAAGCAAAAAATTACCATTTTCTGATTTTCACATCGCATTTTCAAATACAAATTCTATAATATGATGAGCGAGCAAAGCAAGCGAGCCAAAAAAAAACACTTTATGGTTTTCACTCGCATTTTTCCAACAAAAATTCTAAAATATGATGAGCGAGCGAAGCGAGCGAGCCAAAAAATAAGCACTTTTCTGGTTTTAAATCACATTTTCAAATAGAAATTCTAAAATATGATGGTTGTTTATGACAGATTATCAAATTTTTATTAACTGATTAATTCAAATATCATTCTTTCTCTTAAAAAGTGAAAAAGTGGGGGATATTGTACACGCCACCCCCCTCTCAAAAAGTAGGGGATATATCCCCCATCCCCCAGGATTTACGCCAATGATGCACAAACATAAATAGAAGATATACGCACCGTGACAAACGAATATAGAATATGGACTGACACACATTATTGCATATTTGCATCACGCTATTTATCTTTTTTTTTAAATTTTGTTGTTACACTACTTCAGAAAAACTGTGACGGGCCGCCGAAATTACCCAAAAGTAATATAAATAACACATAAATCAGAATAATGATCGATATAGTTATGACAGTACTCGTCATTTCAGTCACATTAACGATGATGATGATGATGATAACTATTATTATATCATAAGCATAATAATATGCATTACTAATTTTCATTATATAATTATTATTATTATTATTGTTGTTGTTTTTATTGTTGTTAAAATGACAATAATGATTGTTATCATTATTGCTGATTCCTATCATTTCTAAACATGTTAATTCAGTTTAATTGTAAGCAAACAAGAGCAATGAAAGCCTTATAATGAATAAACTCTATCATATCAAACATTATACACATTCCAAAGCCCTTTGGAAGCGCATAGAGACGTTACATGATAATGTGATATGCGTTTTACAAGACGGACAATATTATTATCATTAAACATCTTCGGTCAAAGCATATTTATATCTTGAAAATAATCTTTCGTTACATCTCTTTATAGTAGTAGTTCTTTTGGCTAATCATTTCATCAGTTAGTTATCTTTATTTGCACTGGAAAGGTATAAAGATGACAACATTCATCCCTAAAAGAGCTACGTTGTTATTCATATGAAAGAAAACTGATATTATATTCCTTTACATCTTCATTCTTTTTAAGTTAAGTTTTATGTGATTTCCAACATAACTAAAGCCTTTTTGTGAATTCCCAGTTCGGGAACACTGCAGTTAGCGTATCAATCCTTGTAAATGAGCGCGTAGATTATATGGTAAAAATTTCGTGTTCAAGTCAATGTTGAATGATGTGTTCATATCGAAAGACAACATAATGATGTACTTTGAACATCATGACAAAGCAGTTTCTGTTATTTCTGGCAGCCATTGTATAGACCAACGTACGCTATGTCGTTCTACGTAGATCTACACACTGTACATCTTTAGCGTTGAAATAATCGTGATGGAGAACATTCAAGCATGCAGGATTAGGCCTGAAACGTCATGATAAGTAGGCTAATTACAGAAGATACGAATAATACACTTCAGATAACTAGTATTATTACCCACCTCCGAGTCGCTCATGTTTGATTTATAAACCTTCCAGCATATAGTGCAGAATACATCCTGATGTTGTAATTTAAAAAAAACCGTTTGGTTTGAAGTGTAGGCAATCCTTGTAGTTCGCGCACGTATTATTTCTCATTATCCCATCTCTCCGAAATTGTGTGTAGTTTCGAGAGATCAAGGTGATGTACATTTACGTTGGCACCATGTCCCCGGGGGAAGGGAAGGGGAGGGGGAGGGGGAGCAACGCAATTCAAGTTTTACTTCACATGGTGGTAAAGCCGGTGCGGGTGTGTGTGGTGTGGGGGGGGGTACATGGTGATCGGCAAACTGGAATGCCTGACCAATGGTGTTGCATGGGTTCACAGTGTGGGGTGTGTGTGTGTGGGGGGGGGGGGTATGGTGATCGGCAAACTGGAATGCCTGACCAATGGTGTCGCATGGGTTCACAGTGTGGTGTGTGTGTGTGTGGGGGGGGGGGTATGGTGATCGGCAAACTGGAATGCCTGACCAATGGTGTCGCATGGGTTCACAGTGTGGGGTGTGTGTGTTTTGGGGGGGGGGGGGTATGGTGATCGGCAAACTGGAATGCCAGACCAATGGTGTCGCATGGGTTTACAGTGTGGGGTGTGTGGGGGGGGGGGGGGGGTATGGTGATCGGCAAACTGGAATGCCAGACCAATGGTGTCGCATGGGTTCACAGTGTGGGGTGTGTGTGGGGGGGTATGGTGATCGGCAAACTGGAATGCCTGACCAATGGTGTCGCATGGGTTTACAGTGTGGGGCGTTTGCACCATCAGGGAGGAGCGAGGGGGGGGGGGGGGAACAAGTTCTTCTTCACGTCATTCTTTTGTTTTCTTTATGTTATCTTAATTGTTTTATTAGTACCATGGTATTAGGAGTATTTTACCATTGTAGGGTCTACTATTATCATTACCATAATTTGGATTATTTCTATCATCATATCATCATCATCATCATCATCATCAAAGTCCTAATTTGACAAGAACAGTCACTCCAAGAGATGGCACGACTTAAGATTCATACAATTGTCCTAAACTTGGTAACGGAAGCCAGCAGTATATAGGGGATCTTAAGCAAGAAATAAGTGGCATAATTGGCCGATTGTCACTCTTTTAAAATCATACCTATTTGAACAGGACTGCTAGGACCGGCGTATCGGTGATGAGGTGCTGTTTTTATTCTTAAAGCTTTTAATAGATATCCCTGTTTTGTACACATAAGCCCGCCGCACAATATACGATTCCGACTGCAACCCGATTTGGGAGAAAAAAAAAGTTATAACATTGATATGAACATTAAAACATGTGAAATCTGAATGATCAAAGTTCCGAATAGCTGTATGAATACTGGAATCGAAATGCCGGGCTATATGGCGCGCCTCGATCCTTGTAGGAATAAAAGCGAAACTCATGCCGAATCGTAGTGACGTCATAGCAATCTTCCGATGGGCTATCGATTTGAAGCCGATTTGGCCTTTACTCCGACCAAAAGGCGTGCAGTTAACCCAAATTTTGCTTTTAGTGTTTCCTATCATTATTTCGAACCTGAAATAAGAATAATTTTACTTGTTTAAACACATTCATGTTCAATGCAAAATGCCACTTGTTCGAAAATCGGGTAGCAGTCGGATCGTATAGTGTGCAGCGGGCTAAAGATTTGTAAGTCAACTAAGTAAGCTGGATGAGAAGTACGACGGAATTCGCTTAGAAATACCTAGACCGTACCACTAGCCGTATCGGCTACATGAAGCATCATCAGCCTATCTCAAAGCATAGTGCCTACCCCCCCCCCCCAATAATAATAATATAAAATAATAAAATGATAAATGAATAACAAGTGAAGTAAAATGATAATCATTGTTAGTAGTATCATTATATTATTAGTATTATTATTATTTTATTATTATTTAGCATTATTAGTTATTATTATTATTATTATTAGTATTATTATCATCATTATTATTATTATCATTATTATTATCATTATTATTAGCATCATTATTATTATTCTACGTTGTTTCTTCCCTTCCTTACAGCAATACTTGTGGTACAGAATGGATTGGTCAAACCCAAGAAAATGTGACTATTTTACTGGCACCAGACTAACAAAAAACGGGGGATTTCCAATGACGAGTACGTATACATAGGAAGAGCAATGCTATGCCTGTTCATGTTCGAGTACCTAAATATATTGAAAGGGGCATAATTTATATAGAACTGCAAGATACCTACTTGTGCAAGATAATTTGAGGCATTGGTAAGTACTATAGCATTCTTAATGTATCCACCTCCTTGTTTTTATGTCTGCGATGCCAGGGCACACTCGGAGTTGTTTTTGTACTACTTATGCGCTTATGGGCTCAGTGTTTGATCTCGGGGGGGGGGTGGGGTGTGGGGGAGGGGGGGGGGGGGGGAGGAGGGGGTACTTGCTGCTAATTGTTTTGCTTGCGGGTAAAAGGGATATGGCCAGGGGATGATATCTGTGCGAATCAAAGGAGGTGCAAGAGCATGGGCGGCTCCCCTCGGGAACCGGGGCGTCCACCGGCGTAATATCCGTTTCGAGGGGAGGGGGAAATGATCGAAATATTTTGCAAACAATTTCTTGCTCACACTCGAGTACCGACATCACCCCCCCCCCCCGACATCACCCACCTCCAGTTGTCCAAACCACCTTGTTTCTAAATATTACAAGCGAGCGAAGCAGCAAGAAAACACAGTTTCGATGATAAAAATCACGTCGTCATCAAATACATGTGCCCGCAGACTGATAAAATATCTGAAATACATCAAGTCGCCTCCATGGATGCCAAATTCGTTTGCCTTCCCCAAATTATTCTTTATTTAGATATCATATGAGTGAGCGCAGCGAACGAGGAAAATATATAAAATACACTAAATGATTTAATAATGTACACCCCCCCCCCCCTGCAGAATTCGAGGATACTCTGACTCCTCACTGCTGAAAATACTATGATATTCGGGCATCTGCTGCTGGAACAAGAGTGAATGCTGATCGAAACATGTTGTTTCTACCTGTAGATTTTATGAGCCAGCGAAAATGGCTTTTACTCTAATACTGAGAAAAGGTTCACAAGTGTACTGTTACTCCCTTCCCTTGATTTTAGTAACGTACAATAATTATCGGATCATCCGTTCTCACAAAGGGATGATAAGGTTTTAGCTGAACGTAGAGTTCATCTGTAGATTTTTTACTTGCACTATACACTCAGCACTTGACAAGCACAAGGTACGATAATACGCCAGCGGCGGACTGTACCAGACTGGAAGAAAAAGAAGAAGAAGAAGAAGAAGAAGAAGAAGAAGAAGAAGAAGAAGAAGAAGAAGAAGAAGAAGAAGAAGAAGAAGAAGAAGAAGAAGAAGAGAAGAAGAAGAAGAAGAAGAAGAAGAAGATATGATGATGATGATGATGATGATGATGATGACTGAGAAGAAGAAGAAGAAGAGGAAGAAAGAAGAAGAAAGAAGAAGGAAGAAGAAGAAGAGAAAGAAGAAGAAGCTAATGCTCATATTGTTCTCCTGAAAATTCATTTGTTTTAGGTCAACTTGCCGCTCGAATCATTGCAATTATAGGGCCTATTATAACATCTTTATGAGTAGGAGAATAGCATTCACTGGATAATAGAGAAGATGCAACCTATCTCCTTTTCTTACGAATAGTAGGCTAATATAACCGGAATTGCTTCTTTTTTTAAATTTATTTATTTTCGTTCCCGTTTTTCCTTTCTCTTTCCCTCTCTTTTAGAAACTTATTTCTTCTTTAAAAGTGGGGGATATTTGTACATGCTACCCCCCCCCCCCTCGAAAAAGTGGAAAAGGGGGGGGGGGGGTATTATATACCCCATACCACCGGGAGTTACGCCAGTGGGGCGGCCCCACCTAATATTTGAAAAAGCAGGATTCGGTATCTTCTTGTTAAATTTTCCCCTATATTGTTTTGCTGCTTTCGCAAAAATCGATCCTTCTGAACCAATTAACTTAATCTTGATTAAAGTTCAAATGC
>CM057151.1:35551123-35568623 GCA_029962745.1 Echinometra lucunter
TGTTTTTTGTCTCGCCCACCGGAGGGGAAGGCGAGACTAAGGGATCCAAATGTCGTCCGTCCGTCGTCCGTCCGTCCGTCCGTCACAAACGTTATGAAAGATAACTTGGCAACCGTGACTCACTTTTCAACCAAACTTGGGTTGTAGATGCACTAAGGGGACCTGCATGTTATGGTCCAGTCAGAGGTCACATGGTAAGGTCAAAGGTCATTTCAGGTCAAACGTTAAAGTTTACGTGCAAGACTCTCTTATGACACAAAACTCTGCAACCGTGACTCACTTTTCAACCAAACTTGGGTTGTAGATGCCCTAAGCGGACCTGCATGTTATGCTCTAGTCAGAGGTCACATGGTAAGGTCAAAGGTCATTTTAGGTCAAACGTTAAAATTTACGTGCAAGACTCTCTTATGACACAAAACTCTGCAACTGTGTGACACTGTTCAATCAAACTTGGGTTGTAGATGCACTAAGGGGACCTGCATCTTATTGTCCAGTCAGAGGTCACATGGTAAGGTCAAAGGTCATTTCAGGTCAAATGTTAAAGTTGACGTGCAAGACTCTCTTATCACACATAACTTTGCAACCGTGACTCACTTTTCAACCAAACTTGGGTTGTAGATGCACTGAGGGGACCTGCATGTTATGGTCCAGTCAGAGGTCACATGGTAAGGTCAAAGGTCATTTCAGGTCAAACGTTGAAGTTTACGTGCAAGACTCTCTTATGACTCAAAACTCTGCAACCGTGTGACACTTATCTATCAAACTTGGGTTGTCGATGCACTGAGGGGACCTGCATGTTATGGTCCAGTCATAGGTCACATGGTCAGGTCAAAGGTCATTTCAGGTCAAACGTTTAAGTTTACGTGCAAGACTCTCTTATGACACAAAACTCTGCAACCGTGTGACACTTATCTATCAAACTTGGGTTGTCGATGCACTGAGGGGACCTGCATGTTATGGTCCAGTCAGAGGTCACATGGTCAGGTCAAAGGTCATTACAGGTCAAACGTTGAACGGTTAAAGTTTGCGTGCAAGACTCTCTTATGACACAAAACTTTGCAACCGTGTCACACTTTTGAGTCAAACTTGGGTTGCAGATCACTAAGGGGAAGTGCATGTTATCATTCTGTTGGACTTCACATGATAAGGTGAAAGGGTTCTTGGGGGACCTTCATGTTATAGTGGTATCAGAGGTCACATGGTAAGGTCAAAGGTCATTTTATATCAAACGTGAAAGTTTACTTGCAAGACTCTCTTATGATAAGTAACTTTGCAACGTCTGCTCCCTTTTTAACTAAACTTGGGTCATGGATGCACTTGGGAGACCTTCATGTTATAGTGGCATCGGATGTCACGTGGTAAGGTCAAAGGTTATTTTATTTCAAACATTACAGTTTACATGCACGACTCTCTTATGACACATAACTTGACAACTGATGGTCAAATGGCAACCAAACTTGGGTCATAGATGTACTAGGGGTAACATCATGTTGTGGTGCTGTCGGAGTTCACATGGTGAGGTCAAAGGTCATTTGAGGTCAAACATTAAAGTTTACCTGCAAGACTTTGCGATATCAAACTTGGTTAGGGATGTACTTGGGGAAACCTTCGTGTTATTTAGTCACGGGTGGGCGAGACACAATCTTGCTATTGGCTTGTTCTTTGTTAATGTTCTAGCCTATAGATCGTCCTATACTAGCCCTATATCCTAACATCCTACATCCTATACCTAACTACATTACGACATTACTATATATATGGACTGTAGTGTAGTACTTGAAAAAAACAGTTAGAAAGTACAATTACTTGATACATTCTGAAATACCCTGCCCATGACATAAACTGAATGGTGGTCAACATGGAAGTACATTGTTCATTAAATCAGCAGTGCAATCATTGAATAAAATGTTAAAATTCAAATGTTATCTTCCTTTTTTTCACGAAGTTTAGTCATTTCTGGTCATTCATGAATATTCATGAATCACGATCAACTATCACGACGTAAAACTGACGTAAACACGTCATATTATGGTCTTGAAAAAAGCTGTTATAAAGTGGGAAATAATTGACGTAAAAATACGTCTTATTCTGGTCTTTAAAAAAGACGTTAAAAAGTGGTAAATATTTGACGTAAAATATATGTCATCTTATGTTCAAACAAAACGTGAGGAAATTTTGGTTATATAAAGGCGTCATAAGGTTGTCGTAAATTAGTCGTGTATACGACATATGACGTGTGGACCAGTTTATGACCAGTTCTTGACGTCTTTAAGACGTCCGTCTGCTATCAGGGGATGGGAGGGGGAATGACTCCACCTTTTTTATATAATAACTGATTTCATTATTTTTTTAAAAGTTATATATGATTCAGGTTTATATTGAGTTACTGCAAAAAATATAAAATGTGAAGTGTTAAATTGTTTGATTTGAAATGTTAAATTGAAATATTAAATGTTTTGTTGATGAAATCAGAATAAAACAGTATGGAAAAAATAGAAAAATAAAAATGATGATAGTGAGGAAGAAGACAATGGTGATTAGGAGGAGAATGATGATGAGGAGGAGGATATAGTGAAAATTTCTTCCTAGCAGCATTTTAAAAATAAACATTTGCTTTTTTTACATTTGATATAAGGAACACTGGGATTGTGATCCCTTTGAAGCAAAGAAAATGGAGAATGGAGACATCTATGCAAGAGGAAGCCAGGTTAGTCTGTATTGGTCGCAAGGATTGAGATTATGTCAAACAAAGGAAACATTTAAGACCTAATATCGCGTTCACATTGCCGACCAACACCACAGCAGCTCTGGAGCTGCTGCCTTGTTGCTACGGTGTCATGTCCACTGTGAATGCTCAAACAATTAATTTAGTAACTTTAATGCTGGGTGCAAGGCGGTTCAGCTCCAAAGCTGCTGTGGTGTTGTGACGTGATGAATTGCATATGAACACAACACTGCTTCAGCTCCAGAGTAAACAGTTCACGAAGGTCAAACTTGCAGCTTAAGGAAACTGACAAGTCCTTTGACTGCGTTGTAAAAACATATCATAATTTTGGGAACCATAAGTATGAAGAAAAAAAAATAATACCGTTATTACTAAAATATTTCTTTTAATCAATATATTTTTAACAGGTATTTTTAATACGATTAAAGATTAATATCAAATCAAAGTACATCGCGAATGAGGTTGTTTTGGTCTACACATATGAGTCATGCTTGCGCAGTCATATAATACAATTTGTAACTTTTGAATTTTCAGCTTGTGATTTATGATTTTATTATCATTTTATTGTGATTTTTGTAGTCATGAAGGCCAAGCAAGAGGAAGGAGGTTAATTGGCGTGAGATGACGATGCAACACTAGTGCAGTTCGATTTTCATGCGCCGAAATATCAGCCAACCTGAACATGTGCTTTACTGCGGTGTCACGTCGGCAATATGAACGCGCTAATCCACTGTTGATGCGTCCACTATGAACATGTTTACTGTGGCGTTGCTCCAAAGCTGCTGCGGTGTACAACACCGTCACAAACACAGCATTAGATTTTACAACCAATACGAATGTGGTATAACTATCTTCATTAAACTCTATTTGAGAGTATGTTGAAACTAGCATTTGGGTCAAAATTTTAGTAGAGTGAGAACTTCCAAGAAACTGAAGTTTTGACGTGTTGCATTTGTTTAGCAAGATTTACAACACTTATTTTATTTGATATTATTACTGGAATCTATACCTTTGTTTGAATTCATTCTGTAATCTTGAATGCCTTTGGTCAGAAGCATAGCTTACTAACTGTTTAAACTGAAGACTGACTTAGTTTGTTTAATCAATTTAGCAGACATATTGTTAGATATGGACATGGGGATCTATCGTCAATTTACCTTCAGTGGAATCAAATATGTTCTGTAATTCTCATTGCCTTTGCTCAATTCTGTCTTAAATGTGAAAATGGGAGCTGGTGATTGATAATAAAAATGTATAGACAATTCATGAATGCTTAATATGTTTTCATATTTTTCTTCCCTATTCTCTATCTCTCTCTCTCTCTCCTCCCTCCCTCCCTCCCTCCCTCCCTCCCTTCCCTTTTCACTCCGTCGCTCTTTTCTGTTTTTTTTTTTTTCACAGGATATGAAATGTGTTGGCATTCAGTAAGTATTACTCCATTTTTTTCTTCTTATATTTTGTAAAACTGCACATTGTTTATTGTTATCATTGTATTTTCTTTTTTACCCCTTTTTTTATACTTTGAATTTACTTTCCTGCATTTGTGAATTCAACCTCTTAATGAAAGCATTGCTTCAAGTTGAAACTCTCAGTCACTCTTTATTTTCATGAAATAAGTATTAGCCATATGTTGGTATTTTCTATTTTGTAAAAGCGAGCTCATCCATTATGCTTTCTGAATGTGTGTGAACATAAGTGCTATGGCTTAGCATATCAATCAGTCTTTTTAAAACCTTGATATATTCAGTGAGCGTTCCTTGACCAAATTTGAAAGTGGATACTCGTCTTATTATCTTCCTGTAGGTACATTGAAGCTATCCGTAGACTGAAGAATGCTGGGAAGAGGTTTATGCGAACTATACACATGACATTTGTCCCAGGTAAGGGTTCAGTTTATATCCGTCATGATCTCTGAAATTGATTGGTCCATTGCGCATCATGTGATAAAATACTATTCCCACCAGCCTCATGCAAATGAGCAAATTTGCAACGGAGGGTAACATCTGACGTCACAAGCCGTTAATAGTACTACAATTCACAAATACTGTATACAGTGTATGACATCACACACAAAAAGTGCGTACTAGATTGTGGTGACATTAATTTGCACGTGTCTGTTGTTTTAGGCACCAAAGCGTGATGATGATGTCATCATTTTGTTCAATTTTTATTATGCAATGCTAACACTGCAATAGCGCTACATGTATAATGTTATCTAGAATCTAGATGTAGAATCTAGGTCTACATGTGATTATAAAGTGCAGATTCTGTACTCTGTACTATTGATGACGGATATGTATAAACAAATATATATGGCCTTGAGAGGGTCTGGTTAAACTGGTGCCCTCAGTAACACGAATGCGACGTCGCATTTGCGTTACTTTGGAACCACAGTTTCCAGCTAGACCCTCTCACAGCCATAAGTATTTGTATATTATACATAAGGGCAATTCAGCATTGGAAAAAAAGTCACCTTACTTCACATTTAAAGTAAAAACAGTCACCTCAATAGCCCTGAAAAGCCAAATTTTTCGAATTAATAAAATCTGAAACATTAAAGAACTCCACAATCTTAGTCTGTGTTAGTATAATGCATGTTTGATTTTAAAAGACATGGTTGAAATTTAAAATTGGCGCTTTTTTCTGGTAATTCCTTTACCGAGGTATTACAGCACAATATCAAGAATGTAAGAATAAAATTGTTGGAATGAAAGTGCTCACATGAAAGAATGGGCATATTTACTTATTAAATGGTGAGAAGGGAGGCAGAGTACAAAGGAGGCACAGAAAGTCCAAAAATGTTGGCAACGGAATTACACCCATACCGTAGAATTGCCCATAAACATTTTGTTTTCTTTTTAGTCATTTCTGTCACATTTTAGAAAATATTCAAGTAAAAAAATGTATACAGCATAACTGAAGCACAATTCTAGAGCATTGTAGTGAAAGGAAGAAGGCATAAATCTCTCAAAATAGGGGCTTGTTTATGTACATCTGAGTGCTAAATACATGTACTTTAAAAATAGAAGGTGGAAAGAGGAATACACAAAAAGGGAGAGAAAAAGGTAATTGACTTGGAGCATAGATGAATAAAAGTAATCAATTGATATTGATATGTATTACATATCAGTTGATATGTAATACATGTATGCATCTGAGATATCAAGCACTGTCGGTCACTCAAAATAAGGCAAAAAAACAAAAATTGTTATGTTGCCCTCACATGCACAAAATTTGAAAATTGGGCCGGTCAGTTGATTTTCTCTTTTTTTTTTTTTTTTTCTTCTTACCAACATATAATTATGTGCAGTTCTGTGATGTGAGAGAGTTGAGTTTTTCCAATGGTTTTTTATGTGTTTCTAATGGGGAAAACGCAGTCAAAATGCATATAAAAGTGCCTCTTTAAGCCATTGAATACCAATTTTAGCAAATTCTTCGCCCAAATCTGACGTTTTCTGACAAAACGGTGCATTTGTATATTTAGGGTCTGCTAAAAAAAAAAAAAAAAACACCTGACCCTGTTTTTTTCACATTTTACAGTTGGTCACGTGAGGGCAGCATAACATTTTTTTTTGTTTTTGGCCTGATGGAGATGTTCTTTATTTATATTTCATTGAAGTGATTTGTTTCATATGTGAAATCAGTTTTGCAGTTATGAAAATTAAATGTAAAGTAAAATGATAGAACAGAAATTTTTGAAAGGTTTTGATTTTGCCTTGATCACTAAGGAATGTTGAAAATTTCATTCAGATTCCCACGAAAATTCATAAAAATTTTCTGTGCCAATTTTTGTGATTTCTGTGTTCTTCTGTTATTCTATGTCATTGTGTGTTTTGTTTCCAGTGGAAGATGAAATTATGTAATGAAATATTTACAGTTTATATGACTGCCAAACAACAGTAAGAAAGCTTTAAATCTGGTGATATTCCATTATCACCTCATGCTGTATGATGCAATTCTACTACTTGTGCAAATATCAAATGCTATTTATTTTTATGCCTTCACCCACTGAAGGTGGCTGCTGGAGGCATTATGTTTTCGGGTCAGTCCGTACATCCGTCCGTCCGTCTGTCCGTCCCGTTTTCGTTCTCACAATAACTTAAGAATTATTTGACAGATCAACTTCAAACTTGGTTCATGTATGCATATGGGAGGGATGATGATCTGAGTAGATTTTGAGGTCACAAGGTCAAAGGTCAAAGGTTATATACATAAAAATGGCTTGTTCCCGCAATAACTTAAGAACTATTTGACGGATCAACTTCAAACTTGGCGCATGTATGCCTATGGGAAGGCCGATGATCTGATTAGATTTTGAGGTCACAAGGTCAAAGGGTTTAGAGGTTATTATGAACATAAAAATGGCTTGTTCTCGCAATAACTTAAGAACCATTTGATGGATTGGCTTCAAATGTGGCTGGCACAGTGTCATCTGAACAAACCATTTTTTCCAGTTTTTTTCTCCTAATACATTTCCCATATTATTTAAAGTGATATATTTCTGATCTGGCAAAGGCGGAGGCATAAATTTCGACCGTACGTGGTCAAGGATTCATCTAGTTAAATGTTTTTCTTGTTTGATGGTTGATTTTTCATTTCATTCTTAGATGAAGAAATCGGTGGAAACCTAGGAATGGGGGAGTTCACCAAGACAGCAGAGTTTCAGAAGCTGAACATTGGCTTTGGACTTGATGAAGGTATGACACAAAACATTTTTAAGGCAAATTTATGGAGATGCATAAGAAGACAGGATACTTTTGCAAACAAATGTTTGCTAAACAAAATTGATCTGGAAGAATAGAAGCATAGGATGGTGGAAGAGGCTTGGGAACATATGAGGAAATGAAATTGAGTTATTGTTCATTACAGGACTTTTCTTTGTTTGTTTGTTATTTTAATTTTAAGCTGCTTGATTAGTGCTCAATTTATGTACACACCTCACAAAAAGTAACTAACCACTTTGTCTTTTGATCATAGCTCAAATATGGTTTATCGTATCGGACAACTTAAAGAGAATTTGAAAGAAAATTTAATTGTCAACTTCATCTCTTTGTTTTTTGGACAATAGGGTATAAACAAAAACATAGAGGAGGTCAATGAGTGACAGTCAAAACATGTGTCAATCAAAGTCATTCCAAATGCATGAGGCAGTGGATGGCTTTGGCAAGGAAAAAGTGTTAAAAGGATGCATAGGGTGTTTGTCTGGCAAGATGCGATCTCTCATTTTCACACAACCTGTAGGCATCATTTTCGGCGCTGACACTTTCCCCTGCCGGACATCCACTGCCTCATGCATTTGGAATGACTTTGATCAGCACATGTTTTGACTGTCATTAATTTCATACACCACCTCTGTGTTTTTTTTATACCCTATTGTCCAAAAACAAAGACATAAAGATGACAGTCAGAATCCATTCTGTGAATAAAGACTGCCATATCAGTAGGGATTACTGCAACTTTTATTTGGGGAGTATTTGCATATGAATCATCATTGTGCTCACATTCTTTATTCGATTTCAATAAATGAAGTGCCAAAATATTTGGAATTTTCTTTCAAATTCTGTTAAAAATTGTCAGATACAACACACCATATTTGAGCTTTGATCAAAAGACAAAGTGGTTAGTTACTTTTTGTGAGGTGTGTATAGTTTTGATATTGGAAATGAACATCTAAGGATATCTGAGGAATTTATTTCATTGCATAAATGAGCTTTCACAACTTTAAGGAAAGGTCAACCTGCTTTTCTTGATTCAATTTAGGACTAGCCAATCCAACTGAGAAATTTTCACTCTATCATGGAGAGAGAGCAACATGGTGTGAGTAAAACCAAGACCTAAGGACAGCCCTCAAGACCGTCAAATGGTCCTTGCTGCCTCCTAGGGGTGATACACAAAGACTGAGACTGACTCAAATCACACTTAATTATGGCAGGCCATTCATGCCACTGTTTGTTTTCACTATCAGCCTATCAAGGGATGTGAAAATCATGGGCTTAAATTTGAAGAATTCACCTTTTTCGTTTTCTTCATCAATGAACTATAAAAAATGTCAATTCTGCAGATTAATGACCAAGATTTGCAAACCGTATGAGAGACACATGGTGAAAAAAAGTGGCATGAGTGGCCAGCCTTAGTTGAGTGCGATTTAAGTCAATCTTAGTCTTTGTGAAACACCCCCCTGGAAAATTGAAAATGACAGCCCATGTGGTTGACGTGTCTTTCTTGTAGGCCTTTTATAATTTTTAGGGTCCACAAAACAGAAATGATCAATCTCAAGGACTGTCAAATTTATAGGCCATAGGTCTAGGGATGTCCCAAGCTAGGTCTGTCCAGGAAACTTTTTGCATTTTTCAGCTACTGTGTGTCAGGATGCAAAATTATATGTTTTAGGATTCCCAGGTGATGTTTGCTATATTTGTAGATGGCAATCATCCCACTTTTTCTTTCCAAATACTGTAAAACCAGAAATAATCACATGCACGTAACTTTCACAAATTCTGTGAGCGGACAAGATTCACAAAAATTTCATTATGTGAAATAATAAAATCACAATTGAAAGCACATAGAATTGTTGCAATTTGAGAGAGTTTCTTTGCTGAAAGATTGGCTGTCATTAACAATTTGTGAAAGTTTTATGTGAGAAACTTTTCTAGTTTTACATTATTCTTTTAAAAAGAACAGAGGGGCATGGCACTATTTGTGTGCTTAGTAAACTCCCATCTGCTTAAAAGAGATAATATAAAATGATGATATAAGGAGAATGATTTTTTATTTCCTTTCAAAATGGTTTCCTACACATCAGGACTTGCCAACCCAACAGAAAAGTTCAGTCTCTATCATGGAGAACGAGCCATTTGGTGTAAGTAGTTTCTATGTGTACTGTTGGACCTGTCAGACAGAACCAAAGCTTGAATGGAATCATGTGATGGAGTGTATGTAATGCCCACTGTGCATTATGATGTGAATTCGTTTACTAATACTGTATGATTTTGTTTGGATCCAATATTTGAAAAACTTTGTCATAGCTTATTTTTAAATATGGATGATCAAAGAATGCTAAAATCACAATTGCAGGTTATTGCCAGCCTCCTTGTGGGACAAGGATTGATTTGATTTTTCTTCTTTTGTTCAGGTCAACTTGTTGTTGGGGTGGGCTTGGCCTTTCGTGTATTTTAATATTTTAAAATTTTGATACATGCCCAATACTCTATATTGATGTTCAGTGCTCTCTGTTCAACCTTGCAAAGTGTCTGCATGGCTATATCATCATTGTTTTTGCCGTTTATACAGAAAGTATAATTTAACGATTGACAGTAATTTTCCACAGTAATTTTCCACCCAAAAATCATTGCCTATGGTTACATTTAACCCCCTTTATTTTCTGTTACTACATTATGTTCAATTGATAATCCATGTTCCCTTCATCAATCTAATGCCATTTTCATTACACTCTGGTATTTTAAATTTGTTCTTTTTCTGGCTAATTTTGCAAGGTTGAACAAAGTTTATTTATATCGATCAGATTTTAATTTTTTTTTTTAAAGTTTATAATCAAGTATTTTACAGTTTTATCAATGTTTTTATGTGCATCATTTACCGGTATCTTGCGAAATCATTTGTAATTCAGCTTCAGGCTGCAAGGAATGATTTTTTAATGAACAAATAAAGACCAAAAAGCAAAGTTCCAAATTGTAGTTGTGAAGCAGATTTGGCCTGTATCTCAAACTTGAAGGCTTCAGGGAACTGAAACTTCAACTTTAGTACTGGTTGTGGCATGTGATACGACGTGTGACACCCCGAGATACCCAAGACCCAAGAAAGAGACCATGCATCACTGCTGTTACTGGTTTAAGCTGACAAGCAGACAAGCAGTCAAGCAGACAAGGTTCAGTCTGCAATTTAATACAGAACAAACACTAATAAATAATGATTGCATAAACTGACTTGATCATAGCATGTCATATAAATGTACGTTGATATTCCTAAGTCATATCTGTCATCATACCAAAACAAACAAGAGAATAATGCTTTCTTCCCTATAAATCCGTCTTAAAGGGGGTACCCAATGCTGAAACAATGTTAGCTCATTTAAAAGAGCATGATTTTATTAGCAGAAAATCATCTGCCTAAAGTTTTTTAAAAAGTCGTGTTGCCAAGGAAACCCCAAAATGTGGTAGGATTTCAGGATATTTTTGACCCCTCAGCTGTGACCCAGATTCAACTGGGTACCCACTTTGACGTCAAAATGACGTCAAAGTGGGTACCTTGTCGCGCACTTCTAGCAAAATGCGCGCAAGGTATAATACATATTGTACAGTCTAGCGCGCAGGACAACTGCAATGCGCGAAGCTGGGTACCCACTTTTACGTCATACCTCATACTCAAATTTTTTGGTCAACTCTTGACTTTTTACGAGAAAATTAGCCAAAACGCATTGATTTCGATGAAAAATCATCAAATTTTTAATGTTATTCTTCTTAGAATTCTATTCCCGATCATATATCCAAAAAAAATTTACCATTGTGTAATCACTTTAATACAATAATGACTATCAGTGACCTTGACATCCCTCAAGGTCATATGAATTAAACTAGGTTGTGCACTCTGTGCCCTAAATTCATCTTTCTGTCATACACAAACTTTCATAATTGCCCAAATAAACTACCTGCCTCTTATAATTGTGCATCTTGAGCATTAACAATGTCTTATTACTTCTTTCTTATCTCTTAATGCATGCAAGTGCCCGAAGGCCTCATTCATGTTGCATGTACTTTACCTTACACGTGTACGACTGTGCACTCTTCAATTACGTAACATACACTGTACACGTATGCAATCTTCCACATGTCATTACTTTCCCCATCATTTTAGTTACTTAAACTTCATATTTCATCATGCCATCTGGCTCTAAAGACAATTTAACTAATGAATTTCAAGATAAAACAGTAAATTGAACTTACATCACTGGGCTTGTATCACAAATTGAACAAAATCATAGACATCTCTGGGTAACAAACTTTCCCATGACGTGGAGAATCAGCAGCACAATGCCCCCAAGCGGCTAAAATCCAAAATCCTATCTTTCAGCAACCCTTCTAATGTCACAATCATCTGATTAAAGCAAAACTTTATTCTTTACTCGACATCCCGACCCCCTTAAATGTGAAGCCTTACTGAACATTTAATAATTCTTTCTTTGTTTCCAACATCTCAAAATTACATCTATATCCACTATCCACAATAAATTGCTATTTGCAATAAATAATTGTTCCTTTAAATTCTTCAAATCCCCTTTTGTCCAATTTTTGAAAAACTTTGTCATAGCATATATCCTTTTTAAATATGGATGATCAAAGTTTTGAATATTGATATGAATGCTAAAATCACAATTGCAGGTTATTGCCAGCCACCTTGTGGAACAAAAAGCAAAAATTCCAAATTGTAGTTATCTACAATGTGAAGCAGATTTGGCCTGTATCTCAAACTTGAAGGCTTACAAGGAATTTAAACTTCAAATTTAGTACCGGTATTCCTATTACTGCCGGTGATTATTACCTCAGTTTGGATTATTAAACCTTTTAAATTTTCATATTAAATGCAAAATGTGATTTTTTTTTTCTCCAAAATGTGATGGCAGGAGGATTGAATGAATATTTGAACCAACATTTGCTCCAGTACATATTGCTTCGGCCTTTCTTTCTGCAAAGTGATAGTGTTGGGGTTGAAATGAGAATCAAATTTAGGTTTAAGATTATGTATAGTTTTAAGATTATGTATAGTTTTGGGACCATGGATGAGGTTTAGAACTGGGTTAGGGTATGAGAATCAAAGTAAGGTTTAAGATTATGTGTAGTTTTAGGAACAAGGATGAAGTTTAGAACTGGGTTAGGGTATTAGAATCAAAGTTAGGTTTAAGATTATGTGTAGTTTTAGGAACAAGGATGAAGTTTAGAACTGGGTTAGGGTATGAGAATCAAAGTAAGGTTTAAGATTATGTATAGTTTGGGACCAAGGATGAGGTTTAGAACTGGGTTTGGGTATGAGATTCAAAATTAGGTTTAAAATTTGTGTATTTGGGACCAATGATGAGGTTGGGAGCTGGGTTAGAGTATGAGAATCAAGGTTAGGCTTAGTTTTGGGACCAAGAATGAGGTTTAGAACTGGTTTAAAACTGGATCATTTAATCATTCATATTCTTTGCCACTATCTGTTCTAGCATGCTGATTTATTTATAGCACTGTTTAACCCATTCGTGACAGGAATTATTTAAAGCCTAATTTGATCAGCTTTTATTCTTCAAATTGGCAACACCAACATTTTTATTTCATTGCTACATTTTTTTTATAAAATGTCATGTATCTGAAATGAATATAAATTGACAGAAATTACGATAAATCAAAAAGTTGCCAATTTGCAGTGGAAAACGGTGATTTTAAACTTTCTATCACATTGCCAATTTAAGGATTTTAATGTTTATTTTCCTTTAAAAAATTTTCAACATCAAACAACGAATATTGGCGCAACCAAAATGGGCACAGTTTGTGTAGAATTTTTTGTTCTTTCTGCTCATGTATTTGGTATGATTTTTAGGGCTTTGCATCAAAAGATATTAGGCCAAACCACAAAATGTGGACCTCTGTCACGAATGGGTTAAGCCACTGTTTTAGCACACTGCACAATGTTTTGGTACACCATTGAACTTGCTATGATATTTTTCAGTGTGACCTTCATTTTTGGTAGGGTTTGAGGTAGCATGTATCACAAATTGGCAGTGCTTGTATTTTTAAGTTTTTCCCTTTTCTTTTTTTTAAATTTTAATTTTTTGGGTTTTTTTTGTTGTTGTTATCTACACAGTGTTCTATTAGTGAGCTATTGTCGCTGGAACAACAAAACCTTGTATCTCAAAAATGTTGAATGTTCAGGAGAGCCAAAAAACATGGCTTTCTTAGCATTACTGCCTATGGAGGCAGTCAAGTTTCATTTATCAATAGTGGCCTAATCTTTGCAGATGAGCATGTGAGGGTTTGAAAATACATTTTAAGTATTCCCAGCTTTAAGATTATGAAAGGAACCAAATTACACCAAAAACTGAGATACAACGTCTTGTCACCCTAGTGACGCCATGCAATTTGTATGTATGCATTTCATTTGTATTTGGCAGGGGTTGAAGTGACATGTATTGGGAAGCCTGGCCATGGATCCCAGTTTATACCAGATACCGCTGCTGCAAAACTGGTAAGATAAAACAATATCTACTCAATTCTTCCAAGACATTTGTTTTGCTGTCTGTATGTTGCACTCGGTATTGTTGGTGCTGTCCAGGGCTATAGCCTACATATTTTAAACTTTTTTTTCACTGCATGGAAGCATCTTTATTCAGGACTGATTTCTTCAAATGTATTTTTCTGATTAATGTTTGATTTGAGTTTTTGCTTTGATTTTTGTTCCCAGCAAAAAGTATTGACAGCATTCCTGAATTATCGGGATCAAGAAGAGGCAAGGTAAGTGATGAAATTTTTATGCCTCCGCCGAAGGTGGATGCTGGAGGCATTATATTTTCGGGTTGTCCATCTATCTGTCCATCCGTCCGTCCGTCCGTCCTGTTTTCTTCTTAAAACCATTTGACAGATCAACTTCAAACTTGGATCATGTATGCATATGGGAGGGACAATGATCTCAATAGATTTGGGGGTCACGAGGTCAAAGGTCAAAGGTTATAGAGGTCATTATATACATATATATATGAAAATGGCTTCTTCTTGCGATAACTTAAGAACCCTGTGATAAATCGACTTCAAACTTGGGTCATGCGTGCATATTGGAAGGACAATAATGTTATTATGGAATCAATGTCACAAGGTGTTGTCCCTGACAAACTCAAGACCGCCATGGTAATCCCAATCTACAAAAAGGGTGACAGACATGATATTATTAATTATAGACCAATTGCCCTGTTGCCATTTTTTTCAAAAATTGTTAGAAAAAATCATTTATAAGAGGCTGTATAAATTTCTCTCATTTAACAATACTTTGATATCCCAACAATTTGGATTTAGAAAGAATTTTTCAACTGATCTTGGTGTATTAAACTTGATTAATATTATATCACAAGATATAGACGCTGGTAATTATTGCCTCGGATTTATTTATGGACCTCTCAAAGGCATTTGACACTATTGATCACCACATATTGTTAAAAAAATTAGAATTTTATGGCATTAGAGGGGTTCCTCTTCAGTGGTTCATCAGTTATTTGTTACATAGAAACCAATATGTGGTGATCGATGGTGTCAGGTCTCAACAGAGAGATATATCCTGTGGAATACCACAAGGGTCTGTGTTGGGGCCCCTCCTCTTTCTTGTATATGTAAGTGATATAATTTATTCCTCTTCAATTCTCCACTTTTCGTTGTTTGCTGACGATACCACTGTTCTTTTATCACATAAAAAAATTTACGATCTTATATCATCAGCAAACAATGAACTGGATAAATTACACAAATGGTTTGTTTGCAATAAATTGTTTTTAAACTCCGATAAGACTAAGTATATTATCTTTCGAACAAGAGGCAGGAGGGTTCTTTCTAATCTTTCAAATCTCACCATTGGTGGAAATGTTATAGTTAAAGTTGATAATATACAGTTTCTAGGTGTAATTTTGAATGAATATCTCTCTTGGAAGCCATATCTTGGCTCAATTTGTGTAAAAATATCAAGATCTATTGGTGTTCTCTGCAAATTAAGACTTTTTGTACCACAGACCATTCTGACCACCCTCTACAATAGCATTATACTTCCACATTTGAATTACTGTTACACTGTCTGGGGTTACACTTTTAAAACCCATTTAGATAAATTGTGCATTTTACAAAAGAAAGCAATCCGAATTATCTGTAATGCTCACTTCAATAGTCATACAAAACCTTTATTCTTACAATCTAATATACTACCGCTAAAGGACTTGATATCCCTTAATTCCCTTGTTTTTATGTACAAGCTGCATGCCAAAATCTTGCCTCCCATCTTTTGCGATACTTTTGTCTTAAACTCTACAATTCATTCCCACAATACCCGTCAAAGTCATTTGATACACTTACCTCAGGTTCGTACTTCTGTTGCTTCAAATTCATTTAAGACTCATTTTCCCAAATTATGGAATAAACTCCCCAAAGAAATAAAAAACAGTTCAACCCTTTCCAGATTTAAAAAGTTATGCAGGGCATTATTAATTTCATCACTTTAATAGACTCTTGATATTCTTGTTCCCCCCCCCCCCTTTTTTTTTTTTTTTTTTTTTTTTTTTTCCCCCTCTTTTGCTGCATGAGTGTACTATTATTCTATATACTATTATCTCGACTACTGTGATTTTCCTTGTCTATTTATTTGATCTTTCGTGTATTTTAATTTGGTGGCCCCTTTTTATAAGTTCTGCTTTCTCCGGGGTCACCAAACCATCATTGTATTTTGTTAAAACTTTTGTTATAACCCTGTTATCTGTATGTTTTGATGGTTGAATAAAATGAAATAGAATTGAATTGAATTGAATTAGATTTGGGAGTCACAAGGTCAAAGGTCATAGATGTCACTTCTGTATACATGAAAATTGCTCGTTCTTGCGATAACTCAAGAACCATTTGACAGATCAATTTCAAATGTGGCTGACACAGTGTCATTCAAATAGAACCATTTTTACCAGTTTTGTACTCTAAATGTATCATAATACACATCCCATAATTAAAAAATGATATTTGTGCATATAGGAATGCCATGGCAATAATTTTAAGAGCAATATTCTTTGCCTTCATTTCAGATATTTATTAACAATAGTATTTTAGCTAATTTCTTCAGTGATGAAATCATTTATTAGATTTTCAATCAAAATAAAAATAAATCAACATGAATGTGCCATATATTTCTGATCTGGCAAGGGTGGAGGCATGAATTTCGACAGCGCACAGTTGAGGATTCATCTAGTTTTAATATGCATGTCATTAGATGTCATTTACACTGTATTTCTGATTGTTGTCTGATATTTGTTCTTTTGCGATTCACAAAGGAAGTTTAAATTTAACCCTGGGTTATTTTAGCCATGGTTTATCTAGCCCAGGCTAAAATGAAGTCCATCGTTTAAACCACCGTGTGATTTATCAATGTTGGATTCCTTAGTCCTTAGTCTAGATTTTAGACCATGGACCAAATCATGGGTTAAATTTTAGACCATTGACTAAATCATGGGTTAGATTTTAGACCATGAACTAAATAATGGGTTAGATTTTAGACCATGGACTAAATCATGGGTTAAATTTTAGACCATGGACTAAATCATGGGTTAAATTTGAGACCATGGACTAAATCATGGGTTAAATTTTAGACCATGGACTAAATCATGGGTTAAATTTTAGACCATGGACTAAATCATGGGTTAAATTTTAGAACATGGACTAAATCATGGATTAAATTTTAGACCATAGACTAAATCATGGGTTAAATTTTTGACCGTGGACTAAATCATGGGTTAAATTTTAGATTATAGACTAAAATAAACCTCCTTTGTGAATCAAAAAATTTAGTCTGTGGTCTAAATTGTTTAAACCATGATTTAGACCATGGACTGAAATAAACCACCTTTTGTGAATTCCAGCCATAGAGTCTAGCTGTTTGATTTTAAAAGAGGTCTCTTGATAAGCATTATAGCCTCTACCTATGTGTGTCACCGTACATTGTTATTTGATCAAATGTATGGGACACAAACCTTAGATTTACTCTTTGCTAAAA
>CM057151.1:35573623-35640450 GCA_029962745.1 Echinometra lucunter
TGTGGAGAATCGACACATTGCCTGAATACTTAAAGACATTGGTTAACATAATTCAAAAAAATCTCATTTTGTTTCTTGAAAATGGGATAAACATAAGGGTTATAGTGTAAAAATACCACTCTACAAGTTTCAAAGTATAATACCCACAGGAATTATTTTTAAAAATTAGAAATGTGAACCAATGTTTGAAAAATATACGAGGGTTGGTTGCACAGACTAGACGTAAGGAGTGCGCTTGGGCGCATGGCTCACCAGACCGTACTGTGTGTATTGGCATATCACGCGGTGGGAGGCAGATAATAGTATATTTTAATTCGAGCAAAACGGTCCTCTTATTTATTGTCTCTGAGACGAAAATTAATATAATCGGGTTTGCATCTAACTAACAGTTTTTCATTCCAAATTGTGGTTGGTTTCAGGGTTTTTTAGTACAAATACAAGTACTCATATGCTTGTTTCATCTTAGTTTGAGAATTTTTAAAGTCAGCTGCTCACAAAGTTAGCCGATGCATTTAAAGGAAACAAAAAAAACCCTCAGGTCAAGTAAATTGTAAACTAAAGCTAAGACAGAATAAAACAGATCAGTGAAAATTTGAATGAAATTTGATACGGAATAAGCAAGTTATGCCTATATGAAATTTTCTGTTTTGACACTTCCATAGCTATTGGTGATATAATTTTTGGACAACTCTTGAGCTTTTGATATGATTTGTACACAGAATTTCACTTATTCTTTATTTTCTTGGAGAACATGTGTTTTCATTGTCCTTATCCCAATTGTGTTTTAGAGAAAACACTCCTACATGATATATTTTGCATTTGGCCTAAGAAAACGTGCAAATCTAATTAAAATGAAAGCGTTTAATTATGTATGTACACACATACGGAGAGGTGTCAACAAAATAATGACATCATTAGCTGTGGTAGTGTCAACAAATGTCATAAAGAAAATTTCATATAGCTGTAACTTTCTTATTCTGTGTCCAATTTCATTCCAATTTTCACTGATCTCTTTTATTCTGTCTCAGCTTTGATTTAAAAACTGCTTGACTTGAAGGTTTGGGTTTTTCTTTAGAGACCCAGATTGTCATGTTTTCCTCATTTTAGTCACACTGTCATTTTGATTGGCTCTTATTTCTCTCTATTTTATCTAATGATCTGGTAGGACATGGTGAAGAAATTAGATGAACTTGTGGCATGTGGTGGATCTGGCGTCTCCTACAAACTGCCGAGGGTGAGTCTACATAGTTTTGTAATTGACACCATTCCATTCTGTAGTTATTTATGAAGGTGAAGGCAGTGAAGTATTTTCAACTCTTCTGTTTCTTTGAGCCAGTCAAGCCCAAAATTGGCCCCCATTACCTAGACAGTTCATTCTATAAGAACTATAAGAACTGCTCAGAGGTTACTTTTAGGCTAATTTTGTATAATAATCTAGGCTAATCTTGTTTTATTGTTCAATTATGGTTGTACAGTGACCAACACTACTTCACATCATGAAAGAATGTCATGAGGTTGTATTGAAAGGTTGGTATTAAAGTGATTACACAATGGTAAAAAAAAAATTGATCGAGAATAGAGTTCTAAGAAAAATTACATTAAAAATATGATGATTTTCAATCAAAATCAATGCAATTTGGCTAATTTTCTCATAAAAAGATCAAGAGCTGACCAAAAAATTTGAGTATGAGGTATAACGTAAAAGTGGGTACCCAGCTTCGCGCATTGCAGTTGTGCTGCGCGCAAGACTGTACATATGTATTATACCTTGCGAGCATTTTGCTAGAAGTGCGCGACAAGGTACCCACTTTGACGTCATTTTGACGTAAAAGTGGGTACCCAGATGAAACTGGGTCACAGCTGAAGGGTCAAAAATATCCTGAAATCTTACCATATTTGTGGGTTTCCTTGGCAACACGACTTTTTAAAAAACTTTCGGCGGATGATTTTCTGCTAATAAAGTCATGCTCTTTTAAATGAGCTAACATTGTTTCAGCATTGGGTACCCCCTTTAAATGATTCATGCATTTTGTGAAGTTTTATGATCAACACAATTAGAAAAAGTCTTCTTTAGTGCACAGACAAATGAATGCACGTGTGACATCTAATTTGGTCCATAGTTCTTATCTGTATAGAGAAATATTTCAAATTTGCACAGTAATTTCTGTACACACATTTCATACCAAGGACAACTCTTTTCAAGTAACATTTTTGCTGTGATTTTCTTCCACATAGAACTTACGAGAATGGAAAAGCACACAAATTATATTTACTTTGACAAGAAGCCAGTCTCTCTTTGAAATGAGATTTTTAAAAAGGGACATCGTTAATGTAGGTGAAAAAAAAATTAATCATTCATCTTTTGTTGTAATATATCACCTTGTGAAACTCTTTGCATTTCATCCCCTGTAGAAAGGTGTGTGCTACACAACCCCGCTGAGCGATGACAGTGTCTGGTGGCATACATTCAAGAAATCCTGTGAAAAGGAGTAAGCAAAATGATGAATTTCACAACTTTTTGCTTGATAATTTGCATGAGGTGTGGGCAGTATAAATTCCATGTAGAATAATGAATGTCAAATTTTCTTCTGAAATTTTTCCTGTCATTTTCATAGTTAAGTAAGACTTGTGAAAGAATGATTTGAGATTTCCACTTCGGTATTTATCAAATTATTCTATGTAAATGTTCTGTGACTCTCCTATTTCTGTTATATATGCTCTAAATTAGAAATAATCCATTGTCTAGTATTTTGGGGGCCCTAGATGTCATGTCCACAGTGCTGTTTACTGATGGTTCTGTCCCAATTTTGCAGCATATGAAAACATTTTGTCATCACCTTGTTCGCAGAAAAGTGGAACTACAGATTGAGATCTTCCCAGCAGGAACGGACAGCAGATACATCCGAGCCTTGGGCATCCCCTGCCTGGGATTCTCACCGATGAACAACACTCCTATCCTTCTCCACGATCACAATGAACGTCTCAACGAAGACATCTTCCTTCGAGGTATCTCCATCTATGAAACTATCATTACCGATATCGCCAATGTGCCTGATGCGTAACGTTAAGAGTACTCCACAACGACAATGAATGCCTCAACAAAGACACCGTACTGCCTGGTATCTCTTTCTATTTGCAATCATTACTGGTATTGCAAACATGCTTGATACATAATGTGAAGAGGATACAAAGTATAAATTGTCTGACTTTAACATTTTTTAAAGTTTTTGTATATGAAACTATATTTTAGGATGTATGGGATGTTCCTGTTGATCTATGTTCTACTATCTTTCTCAAGAAATTACATATTATGCAACTCGATTCTAAATCAGTCTAAATTAGAGTAAAGGCTTCTTTTGTGACATAAGCAAAATATTTGGAAAACAGTTGTAACATTATTAGATTATGAGCAAGATCTACATATTCATATGAAAACTTCAACCCACGTCACCCTCCCTAAAGGAGTAATGATGAGTAAAATAACTATGAATTGAAAATAAATAACATCGTGGCTGTCAGCAATGAATTCGAAACATGACTTAGCTTTTTTCCTCTCGAGCACTTTACTGTCTGACCTAATGGTATAGCATACATAAGTAAAATGTTGAGTGACTTGCACAGATTGTCTAATGCAATATAAAATGGTTCTAGCCAAATGGAAAGGGACATCTAGAATGGGAGGATTCCTGACATTAACCCATTCGTGACAGGAATTATTTAAAGCCTAATTTGATCAGCTTTTATTCTTCAAATTGGCAACACCAACATTTTTATTTTATTGCTACATTTTTCTTATAAAATGTCATGTATATGAAATGAATATAAATTGACAGAAATTATGATGAGAAGTCAAAAAGTTGCCAATTTGCAGGGGAAAACAGTGATTTTAAACTTTCTATCACATTGCCAATTTAAGGATTTCAGTGCTTATTTTCCTTTAAAAAAAATTTCAGCATCAAACAACGAATATTGATGCAACCAAAATGGGCAGTTTGTGTAGAATTTTTGACTCTTTCTGCTCATGTATTTGGTATGATTTTTTAGGGCTTTGCATCAAAAGATATTAGGCCAAACCACAAAATGTGGACCTCTGTCACGAATGGGTTAATGATGGGACTAAAGCCTGCCTGATAGCAAGCTGGTATCTCTGTCTAAAATATATACAATCATTACTAATGCTGCAAACATGCTTGATACATACATAGATATGAATTGAAAAATAGACAACATTGTGGCTTCAGCAATGGATTCACGACATGATAATAGCTTCTTTTTTTCTCCCATCTCTCAAGCTCTTTACTGTCTGGCCTGATGATCTAGCATACATGTATAATGCTGGGTGACTTGGACAGATTGTTTATTGCAATATATAATAGTACTAGCCTGATGGAAAGGGAAATCTGAAATTACCGAGACGTTGCCTAAGATCAGTTATGGTAAATACTGACATGATTTTGTTTAAGTGTTACAGTATAGTGGGTCACTTGAAAGACTATTAGCTGAGAAAGTTTAGGGCTCTTATCCAAGCCTTACAGTAATGTACTTCAACATGAATTTGTATTTGATATGCCAGTGGACTTTATGTTGGCAGCTGAGCTATATAACAACCAAGGTTATGGTATGGATAAGCCAGGCTTGTAATGACATTGTGGGATAAGCTATATGGGAGAAATCACTCTTATCATTATTGTAGTATTAAATGTACCAGTATTAGAATAAGGACTCTGAGGCTTGCAAGAGTATAATCATGTATGTGGAATATAAGATGAAATTCTCCATCTTTGTCTTGTCTCATATGAGATAAACATGAGTGAGGGGACCTGTCCTGTAGCAGCCAAACTAGCTTGCCTGGGAGGGAGGAGGGGGAGGGGAGAGGAGGGAGGTACCTGAACAATGGATACATGTTAAATACATTTATGAAATGTTGACATGTGAAATAAATCTTTACTATACCATTGAAAGGTTATTAAAATTGCAATTTGATCTTTGCAACTGCTGGAAAGTATGTCACCACATGATAAAGAGATATCCAGTGAGCTTTCCCAGACCATCTGGCAATTAAGTATAGAGGCATCAGTGGTATGATAACTCTGTGGTAGAGCCCTGTACCGGCCGCACAGAAACGCTGCTGTTAGCAAGTTTGTTAGCGCTAACAAGTCACTAACAAATCAGCCACTATCAGCACGGGTAAAATGACCGCACAGAAAGCGCTGTTAGAGCGCTGTTAGACACCCGCGCTGTTAGAGTGCCGTTATTGGATTTGAGCCATGGAGTTAGGCAAAATCAAAGTGTTGACGCCCTCTACGTTCGTTGGGTAAAATCATTTGTGCGTAGTAATCTATTTATAGATTGATGAATCTTGTTGATACAGCACTACACAGTGCATTGTTGTCTTCGTGAGTGACGGATTAACGAATCTTCGGAATAGCGAACCTTCGGAATAACGAGCTGTAACCTACATAAAGTAGAGGATGGGAGGTGGGGGAGGGGGGTATTGTGATCATGCATTACAAGTCACCGACCCCCGTTATATCCTCTGGAAATTTAGAAAAAATATTGTTGAATATGGAGACATTAAAATAATTATATTAGATTTAAAAAGTTAAATCAAAATAATTTGTATCTAAGAAAATATAGGCATGCTATAGAATCTATATGAAGTATGATACATTGTAGTTTGACCCCCCCCCTGAAGTATAGTTCGTCACCCGTAATTAATCCCACTTGTGTCGGCCGTGGCCGCTTTGTGTAAGAGGGGTCGTAGACAACATGCACCACGTCCCGCTGTCGCGGAGGTCCAACACTCTCCGCCCCAGTGGCAGAAAGTTTATATTCAAGTCAGATGAACTTAGATAGATACTTTCAAATTAGAGCTAGACTAATAAGATTCAAAGAAATCCAATTCGATGTTAAATCAAGTTTAACTTTAGATCTATTAAGTTGGGTTTATTTTCACTTCATATACGAGTTTAAAATCATATATCTAGTGTAAGTTAGAGGAATGTAATTTATGAATATATACAACGGAATATGATTTCATGAACAATATTCATATTACGTTGTAAGAAATAACATGGCATGCAAGTATGTCGGTATATTTTGTGCTAAATCATATCACTTTTCATAGATTATAGGTCTAGTAATGATAAATTTCCTAATTTCAACAATAATTTATCCAATAAGCATGAAGAAGAACAAGAAAATTATCATTATATTAAGATTAAGATACACAAAACAATTTTGCAAGCCCACTTCTCATCATTTTTTGTCTCGCCCACCGGAGGTGAAGGCGAGACTAAGGGATCCAAATGTCGTCCGTCCGTCGTCCGTCCGTCGTCCGTCCGTCGTCCGTCCGTCGTCCGTCCGTCGTCCGTCCGTCGTCCGTCCGTCGTCCGTCCGTCCGTCCGTCACAAACGTTATGAAAGATAACTTGGCAACCGTGACTCACTTTTCAACCAAACTTGGGTTGTAGATGCACTAAGGGGACCTGCATGTTATGGTCCAGTCAGAGGTCACATGGTAAGGTCAAAGGTCATTTCAGGTCAAACGTTAAAGTTTACGTGCAAGACTCTCTTATGACACAAAACTCTGCAACCGTGACTCACTTTTCAACCAAACTTGGGTTGTAGATGCCCTAAGCGGACCTGCATGTTATGCTCTAGTCAGAGGTCACATGGTAAGGTCAAAGGTCATTTTAGGTCAAACGTTAAAATTTACGTGCAAGACTCTCTTATGACACAAAACTCTGCAACTGTGTGACACTGTTCAATCAAACTTGGGTTGTAGATGCACTAAGGGGACCTGCATCTTATTGTCCAGTCAGAGGTCACATGGTAAGGTCAAAGGTCATTTCAGGTCAAATGTTAAAGTTGACGTGCAAGACTCTCTTATCACACATAACTTTGCAACCGTGACTCACTTTTCAACCAAACTTGGGTTGTAGATGCACTGAGGGGACCTGCATGTTATGGTCCAGTCAGAGGTCACATGGTAAGGTCAAAGGTCATTTCAGGTCAAACGTTGAAGTTTACGTGCAAGACTCTCTTATGACTCAAAACTCTGCAACCGTGTGACACTTATCTATCAAACTTGGGTTGTCGATGCACTGAGGGGACCTGCATGTTATGGTCCAGTCATAGGTCACATGGTAAGGTCAAAGGTCATTTCAGGTCAAACGTTGAAGTTTACGTGCAAGACTCTCTTATGACACAAAACTCTGCAACCGTGTGACACTTACCTATCAAACTTGGGTTGTAGATGCACTAAGGGGACCTGCATGTTATGGTCCAGTCAGAGGTCACATGGTCAGGTCAAAGGTCATTACAGGTCAAACGTTGAACGGTTAAAGTTTACGTGCAAGACTCTCTTATGACACAAAACTTTGCAACCGTGTCACACTTTTCAGTCAAACTTGGGTTGCAGATCACTAAGGGGAAGTGCATGTTATCATTCTGTTGGACTTCACATGATAAGGTGAAAGGTCATTGGAGGTCATATGTTACAGATGTTTTCAAATTCTTGAATTTGCTTTTCCTCTGTCATTTCTTGTATTTCAAACGTTAAAGTTTACCTGCAAGACTCTCTTATGACGCATAACTTGGCACATGTTGCTGCAATAGCAACCAAATTTGGGTGATAGATGCACTAGGGGTACATTCATGCTATTGTGCTGTCAGGTCACATGGTAAGGTGAAAGGTCATTTTAGGTCAAACTTTACGACCTGCAAGACTTTCTTGTGACATCAAACTTGGTTAGGGCAAGGGATGTACTTGGGGAAACTTTCGTGTTATTTAGCCACGGGTGGGCGAGACACAATCTTCCTATTGGCTTGTTTTTTAGTTGGAAAGGGCTCTTCCCCGGGCTCTTCACTCATGATAGAGTATTTGCCAATGATGATTTTCATCATCACTGGCTTTAATGCTTATTATGTAGCCTACTACACTATTAAGTTACATTGACTGTACTAAAAAGTACACGGTTACTAACGTAGGCGTCAGAAGGGGGGGGGGCAATTGCCTCCCATCATTCGAAAGGGAAGGGGGGTCGATTTTTGCCCTCAAAGGGCCCCCTCGGAAGAAAAAGGAAAATAAAATGGGATCACAACCATGTAAAATGGGCATACTGGCATGATTAGTGCTCTAAAATGGAAACTTTCATTCAAAAATCAAAATTTTCTTACTTGGTCACTACGCAGCCTCGCATAGTAATTAGAAGCAACGTTTCTCAGTATTTAGAAATTCTTTCTATCATCTGTGAAAAAAGGGGCAGATGCTTGCTTTATTCGGGGGATTATCCCCCCCCCCCCTTCCTCCTCACTATCCTCATATATTGGCATAAGGGGGCCCTTTTTTTCATATTTGGGCAATGCCGGAATATGAAATTTCTGTAAATTGTCACCACCAAAATTGTAAAAAAAAATTGCGCGCTCGTTTCGCTCGCGCGAAAGTTGTGAAACTGAATAGTTGATTTTTGGGCAGAGGGTGTCAGCCCCAACACCAAAATTTAACAGTATGCCATGCATAATCCTCCCATTGCCATGCCCGATCTCCTGAGTCTCTTACGCCATCCTAACATGCTAGAAGCGGTGAAAATAAACATGTTTCAAGTACATATGATGAGAGAAAGCTGGGACCCTTCCGGCGCGCCTGGTTACTCACCGTAGTGTTCTTTCCATTGCAGGGTCTACATGTCAAAAAGGTCTTCAAACACTGCTTTGGAAAGCCGATATTTCCTGAAAAATTCATTTTCATTTTCTTCTTGAAAGCATCATATTCAAGCTGTGAAGTGCTCTAAATTACCATTTCCGCTCTTCATACTTGAAAATTTTCTCACTCAGTCGCTGTTGGCTTCCTAGCACACTATTAGTTTGTAATGTAAATGTTCACTTCATGATCTAGTTTTAATATCTTTGCTCCATTAAGCATTACCTGATTTTACAAAGATTTCTCTCTATATCAAGTGTCACAGAAAAATGTATTGGGGCCACTAAAAGCATTGGCGTAAATTCCGGGGTGCGGGATGGGGGGTGGGGGTGGGGATATATCCCCCCACTATTTGGAGAGGGGGGATATATGGCATTTACAAATATCCCTCTCACTTTTTAAGGAGGAAAATATATTTTGATTTATAAGTTAGTAAAAATTTGAATATCTATCATAAACGACCATCATATTTTAGAATTTCTATTTGAAAATGCGATTGAAAACCAGAAAAAGTGGTTATTTTTGGCTCGCTCACTTCTCTCGCGCATCATATTTTATAATTTCTTTTCTAAAATGAAAACAAAAAAGTGGCAATTTTTGGCTGGCTCGCTTCGCTCGCTCGTCATATTTCAGAATATTTATTCGAAAATGCAATTAAAACCAAATAGGCGGTGATTTTTTGTTCGCTAGCTCGCAACATTGACATTAAAATTTGTGCAAGAGGGGGAAAAAATCGTCCAAAAATTCAATTACACCCCCCCCCCCCACTCCTCAAACTCAAAGTGGATTTACGCCGGCGACTAAAACTCGAGCTTCACACTCGATTTTTCCATACACGCAAAAAAAAAAAAAAAAAAAAATCGGCTGCCCCTGCCCCCAACATTTTCTTTTGCCCTCCATTCCCCCCCCCCCCAACTTTATAGTGGTGCCGCCACTGCTCCTAGTGGCTTTATCAGCTAAATCTATGTCGTCCCCTATACCCGCCACATTCTTAATTAGGTCTAGGTCTATTTTGAACCATTTTGAAGTACTTGGTACAAAAAGTGGGAGACAAGTTATAGCGCACGACAAGAAATTATTCACTAACATTGCCACTATAGGCGCCCCTAGCACCGTTAGTGAGTTGTTAAAACATTACCACTACTGTTAGCTTCTGTGCGGCCTTGAAATGTTAGGCTAACAGCGCTGTTAGTGAATTCGACTAACATTACGCTTCTGTGCGGCCAAACCATCGCTACCGGTACTGTTAGTGCGCTGTTAGCGCTAACAACGTTTCTGTGCGGCCATGCCTGGTCTCATTACTGGGAGTGCTCAAAACTAAACTGGGGGTGTGCTAGTGTCCTTTGCTGAGGCATTAATCCTCATTAGCAAGTCCTTTGGAAAGGACTGAAAGTGGTTGGTCCCCTGGCTTGCTTCAGCACAAGTTTTCTTAGCAGTTGGGTAAAAAAAAAAAAACATGTAACAGTTTAACCATCAATTTCAAGGGCTATGAACTGGTTGCCCCTTATAATGTGATTGATTGTGTTTACAATACTGTGAATCATGTCAATCAGTATTCCCTCCACTCTATCTCCCCCTCCCCTCCCTGCTGCCTTCTCTCTCTCCCCTATCCTTTCCTCCCTCCCTCACTCATTTGTCCTCTATTATCTCTCAACTCCCTCTCCCACCCCTGATACATTTATTGAAAATGATAATTAGACCCCTGCTAAACGAAGTTTGAAGGGGTATATACTGTAGGAATCACCATACGGTCAGGCAGGCAATCGGTTGGTCAGTCCATTGAAAATCTTGCAGATCAAACTACTTCCTCATTTTGCAATGCTCATGAAATTTAGCACACACTTCGTTCTTGGGATGAAGATATGTAAGACATGTTTTTTGAATGCGTGGGAAAATGCGTTTCCTACAGCACATTGCAATAAATCGGGAGAATCCTGTGGATCAAAATACTTCCTCATTTTTTGAGCAGTGCTCATGAAATTTGGCACACACATTAGTCTTGAGATGAAGATGTGCAAGACTTATTTTCTGAATGTGTCAGAAACTGCGTTTCCATGGTAACAGCATATTGTAGTAAATCAGGGGAAAAATATTGTGGATCAAGCTACTTCATCATTTTTCGAGCAATGCTCATAAAATTCAGTACACACATTGGGGCGGGGTATTAATCACCTTCAGTGATATTTATTTTTTATTCTAGAGGTAAATCAGCCAATAAATGAACTGAAGATTTTGTTTTATCTTCAGTGTGGCATTCTGTGTCTGAGTCAGAAGCAACTGTCGAGTATTTGTGGTCTAATGTTTTTTCGATATTGGCATTGGTATCCATCAGATTTCAAGTTTACTTTGAATATTCTTTTTGTTTACCATTGTCTCTTTTTACAACAATGTTTATACTGTAATATTGGTTTTTTTTTTTAATTCTGTTTGTTGACTTTGATAACAGTTACACTAAGAAATGTGGTCAAGTTGTCTGCTCTGAGGAGATTGTTTTATTCTTTTTATAAGGGATCAGGAAAACTGGATTTTCTTTGCTTGTTAAAGGGAGCCCACATTTGCACAACATTGTTTCAGAATTTGAAGAGAAATAAGCCAATTTCAGTTTGAAATGACAGATATTTATGTAAAACTATCATGTTATCAAATTTACAACAATATTCCAAAGAATAAGTGAAAAATGAATGGTTTTACTCTTAGTGTCAGGAAGACGGCTTTAACAAAACAGAGAAAATAAAAGAAAATTTGTGTTGAATATTTCCTTCTCAATTCTTAAAGGGGAATGTACTGGGGTCTAAAACTTCAAGAGCGTTTTTCTGTGGCTTAAAGCAATCTAAAGTGAAACTTTTGTGCAGATTGGGTGCCACTTGCAAATGTGGGCTACTACATTTAATGTATGTGCAAGAGTGAACCACAGTGAGTGTCTTCTAGGTATTATAGATTTAATGTTGGTTTTGGTATGATATGTATTTTACCCAGTGCCATCATCATTTTATGTATATGGGGTTATTGATAACTTTTCCTCTGTAATTTTCTTCATAGACTTATTTTGTATATTTTATGAAAAAAATACAATTAATGACTGGAATAATGGTTGCTTTGATTTCTTTTTTCATCTCACAGTGGAGATACATGTTATTTCAAGATGTTTTTAAGTGTGTGCAGTTTGGTTTTTCATATACCAGGGAGGTACTATTTAAATAGTAACTCCTGTTTATACTGAAAAGGTCTATTGTTACATTTTCATGCTTAAAAAATGAAATAAAATTTACAGATCGGCAAAGTAATGTATGTTGTATCACTCATTTGCACTTTGTACCATTACAAAATAATCATGATTTTAAAAAAAGAAAAAAAAAGTAGTGATCAGTTCACACTGTGAAAAGATATTTAAAGAATGGCTTTAAAGTGATCCATCATCTTTTGATCATTTGGTCAGAAAGTGGAGGGGATCGTGAATAATAATGTGGAAGGATTTTGGGGCTAATTATATATGCACCCCACTTTCATTTCAAAACTGCAAAATTGTGACTGATGAATGAAAGAACATCATGAAACATTTTTTCATCTTTTCATATATTTTTTTGAATTTTATTTATGGCAATTAAGTGCAAGAAATTTCTCAATAATATTCGTAATATGCATTCTCGCTTGGCAATATTATACCATAGTCCGTGTCATGAAAGAGGGGAAATTATTGATTGATCTGTGACATGCATTATACAAATAATTTATCAAGATAAGTCATTTTACGAGTAAATGGCAGGAAAAGATGTGTTTCTTGATTTTAAGAAACACCTAGAGCAATTCGATGAAATTAGGCAGTCCGGAAAATTTTTATTTTTCATGATTGTTGTTGTAGTGTATGCAACACACCTAATTGTTGAAATACCATGACGTAACGCAAAAAACAACAACAATTTGATTCAATATTTTGTCATTCAAGTCTTGGAGTAGAAGTGTCTACATATTTACAATCATATTTATAATCATTTTACTAGGGCACTGATCCTTTGATAAGTATACTCTTTTATCACTTCAAATATTTTATGCATCTCCGAATAGTTATGTCGTTGAAAAACCTATCGACAAGCTTATCGACAAAAATGTATTTTAATTGGAAGACGATAAGTCTATTGTTGTAGACATAATATTCATGTATCACAAATATATAGCTTCGTCAGAAAAGAGTTAACAAAAACTCTAGCATCTCATCTGATGATGAGGGCACGATCCTTAACCCCACTGCTTAAAAGGAGCACACGAAAATTTAGTTTTGAAGGTTATGATTTATTCGGGTCATGTTTCGAAGTGAAAATTCCGGTATACGTTTTATGGTTTTATGCCAGACGCACAAAAAAGATTTTGACGTGCGTTTCTAAAACATCACTGAAATCATAATGCTTCAGTTTTTGTTAGATAATTATTGCCATTGAACGCATAGTTTGGTCACAAAAATCTTTTTGTATATATGATTCCCTTCCTTTTCCTGGGACGCAGTATATCTTAGTATTTTTCGAAAAATGTAAAATGAATTTTAATGTAAATTCTGTCGCAGAAGCCACGATGCCACACTACTGCTTTTCATGAAGTTTGGGTACTGGCAGTTGTGTTGACTAAAGCATTGAAATCAATCGACCATAATTGTTTTGTCGATAGTTGTTGATGTCGGCTAAAAATTTGACCAAAAAGGTCGACATATATAATTTGTACTCGACGACAATGCTGTTGGGAGTAAGAGGAGAAGGGTGACATAGATAGAAAGATTGTCAAGATATCTTGAGAGGAGAAGGTTGAAAGACCAGGGAATGGAGCTACTGGAACAGAGAGTTGTGGAATAATATTATCATCAGGGTCGATAGAAATGGCACCGAGAGATCGAGAGAGAGAGGGGGATGTGGAAGGAAAGATTGTACACTGTTAAAACTCTCTGGATTGACTCGGAAAAGAGTCTGTTGGGGTCTCACTCCGTTCCGGGTCAAAACATGACCTAAAAAACAGGGGCGTAGATAGCGGGGGATGCACCCCCCCCCCCTTGAAGTGGAAGTACATACGTGTATATAATTCAAATTCAAATTTATTGAAATAAAATCCTGACATTTAAGGATTATCATAAAAATCGACACACAACAAAACAAAAATGTAACGGAAACATACTGACTAACAAAATATAACAGATTATATAAAAACAAAACTGTACATAAACTGTATGTAAACATGTATAAATATGTATCAGTTGGGGAATCATACCCCCCCCCCCCCCCCAGGTACGAGGACTTGTCTAAGCTAATGCCTAATAGGGTCAAATGTAACCCAGAAGCGAGTCTCCATGAACCTATATTTTTTTACCCGGAACGGAGTGTAGCCCAAATGGACTCTTTTTCTGGGTCAATCTGACCCGGGAGTTTTGAGTGTATAGAAATCGCGATAGACTTTTGAATTTTGTTTTCATGGCAGACGAACAATGAGGTATATAGCATAGTAACGTTTCCAGGTGAAATCAAATTCTATCATACAAGGGCCCCGCGTCTGATACAGAGTTGCGATTGTTTGAAATCCATCGTAACTTTGAGACTGATCTCAAATCCTATCTCTTAAGTACACATGCAGTTGAAATCAATCTCAAAGCTGTTGCAATCGATTTGAATCAGTCGCAACTGTTTATCAACATGCCCTGGTCTTAAGGATGTAACGGGATTATGCCCTGCTATATCTCTGTCTTTCTTAATACGTTCAAGAGTGTAAACATGGGTCAAGGTATTAAAAACGGGAAAGGGAAACTGGTGCCAAATTTTGAGGGCTCCAGATGAGGTCAAGTCCATAGAGTGGGGGGTTCATGGAACTTGGAACCCCGGGGGGATATGTCTCATTGAAGCCTGTACATCATCCGCGTAAACAAAAACGTTAGAAAAGGGTCGTTTTTCAGCACCGGGCGGGGAACCCGGGGATCCAGTTTAGGGTATCAAAAAGCTTCGAGCGTACCCCCCCCCCCCCCCTCTCTCTCTCTCTCTCTCTCTCTCTCTCCCGCTATACCTCTCTCTGTCTCGTACTATTTTGCCATTATAGTCAGGTGATTTTTGCTATGGACTAACTTTCATTTCATGGTAGTTCCATGCACAGGTCACAAGGTCCTTAAAATTTCTTAAATTCTATGTTCTCTAGCAAATCCTGAAACAAAGACTAAACCAAGGTGACCTCCGCCGGGGATTCCCCGATATTCCAGTAACCGTTGCGCATGCCGCGATCTGATGGTGCACATGAATGTGTCGTACATTAATGCGATATGTAACTACCACGTAAACTTGAATGTAGGAGAATCATCCAGGTACTCAGATGCAGGAATAACTTAACTGATTGGCTTGAACGTAAGTAGCTTTTTTTCTGTCATTTTTTTTGGGGGGGGGGGGAGGGGGAGGGGAGGGGATAATCCATGTTTTATACGCTCGAGTAAGCTCAATTTTAATTGACATAGAACAGTGGCGTATTAAGACCTTAGGCTTTGCCGGGGGGGGGGGGCTATCGAATTCATGCCCTTCCCTATATTACACGCTAGACATTTAGACATCACACATACCTAATTATGTTGTTAACTTGTTAGTATGATATACTTCATAGGCTTATAATGGGTGATCTTGTGGTTTTTATGTTTTAAGAAAAAACAAATCATACCTGTAACGGGTTGTTTCCTAGTCACATTTTCTTAGTTTTGTTAGATTTTTTTCTGCTTCTGTGCAAGTCCCCTATTCAATGAAGAACCCCTTAAAAGTAAAACGTTATGACAATTCAACTACTACGAATGTCACCCATACTAGTATCAGTTTTTATCTTGAAAACTTCTCGTCTTCAAATTACTGATCGAAATAGTCATTTCTGATCTATCAGTTTGATTGATTGATTGATTGATTGATTGATTGATTGATCTGAAGAGTTATTAATTTGGTACTTTTATTCTTGACTGAATGACTGGCACATGTTGATGTGTGATGTAATTTTGCACATTAGTTCTCACCCATGCATAAAGCAGTGAAATCACGAAAATTATGATAGAAAATTGATTCAAGCTTCCTAGAATATCAAAACTTTATTAAATTTTATGCAAAAGAGTACTTTGTTTGAATAGGAGTATACTTATTTGGCCAGCTTGTTTAATAGTCCCTCTTTTCTAATTAGGCGTAACTGATCAATCAGTCAATGTATCAGTCAGTCATCCAACCATTCAGCCAGTCAGTCAGTCAATCAACCAGTCATTAAGGTAATCAGTTTATCAACAGCCAATCAATCAACTGATTGATCAAATTATTGATTAATAAAATGCTCAAACAATCGATCATTCAACCATTCAGTCATTCAGTCAGCCAATCCACCAGTCAATAAGGTAGTCATTTGATCAACAGCTAGTCAATCAATTGATTGATCAAATCATTTACAAATAAAACGTTCAAACAATCGATCAGTCAGTCAACCTGTCGGGCAGTTGGGCAGCTCTGTGGCAAAGAGCAATTTCTTTGATTGGGAGTACTTATTTAGACTGCTGGTTTGATTTTTCCTCTTCTTTCAATTTGGCGCAAGTCACTTTTCACACTCTGAACAAAAACGTCAGTGTTTGCCCAAGCGTGAATTAAAATTTGTTTTGTGAGTGGCACTTGATAGATGAGCCCAATGGGCATCTATCAACCATGGAAAACTCTACGAAATATTTTGAAATAATATATTTGTTCAAAAGTGTAACGTTTTTATTGATACACACTGTATTGTTGAAGTTATGGTTAAAGGTAACATCAAATTTTTTTTATACTTTCTTTATTTTTATTCATTTTTAATTGAAAATATCTCAAGTTGACAAAAATGGATATATAGTTTGTTTGTTTTTTCATTAAAACTCTTCACATGGTGAATTTGCAGTTGTTTGTATTTCCTTATGTAGACCTATTTTGCATATTTTCGAAGTCGCCTTTACTTTTATTTCTGATCGGTAGATGGAGAAACCACCCCCTACGGCGAGGCCCGTTACGATAGGAATCTGTACATCAGCATTGAGATCCAACATCAAGGCTTTCATTGCTAGGGTTTCAAGACTTGCCAATGTAACAGTTCGATTCATAAAACTGCCATACAATGACCTCGACAGTTTCCGTCTCTCAAGAGAAGGACTTGATGGTGTGATTATCTGTCATTCTATCAACAATCGTCGCTTTGCCATCACTGATGTCATGGATGCTCTTTATGACGTCTTCCTGCCTCATGTCAGAAAAGTTTTTGGTATGAACAACTGTACAGTACTGATGAACAATACCTGAGATCTCGACTTCGCAGAGTACATGCCCTAAGCTTTCTTTCTCCGCTTTATATGTATTTACAATCATTATCGACGATGAACCTAAATTCACCTTTTGTTGATATTATTGAAAAAGTTCCAAATCAGTTCCACCAAAGGATTGTTTTGTTGAAACAGTGTAAACGTAATTAATAAAATAGTTTTCATATGACTGTAGTATGCTTTATATTGCAAAGCAAGATATTGATGTATATTGTCTATGAAAATTGTACAATTACTGTCATAACCAAATATTTTCCTGACAGGAGTATACTCTTACTTTTCGTAGACCAGTAAAGAATAATTTCTTCACCTATTTAAATGGTAATTTTGACATATAGGCCGAATTGTTTTTAATACAGCTCCACCATGCTCATTTAGAAAAGAAAAAAACCTGGAAAGAGATTGTTTGCTGTTTTGCAGTTTCCCTATTAAATGTCCAAATATTCATGTTTTTATGTAAAGGCTTTTTCTGTGTAAATATTTGTTGCACATCGTAAAATTCCATACTATACTATAATTATTTCATGCTTATCTTTCCTGATGTATAGGGAAGAACAACGTATGTGTCATTGCACATGACTTTCCCTGGCCCATGGGATCAGCTACTCGTAACGATCACTTCCGGATCAAAGGTACTTACATGGACAGCTTCCGGAGCAAGCAACCTACAACCTTCGAGTGCTCCAGTCTGACCATGATCTGTGGCAAGCTTGACACCCAGGTGGACATGGATGAAGAAGATTGGACACAGCTTACAAACTTTTTGCGTCAGTGCCAGGTTCAAAAGAAGCATGGATACATAACGTATCTTGCAGTGTGCGCAGGTTTTGGACTTACCTGTTTCGGTATCATATGGTATGCCGGCAACCCTTTGAATGCTCGTCAAAGGGCATTCAAAGGGTTAAGTGGCATTACCATTACCATGTTAAATGCCCTTAAAAGGTGTCACACTGGCATTACCATTACCATGTTCAATGTCTTTAACAGGTTTCACACTGGCATTACCATTACCATGTTCAATGTCTTTAACAGGTTTCACATGTTAAACTTTGTCCAGTATATCACTTCATGGCATTTTTTTCCTGGTTTATCATGCAATACTATCAATACTATAATACCGAATTTCTGTACTAATATCTTCGGACTCGCTTTCCAGCAGATTTGCTCTTTTATGTTGTAAGTGATTCCGTCGTGAATTATCATGTTCTTAACTTTCCCCGCTGTTGCTTTGAGCATAAAGTAATGAACATTGGTATCATTGTTGTTATTACTGTGATTATCATTACTGTTGTTGTTGTTACTACAACTACTGTTAATATTACATGTATCATGTTTAAGCATAAAGGGGCATTTGAATAGTAATGCTTTGGTGGTGTGGCGTGACCACCAAATTAGCATTCATTACATGAAATAGACTGTACAAAGGGGCAGCTCCAGAATTATCAGGAAGGCGGTCCGAAATTTTAATTTCCAGGCTATTATTTTTTTTCTCGAGAATAACTCAGAAGCTTCAGCCCTCCCACGGTCGGAAGGTGGAGAACTTTTCAAAGCGACAATCTTCATCCTTTCAAATGGGACTTTTTTTTAGATCGCGTCTTCAGTATTTTCGGTATACTGTGAACATTTTTCCGTGTACGGACATCTGGGGAACGTTTCATGAAGAGTTTTTTCAGTGATTTTCACTGACACTATGTTATAAGCTACTAAAAATCCTCGCATCTGATTGGCTGAGAGCAAATTAGTCACTGAAAATCACCGACAAGGCTCTTCATGAAACGCTCCCAAGGTGACAATTTTTGATGAACTATGAACAAGAACTTTTATCATGTTGAAAGCAAAAGTCAGTTTAGCAACGTTTTACCATATATTCAAAGTGTAATTCGAAATTAGCAGTTTTATAGGTAATACCTTTTGCAATTCTGAAGAATTTTCCATCCAAAGTAGAAAAAATTATAATTCATCATACAAATGTATAATACTGTATGATACAGATGTATTATACAATATTATATTTTTGATAAACAATTAGTCCACTCTAGTGATTGGCTAAAAGAGCTTCATGTGGTCATAATGCATTTTCAAGTATTTTCAGTATTTTTGCCGTCATGACTACATGGTATAATGTTTGAAAATGACGTAAGTTTTTTTGTTTGTTTGTTTGTTTGGTTTGTTTTTTTGACGCCTTTTTCCAAACAGTACGCTATTTGTGAAATGAAATGACTTCACAACTATACGCGGGATGAATTTTAACAACAACCTACCCAGAAATATTCAGCGGACGTACGAGAGCTCGAATGCCTAGTGCCGACCATGCCATGGGCAACTTCCCGCGGTGTCACGGCTGCTGTACGTTTCTCAATTTCTGATCACTTTGGCCGTATACCTTATGGTATACCATGCAGATTTCGATAAGACATAGATTTGTATTAATTTGGATATTATGAAATATGAGCTCAAGACTACAAGAGAGAATAAAGGGTAAGCCACTGTACTAGCTCCTTCTTTTGTTTAAATGGTTTATCCGAAATATAACATTAAAATATATTCTGCCATGATTTAAAGGTTCTGATTAAATCGGTGGGTCTCGGTGCCTCAAATAGTACAGTTCACATTAATTGAATAGTACTTTTGTCGTAGTCACCTCTTCGAGTCTTGCCCACAGTTTTAACCAGAACTGTATTTGCATATTGAAATGGGTGCTAAAATGCTGAGTTCTTGCGGTATGAAGCCTTTGACTATTATGTTTTAATTTACTTCTTGTTTTCCATTGTGTCAAGGGTTCTGCTCCTCAATGTAATCCTGGTTCACAAATATACACTCCGATCAGAGCTTTACGTTCATCTCATTCTGGTTCTCTCTGCAAAAACATGGGGGGGGGGACGAGCGTTTGCCCACGCTGGTCCTGCTCTGTGGAATAATCTACATTTAGATGATGTTTGACGGTTTGCATGGTGGTAATGATATTCGTAGAAAGGGTTTACGGTTCACCGTGTGGTAAGTCCTAAAGGACTATAGGTAAAGTAGTTCACGGACAGTCAAGCTGCCAAGAACGTCGAGTCTTCTCTCTCCTTCCGCCGCTAGCCTCAATTTTCCTCGCCGACTCAAGCCAAGTCTTCTCATCTCTTCGACAACTCAATCCTCTCACCTCCTCGTCTGGTTTACAGTTTTTAGGACTACACCCCGTCTCAAGAAAGAATACTCTACCCTCAAAACTTTCCTACTTTCTCGCCTCTCCATTTCACCTCCACCTCTATCCACTTTACATATAGTCCCTTAGGACTTAGCACATGGTGAACGTTAAACCCTTTCTACGAGAATCTGTCTTTGGTTATTAGGAGCTGCAGTTATCCGGATTCATTCACAAGCAGTTTAAAAAACTTATTTGTTTGCTCCCTATTGCTTATTATATCTTCTCTTGTATTTCTACTCTCTTCTTTCACTTATTCATCTTACTCTCCGCCTAGAGCACTCTACAGGATTTGGCGCAATATAAATCATATGAATTATTATTATTATAATTATTATTATTATTATTATTATTATTATTATTATTATTATTATCATTATTATCATTATCATTATTATTATCATTATCATCATTATCATTATTATTATTATTATTGTCATTATCATTATTATTATCATTATTATTATCATTATCATTATCATTATTATTATTATTATTATTATCGTTATTATTATTATTATTATCATTATTATTATTATTATTATTATTATTATGATTATCTTTTTCAATCATTCTCATCTATCTGTCCTGTGTACTCATTTTCCACACGGCTGAATCATGTCAACATTTCTTCGTTTCAGTAACAATTCATTTATTATCACCGTCATCTACGAAGGAAGTTATGCACTGTAAACACGTATGTCTGAAAATACTAAAATAGAGTGCAAAACCATTGCCATGTCCAATAATCGGCTACGCAGCACACGACACATTTAAGTTGAAATACATGGACACAAGCTTATAAAGTGTATACAGCAAAATTAACGGACGTATTTAACAAGGTTACAATAGTACAACATGCATTTTCATATCAAAAACTGTATCAGTACAGAAATAAAATTCGAGCATATCGGCACTTGTTAAGATTAAAAGACAAATAAGATAAGTGTTTATCAAAGCTATATCGATGGATCGCACTCAAAAGCTCTTTTACTGGATGGACGATGTCATAAGCAGCACATGAATATCGATCAATAGTAATCAAAAACTTGAAATACCGGTGCGACTCCTTTTTTCATTGTCAACACATTAAAAGGAAAGAAAGCGTTATATATCACACCAAACACTAAAAAAAAAAAAAAAAAAAAAACATTTGAAAAAATATCCACTGTGCCATTTGCAAAGAATATGCACCGAAATAAATAGGTTAATATTCAACTTTACTTTCATACCGTATAACAGTTTACAATGTCTTATCAGCAAAATACTGCTGTCCAATGACAAAAGACGCGAAGCAACTCCGCTTTTCTTTTTCTACGAAGTTGATTTTTTCTTGATTTGGGATACTTTTTTGTGTGCTCTACAATGATAAAGAGACTGAGATCACAAGACCTCCAATTTTCCGAAATAAAGACACAGCCATAGGAAGCAACTCCACAGATTTCCACATAAAACGGTGACATATTTTCTTCATGTACTATTATAGGAAACTCGTTCTAGAACACAGTTGCTTCCTTCTGCCATTTGCTCGCAGAATAGTCTTGAATAGTATTTTTCTTTTCAGTACTGATCATGATTAATTTGATTAACAACATTAAAACATTTCCTGCATCAAGGTTATACGATTTGTTATATTTATAATCTTTACTTATTATCTGATTCATTTTATTGCACGAAACCATCATTCTTATCAGAAAAGTACCAAATACAGTGCATTATTTTGTTTTGTTAGATTGATATTTTAGAATAACAGTCAAATGAATAAACGAATGAAAAATTAACGTACTGTGATGTTTTGATGAGCAATTGATATTGTAATAATAAAATATACTTAACACTTATATCTATTTTTCTGTATTTGTGTATTTGCATGTGACCCGAGAGTAATGTCGATCGCCAAATCATGTGATGGTTTGCGTTACAAAATTAAACCAATGATCCAACGATCTCATATAAATGGCCTACATTCCCTGGAATTGGCATAAAGATCATCATTGTCTCGACACGAAAGAATCCTTTACTCTGAATGATAATTTCCTACTAATAAATATTATCAGAAAAGGACCCCTGTGAAAAATGGGGAGCACAAATGGAAAGAAGGCCTTCCGTCATACCCTTAGCAAAGAATCTTAAGCTCTCAGAACGTCTGGAATCTGTATTCGGGTGTCATGTCGACGATACACCAGGTATTTGAGAACACCACAACCAACATTCAGTACCAAAGTAAAGATAAAGCAACACGAATAGATGCAACACCAGGGTATGCAGCACAGCATGCTGCAAAAAATCCCACAGCGGCCCATGTATGACTCCAAGCGTTCACGGGTCTTGTCGATGACATTCTTCTTCTTCTTGAACGATATCCACAGAGAATGGCTTCCATCCTTGAGCCACGTCAAGGACCAACTGCATTCTACATGTTCTGTGGCTTTTAATATGAGCATGGCAGGTAAACAGACAAACATGAGGATGCATTGTACAAACTTGTGGAAATGATGGAGAGGGGAATCGTTCTCTACGGGTTCGTAGACACGTCGAATAACAGCGGGAATTCGTGATATTTCAGAAACACCCTTCGATATTAAACGTTTCAAACTATCAGTTACCCAATGGTAAGTTTCTGACTGAACTCTACACTGACGCACAAAGACTTCAAGCTGTGTCCAATCTTCCTCGTCCAAGTCCACCTGGTTGTCAAGTCTCCCACAGATCATAGCCAGATTAGAGCATTTGAAGGTGGTGGCTTGTTTGCCCCGGAAACTGTCCATGTAGGTTTCTTTGATCCTGGCATGGTCTCCAGATGAAGAGCCAGCTCGTCCCATGGGCCAGGGAAAGTCGTGTGCAATGACGCAGACATTGCCTTTTCCTTTATCATGTCAAGAAAATACAAGATATAGAAAAGTGATCCACCTTTAAAATTATCGTTTAAAAGCCATTTTCTGATACGAATTGAAACATTCAACAACAACTAGAAAATCTCCCCTACTATTTCTCATTCATTTTAAGTTGTGTTTATTTTTTCGCATTGACATTTGGTAGACTAAACAACAATTCCAAAAAGCCCCCGAGATTACTTTCTCAAAATTACTCAAGCCTTTATTCTAGACTGTCAAAAGGAATATTTTGCGTTTGCTTGCAAAGTTAGACATATAATTAAAAATATATTAATTTCCTGTTCATACCAAAAACTTGTCTGACATGAGGCAGAAAGACATCATAAAGAGCATCCATGACATCAGTGATGGCAGAGCGACGATTGTTGATAGAATGACAGATAATCACACCATCAAGTCCTTCACTTGAAAGACGAAAACTATCCAGGTCATTGTATGGCAGTTCTATGAATCGGACTGTTACATTGGCAAGTCTTGAAACCTGAGCAATGAAAGCCTTGATGTTAGACCTCAATGCTGATGTACATATTCCTATCGTAACCGGTCTCTCCATGGGGGATGACTTCTCAATCTATAGATCGGAAATTGAAGTTTGAGAGATTTAAAAATATGCAATCTGAATTCAAGGACTACTTGCAATTCGACACGCATTAGGATCAACATCGTGATAACGATCATCATCGTCAAGATAAGATCTGAAAAGGACTTGGCAGAGACAATGAACAGCTCTAGGAAAACATAGGCTAATAATCTAGGTAACGTGAATGTGTTATTGACAAAGTGACAACAAACACACTCTTCTTTTTTTTTTACTTTGCAAGCAGTTGTGTTAAAGAATGCAGATATGAATAATCACTAACACAATAAAGACCCCCTCCCCCGTAACACACAAACCCACAAGCACCGACACTCCAGACGTTAACGTATTACAAAAAAATTATAGCAGAAATTGTTTGGGCCATTCTCAGTCACGTGTTTGACCAAAATCCTTAAAAATAATAGATTTAAACTTAAATTGTCACTACACACTTCACAAAAAGTAACTAACCACTTTGTTTTTGGATCATAAGTCAAATATGGTGTTGATTGGTTGGAGTATTTTGAAAAAAAAAATTAATTCCAAACATTTTGACATTTCATTTGCTGAAATTGAATAGAATGTGAGTGTGATGGCGATTCATATGCAAATACCCCCAAAATAAAAGTTGCAGCAATCCCCGTTGATATGGCAGTGTCTGTTCACAGAATGGGTTTCCGGCTATCAGCCCTGATAGCAGAGACTGGTAAATATTGCGTCATATTTACGTCTTTAAGACGTCATTCTGCAACAGCACAAGAACCTAAAACAGACAGATGAAGGTATGATGTATTTTTGTACTTTCGATGGTTTTTCAACTTAGTTTTGTCGGTAAAAGTTCGATTGCAGCATAGAAGCCGTAGTAAACGGGAGCCCTAAATCTTACCCTATTTACAAAGTCATGTTTTCACTCATTAAATTTTACGCCAAAGTACATAGTGATAATGTTTCTTGACTTCAAAGTCCTTTCTGTTGATGTTTTTACCCACTGGCGACGAATTCCTTCACATTGCTTACGGAAACCTGTGTAGGGAGTACGGCTTCTCACACAAACAGGCTTCATGAGTCAAAAGCGAGTGAATTTCGCACTCAGCTTCCAAGTTTTAAACTTTCTCTAATTCTTGTGGCATTTGAGCACCGCACAGCTGCGACCTGAACTTCCCTGATAATTTCTCACTGCAAATATTAAAATAAATCTGCATATACTGGTCAAAATAGACAAAAAATCGAACGAATGTACATAACGCGCTATTGACTCGTGTACTATAACAGTTGGAGCGCCCACCGCAGTATGTCGAACTGTGTCGAACAGTCTGCTGCCCTCTTGCGTTGTGAAATTGGTCTATACACTCAACTGTTGCCATTTTCCAGACAGCCAATATTCAAAAGTGGCATGATATTAAGAAAGAGTTAGACAAAGCTCTACATTTCATGATTGAGTTGTCACTCTCTTAATAAACTGTTGACAAATATGAGGTGTTATGAGGAGTACTGGTACATGTTTTAAAGCCCAGAGAGAAAAATTACTTCTTATGATAATGATCAATCACGCGTAATTCCATTTCTTTGTAAAACCTTTTATGTTTAAAACAAAATATGCACTTGATAACCATGGGAATAGTGCTCATAAGTATTTTGAAGGAAGACCAATATGTGTTCAACTGGGCGTTGGGGGGGTGGAAGAGCAGGGGGACACCCCCCATTTTTTTAAGGATGGGGGCACACAATATATGTCCCTCCCAATAAAAAAATCGGAAAAACCTGAAAAAAGCAATAAGGTATGTTCCCTTCTTAGCGAATTTGGGGTAAGTGTCCGCCCCCTCAAAAAAAAAAAAAAAAAACTGAACTGATGTGCAAGCTAGTAACTAAAATTTCCCATTATAAATGAAAACAAATCTGCACTTTTTCACAGGGTATGAATAATTTTTAATGCAAATATATAGATCTTCTCTTTACCCTCGATCCCTCTTCTTCCGTGCATTTAGCAGAATACGGAGGGGAGGGGCAGGGGGACACTCCCCTTCTGTGCGTTTTTAAAACTTTTATTATTTTCATCATGCACCACAGAAATCTAGTAGGCCTAAATCATATCATTATGGATTTCTACATTACGCTATCCCTTGATTGAAGTTCTCTAGGATTCTTTAGCTCATGCTGCCTATTTTACCTTTGTCATTTATGATACTCTTCACGGTAGTAAACATTTTTTTTTAAAATTGCCCAAACCGCTAGTTTTTCTAGACACTCCACTGCCCCTATTGTAGGTCATACTCACCAATTTTCACCATTAATCTCTTCCGCCAGGGTTATAGGCCTATTCTTCAGAAACACAATCAATGTCACGGAATTCAAGGCGTTGGCTCTGTCGTGAATGGAATAATGGGTACAACTCTCCACGTCACTGAACTTGAAGGGTCAAATTTTGTGCGAGATATCGATGCACGCGTGCACGCGCACGCCAACGTAGCGAGAACAGCAAGGTCAGCGGGGAATCCCCCGTAGAATAGTCTCGGTTCAGACAACACAAAGCAAGATTAAAACTTTATTACACTAAAAATTTTGATTTGCATTCTGCTAATCAGTTTAAATCCAATGCTCGGTTCAAGTAAGGTTCGATCAGGGGCGGCGCCAGGATATTTTGTTAGGGGGGCAAGAAGACCCATAGGAGAATCTATGGACGTTTTAAATGAACAAATAGGGATATGATAAGGTTACAAGCCCCGGGCCTCTCTTTCCATGCCCTCTTCTTTGTTCTTTCTTCGCTTTTTACCTCTTTTTCTCCTCTCTTTTTTTGTAATCACTTGAAAAATCATAGGGAAGCATTCACCCCCTGCCCCTGTAGCGCCGCCCCTGGGTTCGAGTAAAGGAAATCTGGGTCTCTAACTTCTTTTCTTAAAACTCAACTTTAGACCAAGGGGCGGGTTTAAATAGAATGCGCGCAGGCTTATACACTCTTAAAAATTCCGGGTCAGATTGACCTGGAAAAGAGTCCATAGGGGCCACACTCTGTTCCGGGTCGAAAAGGGCCCGAAATATGGTCATGAAGACTTGTATCTGGGTCACATTTGACTTTATTCCAGGTCATTTTTACCTTATTCCGGGTCATCTTGTGACCCGGAATGGAGTGTGGCCCCAACGCTCTCTTTCCTGGGTCAGTCTGACTCTGAATTTTTAAGAGTGTAGGCTACACTTTTCTGTCAAAACTAACCAGTAACATAGGCCCGACTATTTAAGAAAAAACACAGTTTTAAAACCAATCCTTCTCATTGCTTCAGCAGAATCATAAATTTGGATGGTACTCTCTGGAATTGCCGGAGAGACAAATCACTCTTCTAGGAGATACAGTGGATCACAATGTATTGAAGTGCATTAAATTAACACTCAAAAAAATTAATTCAAAACATTATTGGAGTCGATTTCCCTTTTAAAGCGGAAATGATTAAGTTCAAAACGAAGCGATCTCTGGCCAATGTGATACCTCAAAGAATTTCAGCTTTTCATGCACAAAGAGACTATGGGCATATAAGCATGATAGCTACTACCAAACCACCTTTTCTTCGTGTGCATTCGTTGAAGGAGTGTATTTCTTACACGTCTTAAAAGCTTCAGAAGTTAAAATTTTTTGATATATCAGCTCGAGACGAAATTATAAACACACGGTACACACCACACATCTTATTCACTGTCAATGATAACACTTTACTATAAGTTTTTAAAAAATAACCCAAACAATAATGAGGAAACAAAACAAAAGGGTCAAGGGACATTTTGATTATCAAAATATTATGTCTTTATTTGATGATCTATTCTCTAACATTAATTTTGCTCAGGGCTTTGATACATCTAAGATATAAGGTTAAAGTATCAGGTTAAGATTGGGTTTTGTGTTGTATGGGTTGAGTATAATGTCAGATTTAGGGCTAAAGTTAAGAACTCATGTGTGATTAAAGTTGACTATGAAGCAACTTTTGTCAGGGCATGCCTCCTCCCACCCCCCTCCCCTTTCCAGGACCATAAAAAGAAAAGGTTAATGAAAGAAAAGCGAAAAAAGAATGAAAAGAAGAGAAAGAGAGAAAACATAAAGGAAAGATTTTACCTTGCTACTTTTGTCATATTGATTCAATAGGCATTATCAATTGTACATTGTATGCCGTCAAGCCTTTTATTTATGTCGAACGCTTATATAATAGGCCTATTGTTTTTCGTCATTGTTTCGTCTCTCTACACCAAATGTAAACAATCTATATAATTTTTTTAAAAACCGCTGTCTCTATAAAGTCATTCTAGAAAAATTGCGCTTCAGTTCATCTTTTATTCTTTCATGATATCTAAATAGCTTGATTTTCACAGTATCCTCTCCAAGGTTCTGATATAACCCTTTTGAAAGAATATTTTTTGGACACGATTTTCTTCATTGGGTTGCAAATTTACTCCCAGATAGAAACCAGCCCCATCGCTATAGGTTTTATCGTTATTATTTATTTTTTGTAATTTGTGCTTTATTGATCCTTTGCATTTCAAAAGAAACATAACATCAACACTACATTAGGCATAAGCTATCCTATAAGCTTGATACAATATCATAAAAAGACTTACAAAACTGAAGGAAGAGGAGATGAAGATGAGAGATATCTTACCAGATATAGCTACCATCATTCGGGGAGAGTGAGGGGCGTCACTATGCCAGCAATATTCCAAGCTAAAGCTTCCGAAGGGAATTTTGCAAAAATTTTATTATAATTATTTAGTTAAGGTTAACTTGAAAGCCGCCAAATGCATTGTCTGTATGTTGATTTAATGCTACCTAACCAAATAAGAGAACTTAGAAAGAGAAGATCTTAATCAATTAAGGAAACCCTGGATACAAGTCAATTTTAATGAAAAGAGGGGATAAAGAGAAGCAATTCAAAAAAGTTAGATCAAAATCGGTTACCAAATGAGAAAGTTATGAAATTTTTAAGAGTTTTGATTAACTTTCTGTGGCAATCCTATACAAATTGGCAATATTACTTCAAAATGGCAGGTTTTTGTGGACAACTCATGGAGTTAAATCCGGAGAACGTATGTAACTCTATGGGACAACTCTACATATTTTCTATGTTCACAAAATTTCAGACTTTATCCAAATGATCTCTCAAATTGCTGCTTGTCTCCTTCTTAGCTCAAGATATATCGTGGGAAAATGTATTTGACACTACATAATGGTTGAGTTCACAAAGAGACAAGTTGCACCGTGGGGAAATAATGGAGAAAATCTGAAATTTTGTGTACAAAACATAATGTAACAAAGTACACAGCACTGACGATCGATATTGACTGATTGATTTTTATTCACAGCAAACAAAACTAAAACATATTATATAATATGTTGAAGAAATACAAAGTGTTGATAAATGGGATAAGAAAATAGCTCCAGTGCTGGTCCCTCTCAAACACTATTAAAGTAGGTGTCCAACTGAAATATATGACAATATTTACATCTAGAATACAGTGGGCTATATACAGAGCAATATCAGTATTTTCAGTCGTACAGTTAACATGGTTAATGACATTCATAGACAGATGAATACAATTATAGCCAATGATTGCACTTTTATCTCATTCGCAGAACCTGACCTTTGGATATTCTATCCAGTCCCTTCGTTTTATCAGCTACTTAAAGACGCTAGGTCGTGGGCTTTCATGGGGAATGGATCATAATTTGCTGACACCAGAGTTTGTGAAAAATACCTGTAATATAGCTGCATTTCTGGAGCACAGCAACACAAGCTGTCCCACCACAAACATTCTTCGGCCTGCTTCGGGCACTCTCGGGCCAGGGAAAGTGAGATAATGACTTTGCCATATGGGGAAAGGGTGAAGTATGCAGGCCATTACATAAGGTCTGTTGGTCATAAAACTCACAGTGATGGACAACACCTGTTACTGGGTAAGCACCCATGGTGTCAAATTCCCAATGAAAGCCCACGACCTATTGTCTTTAAGAATGAATTCAGAATATATTTTAATAATATACGTTATTACATAATCATGACTCTGTAATGTTAGATATATACTGCCCATATTGGACCACGACTGTGCTCTTAAGACTATTAAAGGCAGTTGAATCTTGCGTCATATCATTTGCCTAAATGTATGTAAATCCAGTATTTCCAGTTTTTCATAGAAAAAATGGCATATTCTCATGATTTCTCGCTAGTTTTCCTGATGCTTGTACACTTCATTTAGTAAAATGAAACCTTGTTCAGATGAAAGAAATGAAGAAAAATATTAAGGTTAATGACAAATACAAAGTATACACTCCTATATGGGATGTTTTTGAAAATGCAACGAGACTTTATATGATCATATCTTTAAATGTACACAAAACTTTGTACAAGCCTTCAAATTGATTAAAGTTCAGCAATAAATGCCAAACACTGATTTTATGATATTCTGATAAAGGATATCAATATGAACATTTGCCAACATACCCTTAAGGTTTCTTGATATAATTTGAATTCATTTTTGATGGCCACTATGCATCCATAAAAAGAGTTGCTGAAGACACTAAATCACTTTAGTGTTATATGTAGAAGAGATATTTTTTGATCCTTAATACCCCATTGCAACTAGAATGGAGGTTAATTTGAGAGCTTACCACTCAAATTACTATGTACACATAAGCATATCATGAACTAATGCTGTTCAAACTGAAATATTTCTAACATCTGAAAAAATACTTTATTTAAGAAAAACAAAAAAAAAAGATAACTTTGTAGTTTTCATTTGGATCACCGTAAAATTCAAAAGAAATTTAGGCGGTGTTACTGAAATATCATCCACGACCTTTTCATTGAGGATGGTTTTATACTTTTTAAAGATGTTGCCAATCAAACTCTTGTTTATTTTCTTCAAGACATTATACATGCCATTTCTTCTTGAAAATCTAAGCCCTTACAGTTACAAAAATAAAGTTTTATTTCACGTTAACATTCATGATGCTTTCCATGGAGTTTCAAAAATCTCACCAAATCTTAGCATGTTATAATCTCTGAAATAATATGAGAAAGAAAAAATAGTAAGTCATTTACAGTATAACTTTTAGACAAATATTGAGGTTGGTGGCGTGATTAAAATAATTCAAATCATGCATGTGCAGAATTAGGCATTTCCACCTCTTCTATGTCTTTGCTGATTTACTAACAAGAAAGCTCTGATAAGACTGCAGTGAAGTTACAACTATCCCGGCTATCGATGATATCAAACAAACATACTTAAATAACGAGTGCTCTCGCACAGACATGCAAGAGCAAATACGTGTGTATTATATCTCGCTGGGGCGACAAACCTCGTATCTCAAAAATGTTGAATGTTCAGGAGTAAAAAAAAAAAAAAAAAAAAAAAAACCTGGCTTCCTTATAATATTATAGCACTAGCGCCTAAGGAGGCGGTCAAGTTTCGCTTGTAGCCTAATCTTTGCAGATGGACACATGAGCGTTTGAAAGTATATTTAAGTGTTCCTAGCTATAACATTATGAAAAGAAATAAATTTCACCAAAAACTGAGATACAAGGTGTTGTCACCCCTATATAGGTAGGTAAAAATTGCACCTACATTATCGAGAATACTGTTTCAAAATCATATAAACTCTTATAAAATTTAATCCTTCTAGATTAAAGTTTCACAGAATTTGATAACGAACATCGAATTTTACAGTCTCACGATGATATTAAACTGCTATTTCACATATCCTACATATATCACCCTCAATTACCAGGACTTGATTGCAATTAGAAAAGCAAGTTCTATTGCATCTAATCCAAATTACAGGAAACACCATTCTGAGGCGTGTAACACTAACTGATTAATGGAGGTGATGGGATTTTCACACAACCGGGGGTGTGGGGCCTTTAATGTATTTGTGCAGCTTCAAGTACCTTACGTTGCATGGGTATCTCCCGTAGCCCTTTAAGGGGGGCAGTTGGTAGGTGCATGGTTGGACGTTGCTTAAAATACGGAAAACTACAAACACAGGGGCAAATGACAACCGAAAAACAACAGAAGAAAGAGTCAGCACAATATCAGACTTCGGAAATATGTTTGAGGAATTCATTTGGCGTTCTCTTAACAATCATCATGGCAGCTGAAAGTTAGGCCTACTATTTTTCTTCCAATGAACTTTCTTAGCCACTGATTTAAAAACTGAACACAAGTTAGGCACCCTTTCGAAAGATATGCAACCAAAAGCGATGTGGTACACTCCACCAAGGTGCCTTAGACCAGTGAATAACATTACCATCTGAAGCCGTCCTGATTTCTTGTATTTGGTCGTCGGGGCGTTGGCTGTAGTACACTTTGCCGAGGAAGGGTATAATGACAAAAGTTGCTGCTGCTGCTACCAAGTATTTGCCAACACTGTAGAAAAATCTCCATACCAGGGAGACGGCAAACCAATTAGAATTGAAAACAAATCGAAAAGGAATGAAACATATCCAGTAAACTAGTCCGGAGAGACCATTCGAGGAATTTGGGAATTCTAGGGTCTTGTAGATGACATCCTCTTTGAATGAAGTCCAAACAGCATGACTGGCGTCGTTGGGACTTGTCAAAGACAGAACCATAGCCATCATGTTTTTCGAGACCTCGAAAGGAAAGCTAATAAGACTAACGACAGAGCCCACAATTCCACGAGAAGCTTGGGTTCTTGGGGCAGCATGAATCGGGGTAGTGTCCCCTCCAGAAGCAAATGCATCTTTAACAGCCCTACCAAATCTTAACACTACGTAAGATATGCCAGCTATTGCAAACAACAGACCTATGTTCGATTTTGAATCATGCGGCGACCCGCTGTGGGATTCCGGCTGAACTTGACACTGGAGCAGAAAGTCCTCAAGCTGCGTCCAGTCTTCTTCGTCCATGTCCACCTGGTTGTCAAGTCTCCCGCAGATCATAGCCAGACTGGAGCAATTGAAGGTTGTGGGTTGTTCGTACCGGAAGTTGTCCATGTTGGTTTCTTTGATCCTGGCATGGTCTCCAGATGAAGAGCCAGCTCGTCCCATGGGCCAGGAAAAGTCATGCGCAATGACGCAGACATTGCCTTTTCCTACATCAGTCAATAAAAATACAATTTAGGAAAAGTATTCATTTTTTAAAATGTCTTTCGAAAGCAATTTTCTCATAAGACATGTAATATTTTTAAAAAGCAGACACATAATTGTCCCCTACTACTTCTTATTTTATTCAATTTGTTTAATTATATTTTTCACATTGACATGTACTACACATATCAACATCCTCAATCCAGTATTATGTTGTGAAAATGACCCCAACCTTTTTTTCAGACACAAAAGAGATATTGTATCACTTTATCGTCGGTCTGCAGTAAACATAGTATTAAACATTCACGAACATAGTGGTTGATTAAGAGTAGTCCACATCCTAGCGCATTACTGCCAAGGCAGGACATACAGAAAATATTTACAAAAAAGAGAAACAACTCATAATTACGTCATAGGTCATGATTTGCAAAACTGATCTTTCAGTTATTATCCTCTACAGTATAATCACGCGCGTGGAGTGTACAAATCAACTGAAATATATACTGTCACAAAATATTATCATCAACATTGATGTTATTATCTTTATTACCATCATTATTATTGTTATCATTGATATTATTATTATTATCATTATTATTATACTATTATTTAAAAACATTATTATAGGATTTCCCGGCCAAATTCGCAAATTTGTGATTCAAATTCATTTTCTTTGTATTCAAATTCGCCCAAATTGATTTTGCCATGCAAATTATCCGTCAATTCATATCCATCAAAGCAGTTTTAAAATTTACAAACCTCTTGAGACCATCAGTAGATGAATGTTGTGTTATTTTATTTATTTATTGTTTGCTTTTGTTTTATTTACAATTGAATCTAAATGTCCATGGTTATGAAATGAAAAAGAACAGGACATTAAAGACCCGAATAGGAATTGATGAGCGATAAAATGTGTAAACAATCATTTTATATCAACCCTCGAATCTAAGTGCTCAAAGTGCTAATTTGAATGCTAAAATGAATTAGAATGCTGGAATGACAACGTCGCGAGGTCAGCAATTAGTGTTGCGCAAAATTGAAAGACAAGATCAGTGAAGATTGTGAAAGAAGCTGCTTTTTCATAAATTTGAATGAGAAATAAATGTAGATTCGAAAGAGAATTTATAGATTTGAAAGCTAGTAATACGGATTCGATCCCGAGATACACCTGACAACAGTAAAATCGTTGAATTTGAATGCAAAATAAATTAATTTGAATGACAAACTTGCGAATTTTGCCGGGAATCCCCGAGCAAATGTCAACAAAAATATATCAATTTTCTGTTTATACCAAAAACTTGTCTGACACGAGGCAGAAAGACATCATAAAGAGCATTCATGACATCAGTGATGGCAAAGCGACGATTGTCGATAGAATGACAGATGATCACACCATCAAGTCCTTCACTTGAAAGACGAAAACTATCCAGGTCATTGTATGGCAGTTCTATGAATCGGACTTTTACATTGGCAAGTCTTGAAACCTTAGCAATGAAAGCATTGATGTTAGACCTCAATGCTGATGTACATATTCCTATCGTAACCGGTCTCTCCATGGGGGATGACTTCTCAATCTATAGATCGGAAATTGAAGTTTGAGAGATTTAAAAATATGCAATCTGAATTCAAGGACTACTTGCAATTCGACACGCATTAGGATCAACATCGTGATAACGATCATCATCGTCAAGATAAGATCTGAAAAGGACTTGGCAGAGACAATGAACAGCTCTAGGAAAACATAGGCTAATAATCTAGGTAACGTGAATGTGTTATTGACAAAGTGACAACAAACACACTCTTCTTTTTTTTTTACTTTGCAAGCAGTTGTGTTAAAAGAATGCAGATATGAATAATCACTAACACAATAAAGACCCCCTCCCCCGTAACACACAAACCCACAAGCACCGACACTCCAGACGTTAACGTATTACAAAAAAATTATAGCAGAAATTGTTTGGGCCATTCTCAGTCACGTGTTTGACCAAAATCCTTAAAAATAATAGATTTAAACTTAAATTGTCACTACACACTTCACAAAAAGTAACTAACCACTTTGTTTTTGGATCATAAGTCAAATATGGTGTTGATTGGTTGGAGTATTTTGAAAAAAAAAATTAATTCCAAACATTTTGACATTTCATTTGCTGAAATTGAATAGAATGTGAGTGTGATGGCGATTCATATGCAAATACCCCCAAAATAAAAGTTGCAGCAATCCCCGTTGATATGGCAGTGTCTGTTCACAGAATGGGTTTCCGGCTATCAGCCCTGATAGCAGAGACTGGTAAATATTGCGTCATATTTACGTCTTTAAGACGTCATTCTGCAACAGCACAAGAACCTAAAACAGACAGATGAAGGTATGATGTATTTTTGTACTTTCGATGGTTTTTCAACTTAGTTTTGTCGGTAAAAGTTCGATTGCAGCATAGAAGCCGTAGTAAACGGGAGCCCTAAATCTTACCCTATTTACAAAGTCATGTTTTCACTCATTAAATTTTACGCCAAAGTACATAGTGATAATGTTTCTTGACTTCAAAGTCCTTTCTGTTGATGTTTTTACCCACTGGCGACGAATTCCTTCACATTGCTTACGGAAACCTGTGTAGGGAGTACGGCTTCTCACACAAACAGGCTTCATGAGTCAAAAGCGAGTGAATTTCGCACTCAGCTTCCAAGTTTTAAACTTTCTCTAATTCTTGTGGCATTTGAGCACCGCACAGCTGCGACCTGAACTTCCCTGATAATTTCTCACTGCAAATATTAAAATAAATCTGCATATACTGGTCAAAATAGACAAAAAATCGAACGAATGTACATAACGCGCTATTGACTCGTGTACTATAACAGTTGGAGCGCCCACCGCAGTATGTCGAACTGTGTCGAACAGTCTGCTGCCCTCTTGCGTTGTGAAATTGGTCTATACACTCAACTGTTGCCATTTTCCAGACAGCCAATATTCAAAAGTGGCATGATATTAAGAAAGAGTTAGACAAAGCTCTACATTTCATGATTGAGTTGTCACTCTCTTAATAAACTGTTGACAAATATGAGGTGTTATGAGGAGTACTGGTACATGTTTTAAAGCCCAGAGAGAAAAATTACTTCTTATGATAATGATCAATCACGCGTAATTCCATTTCTTTGTAAAACCTTTTATGTTTAAAACAAAATATGCACTTGATAACCATGGGAATAGTGCTCATAAGTATTTTGAAGGAAGACCAATATGTGTTCAACTGGGCGTTGGGGGGGTGGAAGAGCAGGGGGACACCCCCCATTTTTTTAAGGATGGGGGCACACAATATATGTCCCTCCCAATAAAAAATCGGAAAAACCTGAAAAAAGCAATAAGGTATGTTCCCTTCTTAGCGAATTTGGGGTAAGTGTCCGCCCCCTCAAAAAAAAAAAAAAAAACTGAACTGATGTGCAAGCTAGTAACTAAAATTTCCCATTATAAATGAAAACAAATCTGCACTTTTTCACAGGGTATGAATAATTTTTAATGCAAATATATAGATCTTCTCTTTACCCTCGATCCCTCTTCTTCCGTGCATTTAGCAGAATACGGAGGGGAGGGGCAGGGGGACACTCCCCTTCTGTGCGTTTTTAAAACTTTTATTATTTTCATCATGCACCACAGAAATCTAGTAGGCCTAAATCATATCATTATGGATTTCTACATTACGCTATCCCTTGATTGAAGTTCTCTAGGATTCTTTAGCTCATGCTGCCTATTTTACCTTTGTCATTTATGATACTCTTCACGGTAGTAAACATTTTTTTTAAAATTGCCCAAACCGCTAGTTTTTCTAGACACTCCACTGCCCCTATTGTAGGTCATACTCACCAATTTTCACCATTAATCTCTTCCGCCAGGGTTATAGGCCTATTCTTCAGAAACACAATCAATGTCACGGAATTCAAGGCGTTGGCTCTGTCGTGAATGGAATAATGGGTACAACTCTCCACGTCACTGAACTTGAAGGGTCAAATTTTGTGCGAGATATCGATGCACGCGTGCACGCGCACGCCAACGTAGCGAGAACAGCAAGGTCAGCGGGAATCCCCCGTAGAATAGTCTCGGTTCAGACAACACAAAGCAAGATTAAAACTTTATTACACTAAAATTTTGATTTGCATTCTGCTAATCAGTTTAAATCCAATGCTCGGTTCAAGTAAGGTTCGATCAGGGGCGGCGCCAGGATATTTTGTTAGGGGGGCAAGAAGACCCATAGGAGAATCTATGGACGTTTTAAATGAACAAATAGGGATATGATAAGGTTACAAGCCCCGGGCCTCTCTTTCCATGCCCTCTTCTTTGTTCTTTCTTCGCTTTTTACCTCTTTTTCTCCTCTCTTTTTTTGTAATCACTTGAAAAATCATAGGGAAGCATTCACCCCCTGCCCCTGTAGCGCCGCCCCTGGGTTCGAGTAAAGGAAATCTGGGTCTCTAACTTCTTTTCTTAAAACTCAACTTTAGACCAAGGGGCGGGTTTAAATAGAATGCGCGCAGGCTTATACACTCTTAAAAATTCCGGGTCAGATTGACCTGGAAAAGAGTCCATAGGGGCCACACTCTGTTCCGGGTCGAAAAGGGCCCGAAATATGGTCATGAAGACTTGTATCTGGGTCACATTTGACTTTATTCCAGGTCATTTTTACCTTATTCCGGGTCATCTTGTGACCCGGAATGGAGTGTGGCCCCAACGCTCTCTTTCCTGGGTCAGTCTGACTCTGAATTTTTAAGAGTGTAGGCTACACTTTTCTGTCAAAACTAACCAGTAACATAGGCCCGACTATTTAAGAAAAAAACACAGTTTAAAACCAATCCTTCTCATTGCTTCAGCAGAATCATAAATTTGGATGGTACTCTCTGGAATTGCCGGAGAGACAAATCACTCTTCTAGGAGATACAGTGGATCACAATGTATTGAAGTGCATTAAATTAACACTCAAAAAAATTAATTCAAAACATTATTGGAGTCGATTTCCCTTTTAAAGCGGAAATGATTAAGTTCAAAACGAAGCGATCTCTGGCCAATGTGATACCTCAAAGAATTTCAGCTTTTCATGCACAAAGAGACTATGGGCATATAAGCATGATAGCTACTACCAAACCACCTTTTCTTCGTGTGCATTCGTTGAAGGAGTGTATTTCTTACACGTCTTAAAAGCTTCAGAAGTTAAAATTTTTTGATATATCAGCTCGAGACGAAATTATAAACACACGGTACACACCACACATCTTATTCACTGTCAATGATAACACTTTACTATAAGTTTTTAAAAAATAACCCAAACAATAATGAGGAAACAAAACAAAAGGGTCAAGGGACATTTTGATTATCAAAATATTATGTCTTTATTTGATGATCTATTCTCTAACATTAATTTTGCTCAGGGCTTTGATACATCTAAGATATAAGGTTAAAGTATCAGGTTAAGATTGGGTTTTGTGTTGTATGGGTTGAGTATAATGTCAGATTTAGGGCTAAAGTTAAGAACTCATGTGTGATTAAAGTTGACTATGAAGCAACTTTTGTCAGGGCATGCCTCCTCCCACCCCCCTCCCCTTTCCAGGACCATAAAAGAAAAGGTTAATGAAAGAAAAGCGAAAAAGAATGAAAAGAAGAGAAAGAGAGAAAACATAAAGGAAAGATTTTACCTTGCTACTTTTGTCATATTGATTCAATAGGCATTATCAATTGTACATTGTATGCCGTCAAGCCTTTTATTTATGTCGAACGCTTATATAATAGGCCTATTGTTTTTCGTCATTGTTTTCGTCTCTCTACACCAAATGTAAACAATCTATATAATTTTTTTAAAAACCGCTGTCTCTATAAAGTCATTCTAGAAAAATTGCGCTTCAGTTCATCTTTTATTCTTTCATGATATCTAAATAGCTTGATTTTCACAGTATCCTCTCCAAGGTTCTGATATAACCCTTTTGAAAGAATATTTTTTGGACACGATTTTCTTCATTGGGTTGCAAATTTACTCCCAGATAGAAACCAGCCCCATCGCTATAGGTTTTATCGTTATTATTTATTTTTTGTAATTTGTGCTTTATTGATCCTTTGCATTTCAAAAGAACATAACATCAACACTACATTAGGCATAAGCTATCCTATAAGCTTGATACAATATCATAAAAAGACTTACAAAACTGAAGGAAGAGGAGATGAAGATGAGAGATATCTTACCAGATATAGCTACCATCATTCGGGGAGAGTGAGGGGCGTCACTATGCCAGCAATATTCCAAGCTAAAGCTTCCGAAGGGAATTTTGCAAAAATTTTATTATAATTATTTAGTTAAGGTTAACTTGAAAGCCGCCAAATGCATTGTCTGTATGTTGATTTAATGCTACCTAACCAAATAAGAGAACTTAGAAAGAGAAGATCTTAATCAATTAAGGAAACCCTGGATACAAGTCAATTTTAATGAAAAGAGGGGATAAAGAGAAGCAATTCAAAAAAGTTAGATCAAAATCGGTTACCAAATGAGAAAGTTATGAAATTTTTAAGAGTTTTGATTAACTTTCTGTGGCAATCCTATACAAATTGGCAATATTACTTCAAAATGGCAGGTTTTTGTGGACAACTCATGGAGTTAAATCCGGAGACGTATGTAACTCTATGGGACAACTCTACATATTTTCTATGTTCACAAAATTTCAGACTTTATCCAAATGATCTCTCAAATTGCTGCTTGTCTCCTCTTAGCTCAAGATATATCGTGGGAAAATGTATTTGACACTACATAATGGTTGAGTTCACAAGAGACAAGTTGCACCGTGGGGAAATAATGGAGAAAATCTGAAATTTTGTGTACAAAACATAATGTAACAAAGTACACAGCACTGACGATCGATATTGACTGATTGATTTTTATTCACAGCAAACAAAACTAAAACATATTATATAATATGTTGAAGAAATACAAAGTGTTGATAAATGGGATAAGAAAATAGCTCCAGTGCTGGTCCCTCTCAAACACTATTAAAGTAGGTGTCCAACTGAAATATATGACAATATTTACATCTAGAATACAGTGGGCTATATACAGAGCAATATCAGTATTTTCAGTCGTACAGTTAACATGGTTAATGACATTCATAGACAGATGAATACAATTATAGCCAATGATTGCACTTTTATCTCATTCGCAGAACCTGACCTTTGGATATTCTATCCAGTCCCTTCGTTTTATCAGCTACTTAAAGACGCTAGGTCGTGGGCTTTCATGGGGAATGGATCATAATTTGCTGACACCAGAGTTTGTGAAAAATACCTGTAATATAGCTGCATTTCTGGAGCACAGCAACACAAGCTGTCCCACCACAAACATTCTTCGGCCTGCTTCGGGCACTCTCGGGCCAGGGAAAGTGAGATAATGACTTTGCCATATGGGGAAAGGGTGAAGTATGCAGGCCATTACATAAGGTCTGTTGGTCATAAAACTCACAGTGATGGACAACACCTGTTACTGGGTAAGCACCCATGGTGTCAAATTCCCAATGAAAGCCCACGACCTATTGTCTTTAAGAATGAATTCAGAATATATTTTAATAATATACGTTATTACATAATCATGACTCTGTAATGTTAGATATATACTGCCCATATTGGACCACGACTGTGCTCTTAAGACTATTAAAGGCAGTTGAATCTTGCGTCATATCATTTGCCTAAATGTATGTAAATCCAGTATTTCCAGTTTTTCATAGAAAAAATGGCATATTCTCATGATTTCTCGCTAGTTTTCCTGATGCTTGTACACTTCATTTAGTAAAATGAAACCTTGTTCAGATGAAAGAAATGAAGAAAAATATTAACGTTAATGACAAATACAAAGTATACACTCCTATATCGGATGTTTTTGAAAATGCAACGAGACTTTATATGATCATATCTTTAAATGTACACAAAACTTTGTACAAGCCTTCAAATTGATTAAAGTTCAGCAATAAATGCCAAACACTGATTTTATGATATTCTGATAAAGGATATCAATATGAACATTTGCCAACATACCCTTAAGGTTTCTTGATATAATTTGAATTCATTTTTGATGGCCACTATGCATCCATAAAAAGAGTTGCTGAAGACACTAAATCACTTTAGTGTTATATGTAGAAGAGATATTTTTTGATCCTTAATACCCCATTGCAACTAGAATGGAGGTTAATTTGAGAGCTTACCACTCAAATTACTATGTACACATAAGCATATCATGAACTAATGCTGTTCAAACTGAAATATTTCTAACATCTGAAAAAATACTTTATTTAAGAAAAACAAAAAAAAAAAGATAACTTTGTAGTTTTCATTTGGATCACCGTAAAATTCAAAAGAAATTTAGGCGGTGTTACTGAAATATCATCCACGACCTTTTCATTGAGGATGGTTTTATACTTTTTATAAAGATGTTGGCCAATCAAACTCTTGTTTATTTTCTTCAAGACATTATACATGCCATTTCTTCTTGAAAATCTAAGCCCTTACAGTTACAAAAATAAAGTTTTATTTCACGTTAACATTCATGATGCTTTCCATGGAGTTTCAAAATCTCACCAAATCTTAGCATGTTATAATCTCTGAAATAATATGAGAAAGAAAAAATAGTAAGTCATTTACAGTATAAACTTTTAGACAAATATTGAGGTTGGTGGCGTGATTAAAATAATTCAAATCATGCATGTGCAGAATTAGGCATTTCCACCTCTTCTATGTCTTTGCTGATTTACTAACAAGAAAGCTCTGATAAGACTGCAGTGAAGTTACAACTATCCCGGCTATCGATGATATCAAACAAACATACTTAAATAACGAGTGCTCTCGCACAGACATGCAAGAGCAAATACGTGTGTATTATATCTCGCTGGGGCGACAAACCTCGTATCTCAAAAATGTTGAATGTTCAGGAGTAAAAAAAAAAAAAAAAAAAAACCTGGCTTCCTTATAATATTATAGCACTAGCGCCTAAGGAGGCGGTCAAGTTTCGCTTGTAGCCTAATCTTTGCAGATGGACACATGAGCGTTTGAAAGTATATTTAAGTGTTCCTAGCTATAACATTATGAAAAGAAATAAATTTCACCAAAACTGAGATACAAGGTGTTGTCACCCCTATATAGGTAGGTAAAAATTGCACCTACATTATCGAGAATACTGTTTCAAAATCATATAAACTCTTATAAAATTTAATCCTTCTAGATTAAAGTTTCACAGAATTTGATAACGAACATCGAATTTTACAGTCTCACGATGATATTAAACTGCTATTTCACATATCCTACATATATCACCCTCAATTACCAGGACTTGATTGCAATTAGAAAAGCAAGTTCTATTGCATCTAATCCAAATTACAGGAAACACCATTCTGAGGCGTGTAACACTAACTGATTAATGGAGGTGATGGGATTTTCACACAACCGGGGGTGTGGGGGCCTTTAATGTATTTGTGCAGCTTCAAGTACCTTACGTTGCATGGGTATCTCCCGTAGCCCTTTAAGGGGGGCAGTTGGTAGGTGCATGGTTGGACGTTGCTTAAAATACGGAAAACTACAAACACAGGGGCAAATGACAACCGAAAAACAACAGAAGAAAGAGTCAGCACAATATCAGACTTCGGAAATATGTTTGAGGAATTCATTTGGCGTTCTCTTAACAATCATCATGGCAGCTGAAAGTTAGGCCTACTATTTTTCTTCCAATGAACTTTCTTAGCCACTGATTTAAAAACTGAACACAAGTTAGGCACCCTTTCGAAAGATATGCAACCAAAAGCGATGTGGTACACTCCACCAAGGTGCCTTAGACCAGTGAATAACATTACCATCTGAAGCCGTCCTGATTTCTTGTATTTGGTCGTCGGGGGCGTTGGCTGTAGTACACTTTGCCGAGGAAGGGTATAATGACAAAAGTTGCTGCTGCTGCTACCAAGTATTTGCCAACACTGTAGAAAAATCTCCATACCAGGGAGACGGCAAACCAATTAGAATTGAAAACAAATCGAAAAGGAATGAAACATATCCAGTAAACTAGTCCGGAGAGACCATTCGAGGAATTTGGGAATTCTAGGGTCTTGTAGATGACATCCTCTTTGAATGAAGTCCAAACAGCATGACTGGCGTCGTTGGGACTTGTCAAAGACAGAACCATAGCCATCATGTTTTTCGAGACCTCGAAAGGAAAGCTAATAAGACTAACGACAGAGCCCACAATTCCACGAGAAGCTTGGGTTCTTGGGGCAGCATGAATCGGGGTAGTGTCCCCTCCAGAAGCAAATGCATCTTTAACAGCCCTACCAAATCTTAACACTACGTAAGATATGCCAGCTATTGCAAACAACAGACCTATGTTCGATTTTGAATCATGCGGCGACCCGCTGTGGGATTCCGGCTGAACTTGACACTGGAGCAGAAAGTCCTCAAGCTGCGTCCAGTCTTCTTCGTCCATGTCCACCTGGTTGTCAAGTCTCCCGCAGATCATAGCCAGACTGGAGCAATTGAAGGTTGTGGGTTGTTCGTACCGGAAGTTGTCCATGTTGGTTCTTTGATCCTGGCATGGTCTCCAGATGAAGAGCCAGCTCGTCCCATGGGCCAGGAAAAGTCATGCGCAATGACGCAGACATTGCCTTTTCCTACATCAGTCAATAAAAATACAATTTAGGAAAAGTATTCATTTTTTAAAATGTCTTTCGAAAGCAATTTTCTCATAAGACATGTAATATTTTTAAAAAGCAGACACATAATTGTCCCCTACTACTTCTTATTTTATTCAATTTGTTTAATTATATTTTTCACATTGACATGTACTACACATATCAACATCCTCAATCCAGTATTATGTTGTGAAAATGACCCCAACCTTTTTTTCAGACACAAAAGAGATATTGTATCACTTTATCGTCGGTCTGCAGTAAACATAGTATTAAACATTCACGAACATAGTGGTTGATTAAGAGTAGTCCACATCCTAGCGCATTACTGCCAAGGCAGGACATACAGAAAATATTTACAAAAAAGAGAAACAACTCATAATTACGTCATAGGTCATGATTTGCAAAACTGATCTTTCAGTTATTATCCTCTACAGTATAATCACGCGCGTGGAGTGTACAAATCAACTGAAATATATACTGTCACAAAATATTATCATCAACATTGATGTTATTATCTTTATTACCATCATTATTATTGTTATCATTGATATTATTATTATTATCATTATTATTATACTATTATTTAAAAACATATTATAGGATTTCCCGGCCAAATTCGCAAATTTGTGATTCAAATTCATTTTCTTTGTATTCAAATTCGCCCAAATTGATTTTGCCATGCAAATTATCCGTCAATTCATATCCATCAAAGCAGTTTTAAAATTTACAAACCTCTTGAGACCATCAGTAGATGAATGTTGTGTTATTTTATTTATTTATTGTTTGCTTTTGTTTTATTTACAATTGAATCTAAATGTCCATGGTTATGAAATGAAAAAGAACAGGACATTAAAGACCCGAATAGGAATTGATGAGCGATAAAAATGTGTAAACAATCATTTTATATCAACCCTCGAATCTAAGTGCTCAAAGTGCTAATTTGAATGCTAAAAATGAATTAGAATGCTGGAATGACAACGTCGCGAGGTCAGCAATTAGTGTTGCGCAAAATTGAAAGACAAGATCAGTGAAGATTGTGAAAGAAGCTGCTTTTTCATAAATTTGAATGAGAAATAAATGTAGATTCGAAAGAGAATTTATAGATTTGAAAGCTAGTAATACGGATTCGATCCCGAGATACACCTGACAACAGTAAAATCGTTGAATTTGAATGCAAAATAAATTAATTTGAATGACAAACTTGCGAATTTTGCCGGGAATCCCCGAGCAAATGTCAACAAAAATATATCAATTTTCTGTTTATACCAAAAACTTGTCTGACACGAGGCAGAAAGACATCATAAAGAGCATTCATGACATCAGTGATGGCAAAGCGACGATTGTTGATAGAATGACAGATAATCACACCATCAAGTCCTTCACTTGAAAGACGAAAACTATCCAGGTCATTGTATGGCAGTTCTATGAATCGGACTTTTACATTGGCAAGTCTTGAAACCTTAGCAATGAAAGCCTTGATGTTAGACCTCAATGCTGATGTACATATTCCTATCGTAACCGGTCTCTCCATGGGGGATGACTTCTCAATCTATAGATAGGAAATTAAAGTTTGAGAGATTTAAAAATATGCAATCTGAATTCAAGGACTACTCGCAATTCGACACGCATTAGGATCAACATCGTGATAACGATCATCATCGTCAAGATAAGATCTGAAAAGGACTTGGCAGAGACAATGAACAGCTCTAGGAAAACATAGGCTAATAATCTAGGTAACGTGAATGTGTTACTGACAAAGTGACAACAAACACACTCTTTTTTTTTTTTACTTTGCAAGCAGTTGTGTTAAAAGAATGCAGATTTGAATAATCACTAACACAATAAAAACTCCCTCCCCCGTAACACACAAACCCACACGCACCGAAACTCCACGCGTTAACGTATTAAAAAAAAAATATGGCAGAAATTGTTTGGGCCATTCTCAGTCACGCGTTTGACCAAAATCCTTAAAATTAATAGATTTAAACTTAAATCGTCACTACACACTTTACAAAAAGTAACTAACCACTTTGTCTTTGGATCATAAGTCAAATATGGTGTTGATTGGTTGGTGTATTTTGAAAAAAAAAATTGATTCCAAACATTTTGACATTTCATTTGCTGAAATTGAATAGAATGTGAGTGTAATGGCGATTCATATGCAAATACCCCCAAAATAAAAGTTGCAGCAATCCCCGTTGATATGGCAGTGTCTATTCACAGAATGGATTTCCGGCTATCAGCCCTGATAGCAGAGACTGGTAAGTATTGCGTCATATTTACGTCTTTAAGACGTCATCCTGCAACAGCACAAGACCTAAAATAAGACGTCATATCTTTACGTCAAGTTTACGTCATACTGGTCAAAAAGAGACGTCTTTAAGACGTCTTTACGACCCACAGGATGCTCTCAGACTGGGAAAATCACGTCATATTTACGTCTTTTACGTCATTAAATTACCAAAAGAAGACGTCAAAAAGACGTCTTAAAGACGTCAAAGCTGGTTTAAAAAACATTTTAAATATATACATTATGACGTTCTCTCTTTGTTAATGTTTCGGCCTAATCAGTCATCCTATACCTTACTACTGATGCTCTTTATCGACATTACTATAGTGTAGTACTTAAGAACAGTTAGAAATTACAACTTTATTATGTATTTCTGAAATAACCTGCCCATGACAATCACTGAATTGTGTACATTATAATAATCATTGGAAGTACATTTTCATTAAATCAGCTTCATCTCTTTGTTTCGGATAATAAGGAATAAACACAAACACAGAGATGGTCTATAAAATCAATGACCGTCAAATCATGTGCCGATCAAAGTCATTCCAAATGCATGAGGCAATGGATGCCGGCAAGATGCCATCTCTCATTTTCAGACAACCTATAGGCATCCTTTTGGGCGCTGACACTTTCCTTGCCGGACATCCATTGCCTCTTGCATTTTGAATGACTTTGATGGGCACATGTTTTGACTGTCATAAGACCACCTCCGTGTGTTTGTTTATACCCTATTGTCCAAAAACAAATAATAATGATAATAGTAATAAAAAAATAATAACAATAATAATAATAATGATAATAATAATAACGATAATGATAATAATAATAGTAATAATAATAATGATAATATGATAATAATAATAGTAATAATAATAATGATAATAATAATAATAATAATAATGATAATAATAATAATAATGATAATAATAATAGTAATAATAATAATCATGATAATGATAATAATAATAATAATGATAATAATGATAATAATAATGATAATAATAGTAATAATGTGATTTATAATGCGCCAATCCACTCAGTAGAGTACTCTAGGCGTAGAGATGAAGTTGACAGCCAGAAATCCATTCTGTAAATAGACACTGCCATGTGAACAGGGATTGCTGCAACTTTTATTTTGGGGGTATTTGCATATGAATCGCTGTTGTGCTCTTTGACTCGATTTCAACAAATGAAGTGTCGAAATGTTTGGAATTGAATTTTTCTTTCAAATTCTGCTAAAAGTTGTCCGATACAGCATACCATATTGAGTTATGATCCAAAGACAATGTGGTTATTTACTTTTTGTGAGGTGTGTATTTCTCTCGCAGCAGAAATGCCTCATTTTGGACTTTCGAATAATAAATATGTTATACCTCCAGCCGACATAAGGCCTTTATCTCCTTAAAATTCATCTATTTTAGGTCAACTTTGCCGCTCTGAAATCATTGCAGTTATATAGCCCTAACTAATAATGAGTAGAAGAATAGCATAAACTTTGGATAGCGAGAAAAGATGCAAACCTATTTCCCAGTAATATAACCGTTATTGGTTGAGATCTTTAAAATGCAAGCGAGCGAAGCGAGCAAGCGCTCCAAGGTTTTGCCTTCTTTATCTTTTTCCCTCTTAATCTTTTATTTTTTCCTCTCTTTTTTGATATGCGGGTTTAATACAAGGACCTTATTTTAGAATCTATGATATTAAAATTGCACTTATGTCGTCAATTTTGGGGGGGGAGGGGAGAAGGGGGGTTTAGCGATTTGGGGGGGGGGGGGCCAAAACCCCCCCCCCCCCCCCGTAGAACCGCTCCTGATGTGATAAATATTTGTAAAGAAATCGTTGTCTCGCATTGTATTTTCATTTTTATGCAAATTTGTCTGTCTGTGACAGAAAAAATATTTATATTATTTTCCATTAGAGGAGTAAAAATCGAAACAAAGAAAATACCGAGCTGTTTCACGAGCTAGAGTATACTAGGGCTATGTATGAATAAAATCTTGATCAATTAGATATTCATATACAAAATTTTAATTTGAAAATTGTCACGAATGGACACTGTTGACACGGACTGACAGTCATGGTAGTGTTAAATGCCAAGAGATTCATGAAACATACTTCATTCTAGATATCAATTAAATGGTATTGCGATCCCTCCCATGTAGATTTTCTTCAAGCTAATAAATGGAATAAACCCCTATAATCAGCCATTCCATTGTGACTCGTGTGACATTTATACGAAATTTCAACTTGTTATGGTTAAGTACTTGAAAACCTTATTTTGCAGACCTGTTTTGTTTTACATATTCACTCAAGGTATTGACCATATACACTGTTAAACAGAAATCTTTCATGCAAAGTCATGCGTCTTGGAGATATTTTTTTGTTGTTGTTGTTGTTGTTGTTGTTGTGACTCGCGTGACGCCAAACTATTGAAGATTTCTGACCTTACTGTACTTGACTGGATATTCGTGACGTGAGAAAGTGCTTGCCCTATTCACACCAAATTTCCTGGAGTTAATTTTGGGACATTAGACAGTGATAAGTCAAAATTTCTTTATCCTTTGACTTTTTGTTGTAAGTCAGTCACCTGTATGAAAATGTGACTCGTGTGACACATGGGCGTGACTCGCGTGACAAGTGTCGTTTGGGACTAAAATTTGAACAAATTGTCATGATTTTAGAAAGTAAAATGAGCCAAATTTTTAACCTAACATACCATTTATGGCATAGGCGGTGATTCCGGGGGGTCGGGGGGAAATGTCCCCCCCCCCCTCGATTTTTTTTCGGAGGGGGGGGGAGATCGTCCCCCTCTTCATTTTTAAAACTGAATATATTTATTTTTCTATTTATAGGCCTAGAGTGTATTCTGATGGCAAAATAAGGCTTCTTTCATTACGTGTATATTTTTTGCGGTTATTTTAGCTCACTCGCTTCGCTCGCTCGCATAATAACAATCAACCCCTTCCACTTCTCGAAACAGATTTTCGGCGGTGACTTTTGGTGTTTCCGGTCCCCCCCCCCCCCCCCCCCCCACTCATTACATGAAATCGCCGCTGATTTATAGTCAGCTGCATCCCATACATCTTTAAAACAAAGGAATTATTTACTTCAATCTCTGACGGGAGCACTTTGAACTTTCTATACATACTGTAAACATCCACTTATTCCCCTCTCCCCCCTGCATATTAAGAGTTATAGAAAGTTCTTTTTAACTAATTTTCATTTCATTTCTTACTTAACTACTTTAAAAGTCTTATACCGTGGAACCCCATTATAACAAGCCCCTCTCGACTAAGGAAATTACCTCTTTATATCGAGACCTTGTTATATCAGACCTTGTTATATCAGGGCTAAATAACAAAATGCAAATAAGTAGGACTGGCAAAATAACCTTGTTATAACGAAAATTTGTTATAACAGTCTTCTTTATAATGAGATTCCACTGTACTTGAAATGAATCAAAGTCAAACTTTCCTTATTAAGTTCATTTTCATTTTTGCTTTGGGATTTATGTCCACAAGTTCTTCTTGAAACATGAAAGTCACTTTGATGGGCAAAGAGTCCTCCATTCTTCTTACAAATAATGTTCACACACTGTGTTATATTTTTCTTTCTTTTCTATCATTATAAAGTGTGGTAATAAAAAATGATCAACTGTTTTGTTTCCGTTGAGCAAATTACAGTTAAATCACATTTTTAAAAAAACCTATGCTAATCTATCTTTCTTAGAGTTAAATCAGATAACCACTTTAGTCTATTAACTTTTCTTTGCCAGAGTGTCAGCTCTATAGTGCATGAATTTCATAATTATCTTGTGGTTCGGAAATTTCCTAATTATCTTATGGTAACAATATCCACGCCTCCTTTGTTAACATGGTTGCGGTCAGTTTTTGAAGATTCGATTCTCTCCATCCATGAACTGTCCCCTATTGTTGACAAGATCTGGCTGGTGTACTTTGTAGAGGATGTGAGCAAAAGTTGACATTCCAGTTACATGTATTGTACCCCCTTAATTATCAAATGATATATGTACCCTTAATGTGATGTTTAAAACATTTTTACATGAATCATTTTAAAGGCAGAATTTATTTCTGCCATAAAATCGAATTCATTCTCTTTATTTTCACAAACTTGTAAAAATGTGACTCTCGTGACAACCCTAAGAAATCTTAGCGTGACTCGTGTGACATTATTGTTTTGGTGTTTTTCATAATGAAGGGGTTTACATATGGAAATTTTCTTTGCGGGTATGATTAAGGACCCGAAGCTCCTCACCTACTATGAACTACAAGTCATACAATATACTACTTTTGAAGCAATCTAAAATATGGACACATTTTCGAGGGTGTTTTCAATCTGAAATATTGTCAAGCTCGGCACATATAAATGTAAAAACCAACTTGATATGGTAAATTTGGTGTAAAATAAGAATTCATACGAAAAATGATGCATCTACAGATAATATATCATGCTTTAAATAGTGTGATTGAAAAAGGTACCAAATAGCCATAATTCTTGCAGCAATTCTGATCTCTGTTCCGGAAGGTGTAACTCGATTGTTAGAAGGTAAAAGGTGGTGAAAAATCAGGTTTACACCTTTTGAACATATACCTAGCCAAACATGCAGCATTACTTTTAATTGGTTGAATTAACTTGAAATTTTAAGCTATCGGTGTCTAGTTACATGGAATGGCTGTAATGAGTTTGCTACATGTTTAGGCCTATGGCTCAGTATAATACTCATAATTAACTTGATTGCATCACATCTCTAATATACTAATCGTTCTGTGCAATAGCCTTATACATTCAACTGTTGCCATTTTCCAGACAGCCAATATTCAAAAGTGGCATGATATTAAGAAAGAGTTAGACAAAGCTCTACAATTCATGATTGAGTTGTCACTCTCTTAATAAACTGTTGACAAATATGAGGTGTTATGAGGAGTACTGGTACATGTTTTAAAGCCCAGAGAGAAAAATTACTTCTTATGATAATGATCAATCACGCGTAATTCCATTTCTATGTAAAACCTTTTATGTTTAAAACAAAATATGCACTTGATAACCCTGGGAATAGTGCTCAGTATTTTGAAGGAAGATCAATATGTGTTCAACTGGGCGTTGGGGGGGGGGGGGGTGGAAGAGCAGGGGGACACCCCCCCCCCCCCCCCCCATATTTTTAAGGATGGGGGCACACAATATATGTCCCTCCCAATAAAAAAATCGGAAAAACCTGAAAAAGGCAATAAGGTATGTTCCCTTCTTAGCGAATTTGGGGTAAGTGTCCGCCCCTCAAAAAAAAAAAAAAAAAAAAAAAACTGAACTGATGTGCAAGCTAATAACTAAAATTTCCCATTATAAATGAAAACAAATCTGCACTTTTCCACAGGGTATGAATAATTTTTAATGCAACTATATAGATCTTCTCTTTACCCTCGATCCCTCTTCTTCCGTGCATTTAGCAGAATACGGAGGGGAGGGGCAGGGAGACACTCCCCTTCTATGCGTTTTTAAAACTTTTATTATTTTCATCATGCACCACAGAAATCTAGTAGGCCTAAATCATATCATTATGGATTTCTACATTACGCTATCCCTTGATTGAAGTTCTCTAGGCTTCTTTAGCTCATGCTGCCTATTTTACCTTTGTCATTTATGATACTCTTCACGGTAATAAACATTTTTTTTTTTAATTGCCCAAACCGCTAGTTTTTCTAGACACTCCACTGCCAGTGGAGTAACAGCCGGGGGGGGGCAGGGGGCAGAGTGCCCCCCCCCCCCTGAAGGATTTCAGCGGGAAAATCCACCAAACCACCGGGAAAAAAATGAAAAGGAGGAAAAGGAAGAAAAAGGAAGGGAGAAAGGGAAAGGAAGAAGAAGAAGAAAGGAAAAGAAAGAAAGAAAGAAGGAGAAAGGGAAAGGAAGAAGGAGGAAGGGGAGAAAGAAGAAGAGAGAGAGGGAAAAGAGGGAAAGGGGGAAAAAAGAAGAAAGCAAGGGGAAACCAAAAAAAAAAAATGAGGAAAAATTTAGTACCAAACCCGGAGTTTCCCGGTGCTCCACTCCCTGGACCCCCGCAGTGGCTTCCCTGTAGACCCCCATCAGGTCCCCTAAGCCAGAACCCTGGGCCCCACCCGCTAAAGGCTTCGCAACAAGCAACTCGCGGTGCGGGCTTATCTCCGAAAAATCCTATTTCTAGACTTAGTTACCGGGTAATTTTCGGCTCTGCCCCCCCCCCCCCCCGATAACAGGCAGAGAGCGTAAGAAGAGCGGGAACTGACAGCGAAAAAACGTCGGAGCTTCCGCGCTTTGCGCGGAAACTCCCCCCTCCCTGCACCCTCCCTCCTAGGGAGCACCACCGTCCTCCTAAAATGAAATCCTAGTTGCACCGCAGAAGATAGACTTAATTACCGACAACTAACAATGCAAAGAAACGTCGGAGCTTCCGCGCTTCGCGCGGGAGGGGGGAAACTCCCCCCCTTCCCTGCACCCTCCCCTCTTGGTGTAAATTCCGGGGGGTGGGGGATCTATCACCCCCACCTGGGGGAGAGAGGGGATGGTGTGTACAAATTTCCCGCCATGCAGACACACTTTTTAAAGAAGAAAATATATTTTAATTATTAATCAGTTAGTAAAAATTCTGAATATATATCTGTCATAAACAATCATCATTTTTTAGAATTTCTGTTTGAAAATGCTACTGAAAACCAAAAAATGGTTATTTTTGGCTCGCTCGCTCCGCTCGCTCGTCAAAATCTTCGGATTTCCATCAAAAAATGCGATTAAAATCGAGAAAAGTGGTTATTTTTGGCTCGCTCGCATCGCTCTTTCGTCATTATTTTTGGATTTTTATTCGAAAATGCGATTTAAAATAAAAAAAGTGATTATTTTCGGCTCACTCGCTTCGCTCGCTCGCAAAATAGATATCAAAATGTGTGTGAGAGGGAAAAAAAATCGTTAAAAAAGTTTTTCATCCCCCACTCCTCAAATTGGATTTACGCCGGTGGAGCACTACCGTCCTCCTAAAAATGCAGTCCTAGCTACGTCACAAATTCTAGACACAGACTAGTTTCCGGGAAATTTTTAGGCTCTGCCCCCCCCCCCTGATAACAGGTACCTGTTACGCCCCTGTCCACTGCCCCTATTGTAGGTCATACTCACCAATTTTCACCATTAATCTCTTCCGCCAGTATTATAGGCCTATTCTTCAGAGACACAATCAATGTAACGGAATTCAAGGCGTTGGCTCTGTCGTGAATGGAATAATGCGTACAACTCTCCACGTCACTGAACTTGAAGGGTCAAATTTTGTGCGAGATGCACGCGTGCACGGGCACGCCAACGTAGCGAGAACAGCAAGGTCAGCGGGGAATCCCCCGTAGAATAGTCTCGGTTCAGACAACACAAAGCAAGATTAAAACTTTATTACACTAAAAATTTTGATTTGCATTCTGCTAATTAGTTTAAATCCAACACTCGGTTTAAGTAAGGTTCGATCAGGGGCGGCGCCAGGATATTTTGTTAGGGGGGCAAGAAGACCCATAGGAGAATCTATGGACGTTTTAAATGAACAAATAGGGGTATGATATGGTTACAAGCCCCAGGCCTCTTTTTCCATGCCCTCTTCTTTGTTCTTTCTTCGCTTTTTTCCTCTTTTTCTCCTCTCTTTTTTTTAATCACTTGAAAAATCATAGGGAAGCATTCGCCCCCCTGCCCCCCCCCCCCTGTAGCGCCGCCCCTGGGTTCGATTAAAGGAAATCTGGGTCTCTAACTTCTTTTCTTAAAACTCGACTTTAGACCAAGGGGCGGGTTTAAATAGAATGCGGGCTTATACACTCTTTAAAATTCCGGGTCAGATTGACCTGGAAAAGAGTCCATAGGGGCCACACTCTGTTCCGGGTCAAAAAGGGCCCGAAATATGGTCATGAAGACTTGTATCTGGGTCACATTTGACTTTATTCCAGGTAATTTTTACCTTATTCCGGGTCATCTTGTGACCCGGAATGGAGTGTGGCCCCAACGCTCTCTTTCCTGGGTCAGTCTGACTCTGAATTTTTAAGAGTGTAGGCTACACTTTTCTGTCAAAACTAACCAGTAACATAGGCCCGACTATTTAAGAAAAAACACAGTATCAAAACCAATCCTTCTCATTGCTTCAGCAGAATCATAAATTTGGATGGTACTCTCTGGAATTACCGGAGAGACAAATCACTCTTCTAGGAGATACAATGGATCACAATGTATTGAAGTGCATTAAATTCACACTCAAAAAATTAATTCAAAACATTATTGGAGTCGATTTCCCTTTTAAAGCGGAAATGATTAAGTTCAAAACGAAGCGATCTCTGGCCAATGCGATACCTCAAAGAATTTCAACTTTTTATGCACAAAGAGACTATAGGCAGCATGATAGCTACTACATATACCGAACCACCTTTTCTTCGTTTGCATTCGTTGAAGGAGTGTATTTCTTACACGCAGTCTTAAAAGCTTCAAAAGTTAATATTTTTTGGATATATCAGCTCGAGACGAAATTATAAACACTCGGTACACACCACATATCTTATTCACTGTCAATGATAACACTTTACTATAAGTTTTTAAAAAATAACCCAAACAATAATGAGAAAACAAAACAAAAGGGTCAAGGGACATTTGATTATCAAAATATTATGTCTTTATTTGGTGATCTATTCTCTAACATTAATTTTGCTCAGGGCTTTGATACATCTAAGATATAAGGATTAAGTATCAGGTTAAGATTGGGTTTTGTGTTGTATGGGTTGAGTATAATGTCAGATTTAGGGCTAAAGTTAAGAACTCATTTGTGATTAAAGTTGACTATGAAGCAACTTTTGTCAGGGCATGCCTCCTCCCACCCCCCTCCCTTTCCAGGACCATAAAAAGAAAACGTTAATGAAAGAAAAGCGAAAAGAATGAAAAGAAGAGAGAGAAAGAGAGAAAACATAAAGGAAAGATTTTACCTTGCTACTTTTTATCATATTTATTCAATAGGCATTATCAATTGTACATTGTATATGCCGTCAAGCCTTTTATTGATGTCGAACGCTTATATAATAGGCCTATTGTTTTTCGTCATTTGTTTTGTCTCTCTACACCAAATGTAAATAATCTATATAATTTTTTTAAATCGCTGTCTCTATAAAGTCATTCTAGAAAAATTGCGCTTCAATTCATCTTTTATTCTTTCATAATATCTAAAAAGTTTGATTTTCACAGTATCCTCTCCAAGGTTCTGATATAACCCTTTTGAAAGAATATTTTTTGGACACAATTTTCTTCATTGGGTTGGAAATTTCCTCCCAGATAGAAACCAGCCCCATCGCTATAGGTTTTATCATTATTATTTATTTTTTTTGTAATTTGTGCTTTATTGATCCTTTGCATTTCAAAAGAAACATAACATCAACACTACATTAGGCATAAGCTATCCTATAAGCTTGATACAATATCATAAAAAAGACTTACAAAACTGAAGGAAGAGGAGATGAAGATGAGAGATATCTTACCAGATATAGCTACCATCATTCGGGGAGAGTGAGGGGGGGGGGTCACTTTGCCAGCAATATTCCAGGCTAAAGCTTCCGAAGGGAATTTTGCAAAAATTTTATTATAATCAATTATAAGGTTAACTTGAAAGCCGCCAAATGCATTGTCTGCATGTTGATTTAATGCTACCTATCCAAATAAGAGAACTTAGGAAGAGAAGATCTTAATCAATTAAGGAAACCCTGGATACAAGTCAATTCTAATGAAAAGAGGGGATAAAGAGAAGTAATTCAAAAAAGTTAGATCAAAATCGATTACCGAATGAGAAAGTTATGAAATTTTGAAGAGTCTTGATTAACTATCTGTGGCAATCCTATAAATTGGCAATATTACTTCAAAATGGCAGGTTTTTGTGGACAACTCATAGAGTCAAATCCGGAGAACGTATGTAACTCTATGGGACAACTCTACATATTTTCTATGTTCACAAAATTTCAGAATTTCTCCAAATCTCTCAAATTGCTGCTTGTCTCCTTCTTAGCTCAAGATCTATCGTGGGAAAATGTATTTGACACTAAATAATGGTTGAGTTCACAACGAGACAAGTTGCACCGTGGGGAAATAATGGAGAAAATCTGAAATTTGTACAAATACATTATGTGTACAAAACATAATGTAACAGAGTGCAAAGCACTGACGATCGATATTGACTGATTGATTTTTATTCACAGCAAACAAAACTAAAACATATTATATAATATGTTGAAGAAATACAAAGTGTTGGTAAATGGGATAAGAAAATAGCTCCAGTGCTGGTCCCTCTCAAACACTATTAAAGTAGGTGTCCAACTGAAATCTATGACAATATTTACATCTAGAATACATTGGGCTATTTACAGAGCAATATCAGTATTTTCAGTCGTACAGTTAACATGGTTAACGACATTCACAGGCAGATGAATACAATTATAGCCAATGATTGCACTTTTATCTCATTCGCAGAACCTGACCTTTGGATATTCTATCCAGTCCCTTCGTTTTGTCAGCTACTTAAAGACACTAGGTCGTGGGCCTTCATGAGGAATGGATCATAATTTGCTGACACCAGAGTTTGTGAAAAATACCTGTAATAGAGCTACATTTCTGGAGCACAGCAAAACAAGCTGTCCCACCACAAACATTCATCGGCCTGCTTCTGGCATTCTCGGGCCAGGGAAAGTGAGATAATGACTTTGCCATATGGGGAAAGGGTGAAGTATGCAGACCATTACATAAGGTCTGTTGGTCATAAAACTCACAGTGATGGACAACACCTGTTACTGGGTAAGCAGCCATGGTGTCAAATTCCCCATGAAAGCCCACGACCTATTGTCTTTAAGAATGAATTCAGAATATATTTTAATACTATACGTTATTACATAATCATGACTCTGTAATGTTAGATATATACTGCCCATATTGGACCACGACCGTGCTCTCAAAACTATTAAAGGCAGTTGAATCTTGCGTCATATCATTTTCATCATTGTCTAAATATATGTAAATCCAGTTTTTCCAGTTTTTCATAGAAAAAAATGGCATATTCTCATGATTTCTCGCTAGTTTTCCTGATGCTTGTAAACTTCATTTAGTAAAATGAAACCTTGTTCAGATGAAAGAAATGAAGAAAAATATTAACGTTAATGACAAATACAAAATATACACTCCTATATCGGATGTTTTTGAAAATGCAACGAGACTTTATATGATCATATCTTTAAATGTACAAAAAACTTTGTACAAGCCTTCAAATTGATTAAAGTTCAGCAATAAATGCCAAACACTGATTTTATGATATTCTGATAAAGGATATCAATATGAACATTTGTCAACATACCCTTAAGGTTTCTTGACATAATTTGAATTCATTTTTGATGGCCACTATGCATCCATAAAAAGAGTTGCTGAAGACACTAAATCACTTTGGTGTTATATGTAAAAGAGATATTTTTTAATCCTTAATACCCCATTGCAACTAGAATGGAAGTTAATTTGAGAGCTTACCACTCAAATTACTATGTACACATAAGCATATCATGAACTAATGCTGTTCAAACTGAAATATTTCTAACATCTGAAAAAATACTTTATTTAACAAAAACAAAACAAAAAAGATAACTTTGTAGTTTTCATTTGGATCACCGTAAAATTCAAAAGAAATTTAGGCGTGTTACTAAAATATCATCCACGACCTTTTCATTGAGGATGGTTTTATACTTTTTAAAGATGTTGCCAATCAAACTCTTGTTTATTTTCTTCAAGACATTATACATGCCATTTCTTCTTGAAAATCTAAGCCCTTACAGTTACAAAAATAAAGTTTTATTTCACGTTAACATTCATGATGCTTTCCATGGAGTTTCAAAATCTCACCAAATCTTAGCATGTTATAATCTCTGAAATAATATGAGAAAGAAAAAATAGTAAGTCATTTACAGTATAAACTTTTAGACAAATATTGAGGTTGGTGGCGTGATTAAAATAATTCAAATCATGCATGTGCAGAATTAGGCATTTCCACCTCTTCTATGTCTTTGCTGATTTACTAACAAGAAAGCTCTAATAAGACTGCAGTGAAGTTACAACTATCCCGCTTATCGATAATATCAAACAAACATACTTAAATAACGAGTGCTCTCGCACAGACATGCAAGAGCAAATACGTGTGTATTATATCTCGCTGGGGCGACAAACCTCGTATCTCAAAAATGTTGAATGTTCAGGAGTAAAAAAAAAAAAAAAAAAAAAAACCTGGCTTCCTTATAATATTATAGCACTACCGCCTAAATAAGGAGGCGGTCAAGTTTCACTTGTGGCCTAATCTTTGCAGATGGACACATGAGCGTTTGAAAGTATATTTAAGTGTTCCTAGCTATAACATTATGAAAAGAAATAAATTTCACCAAAAACTGAGATACAAGGTCTTGTCACCCCTATATAGGTAGGTAAAAATTGCGCTTATAGTTACCTACATTATCGGGAATACTGTTTCAAAATCATATAAACTCTTATAAAATTTAATCCTTCTAGATTAAAGTTTCACAGAATTTGATAACGAACATCGAATTTTACAGTCTCACGATGATATTAAACTGCTATTTCACATATCCTACATATATCACCCTCAATTACCAGGACTTGATTGCAATTAGAAAAGCAAGTTCTATTGCATCTAATCCAAAGTACAGGAAACACCATTCTGAGGCGTATAACACTAACTGATTAATGGGGGGTGATGGGATTTTCACACAACCGGGAGTGTGGGGCCTTTAATGTATTTGTGCAGCTTCAAGTACCTTACGTTGCATGGGTATCTCCCGTAGCCTTTTAAGGGGGGGGCAGTTGGTAGGTGCATGGTGGACGTTGCTTAAAATGCGGAAAACTACAAACACAGGGACAAATGACAACCGAAAAAACAACAGAAGAAAGAGTCAGCACAATATCAGACTTCGGAAATATGTTTGAGGAATTCATTTGGCGTTCTCTTCACAATCATCATGGCAGCTGAAAGTTAGGCCTACTATTTTTCTTCCAATGAACTTTCTTAGCCACTGATTTAAAAACTGAACACAAGTTAGGCACCCTTTCGAAAGATATGCAACCAAAAGCGATGTGGTACACTCCACCAAGGTGCCTTAGACCAGTGAATAACATTACCATCTGAAGCCGTCCTGATTTCTTGTATTTGGTCGTCGGGGCGTTGGCTGTAGTACACTTTGCCGAGGAAGGGTATAATGACAAAAGTTGCTGCTGCTGCTACCAAGTATTTGCCAACACTGTAGAAAAATCTCCATACCAGGGAGACGGCAAACCAACTTGAATTGAAAACAAATCGAAAAGGAATGAAACATATCCAGTAAACTAGTCCGGAGAGACCATTCGAGGAATTTGGGAATTCTAGGGTCTTGTAGATGACATCCTCTTTGAATGAAGTCCAAACAGCATGACTGGCGTCGTTGGGACTTGTCAAAGACAGAACAATAGCCATCATTTTTTTCGAGACCTCGAAAGGAGAGCTAATAAGACTAACGACATAGCCCACAATTCCACGAGAAGCTTGGGTTCTTGGGGCAGCATGAATCGGGGTAGTGTCCCCTCCAGAAGCAAATACATCTTTAACAGCCCTACCAAATCTTAACACTACGTAAGACATGCAGCTATTGCAAACAACAGACCTATGTTCGATTTTGAATCATGCGGGGACCCGCTGTGGGATTCCGGCTGAATTTGACACTGGAGCAGAAAGTCCTCAAGCTGTGTCCAGTCTTCTTCGTCCATGTCCACCTGGTTGTCAAGTCTCCCGCAGATCATAGTCAGATTGGAGCAAGTGAAGGTTGTGGGTTGTTTGTACCGGAAGTTGTCCATGTAGGTTTCTTTGATCCTGGCATGGTCTCCAGATGAAGAGCTAGCTGGTCTCATGGGCCAAAGAAAGTCATGCGCAATGACGCAGACATTGCCTTTTCCTACATCAGTCAATAAAAATACAATTTAGGAAAAGTATTCATTTTTGAAAATGTCTTTCGAAAGCAATTTTCTCATAAGACATGTAATATTTTAAAAAGCAGACACAATAATTGTCCCCTACTACTTCTTATTTTATTCAATTTGTTTAATTATATTTTTCACATTGACATGTACTACACATAACAACATCCTCAATCCAGTATTATGTTGTGAAAATGACCCCAACCTTTTTTCAGACACAAAAGATATATATATATATATATATATATATATATATATATATTGTATCACTTTATCGTCGGTCTGCAGTAAACATAGTATTAAACATTCACGAACATAGTGGTTAATTAAGAGTAGTCCACATCCTAGCGCATTACTGCCAAGGCAGGACATACAGAAAATATAAAAAAGAGAAACAAATCATAATTACGTCATAGGTCATGATTTGCAAAACTGATCTTTCAGTTATATCCTCTATAATCACGTGGGTGGATTGTACAAATCAACTGAAATAGATACTGTCACCAAATATCATTATCATTAACACTGATATTATTATATTTATTACCATCAATATTATTATCATTGATATTATTACTATCATATTATTTTTTTTTAATTATTATAGGATTTCCCGGCCAAATTCGCAGTTTGTGATTCAAATTCATTTTCTTGTATTCAAATTCGCCCAAATTGATTTTGCCATGCAAATTATCCATCAATTCTCCTGTTTTAGCATTTGATTTAACGTTTTAGTCGAAGGATTTCGTAGATATAATATCATTCAATTTAAAATCTGCTTAATGGAATTCAAATTCGCCGGCACCTGTCAAGGCGTCATTTCCAGCATTCAAATCATATTCGAAATAATGTTCATTCAAGTTAAGGGAAAGTAATGCATCACACGTGTTCTAGTTTGGTTTATTAGTTTTATTTGTTAGTCATATAAATATTTGACATTTACAATCATAAATAATGCGAATATAAAATGCAAGCTTTAATTGTCAGCATGGCCTATTCTGCTGTTTCTTTTAATGGCATAAATATGGTTACGTATTTTCAGGACAATACATTTGCGGCGCAGTCAGAAAATTCAGTAAAGAGGGGCGAAAACCGGGGCTGGGCGCTGGCGCTTTATGGACAAGGGGGAAGGGGGCCCTAATCGCCCCTCTGACTACAAGCTAAATAAGGAATTATGCTCACAATTTTGGACACGAGTCCTCCACACCAATCACAATTACATGTACATTATGCTGGATGTTTTCAAGAACTTTCCTTTGTTACGAGGAAACATGCACGAGACAAACAGTTTTAAAATTTACAAACCTCTTGAGACCATCAAAAGATGAATGCATGTTGTTGTAATTATTATTATTTTTTTTTTGCTTTTGTTTTATTTACAATCAAATCTGAATGTCCATGGTTATGAAATGAAAAAGAACAGGACATTAAACACCCGAATACGAATCTACAATCATTAGTGTGGAAAATACGTAAATTGATGACATAACTCACATTCTGATTGTTACCTAAATAGAAATATCTATATTTGTCATAAAAATACGAAAGAAAAAAAACAAACGTGAAAGAAAACTTTAGTGAGGCGATAAAAATGTGTAAACAATCATTTATATCAACCCTCGAATTTAAGTGCGCAAAGTGCTAAAATGAATGCTAAAAACGAATTAGAATGCTGGAATGACAACGTCGCGAGGTCAGCAATTCGTGTTGCTCTAAATTGAAAAACAAGATAGTGAAAGAAGCTGCGTTTTCATGAATTTGATTGAGAAATATGTAGATTCGAAAGAGAAATTTATAGATTTGAAAACTAGTAATACGGATTTGAACCCGAGATACACCTGACAGCAGTAAAATCGTTGAATTGAATGCAAAATAAATTAATTTGAATGACAAACTTGCGAATTTGGCCGGGAAATCCCCGAGCAATGTCAACAAAATTGTATAGATATCAATTTCCTGTTTATACCAAAAACTTGGTCTGACATGAGCAGAAAGACATCATAAAGAGCATCCATGACATCAGTGATGGCAAAGCGACGATTGTTGATAGAATGACAGATAATTACGCCATCAGTCCTTTACTTGATAGATGAAAATTGTCCAGGTTACTGTATGGCAGTTCTATGAACCGGACTGTTACATTGGTAAGTCTTGAAACCTTGGTAATGAAAGCTTCGATGTTACACCTCCATGCTGATGTGCAGAATGCCTATCCTAACGGGCCTCACCGTGGAGGGTGATTTCTTCATCTGAAGATGGATCAAGAAACAAAGTGGGCTTAAAAACATGCTGAATGATAGGGAACAGGCCTACTCACAACCAGTGGCGTAGACAGGTTCTTACACCTGGGGGGATGATTTCCCGTTCACGAGAAATCGAGGATCAATTTCGTATAAGATACACACACGCACACGCCCACCCACCACCCACACACACACACACACACACACACACACACACACCCACAAACACACACACTCACACATACAGCCGATGCACTGCAACCGGCGTAAATCACTTTGAGGAGTGGGGGGGGGGGGGTGACCGACTTTTTTGCCGATTTTTTTTTTCTGTCGAACTCACACTTAAGTATAAAACACACGCCCTCACCACCTGCACAGACCCCCTTACACACATTTTGATTATTATCTTGCAAGCGAGCGAAGCGAGCAAGCAAAAAAATTTACCATTTTTCTGATTTTCAATCGCTATTTCAAATACAAATTCTATAATATGATGATGCGAGCAAGCAAGCGAGCCAAAAAAAAACACTTTTATGGTTTTCACTCGCATTTTCCAACAAAATTCTAAAATATGATGCGAGCGAAGCGAGCGAGCCAAAATAAGCACTTTTTCTGGTTTTAAATCACATTTTCAAATAGAAATTCTAAAATATGATGGTTGTTTATGACAGATATCAAAATTTTTATTAACTGATTAATTCAAAATATCATTTCTTCCTTAAAAGTGAAAAAGTGGGGGATATTTGTACACGCCACCCCCTCTCAAAAAAGTAGGGGATATATCCCCCATCCCCAGGATTTACGCCAATGATGCACAAACATAAATAGAAGATATACGCACCGTGACAAACGAATATAGAATATGGACTGACACACATTATTGCATATTTGCATCACGCTATTTATCTTTTTTTTTTTAAATTTTGTTGTTACACTACTTCAGAAAAACTGTGACGAGGCGCCGAAATTACCCAAAAGTAATATAAATAACAACATAATCAGAATAATGATCGATATAGTTATGACAGTACTCGTCATTTCAGTCACATTAACGATGATGATGATGATGAAACTATTATTATTATCATAAGCATAATAATAATGCATTACTAATTTCATTATTATAATTATTATTATTATTATTGTTGTTGTTTTTATTGTTGTTAAAATGACAATAATTATTGTTATCATTATTGCTGTTTCCTATCATTTCTAAACATGTAATATTCAGTTTAATTGTAAGCAAACAAGAGCAATGAAGAGCCTTATAATGAATAAACTCTATCATATTCAAACATTATACACATTCCAAAGCCCTTTGGAAGCGCATAGAGACGTTACAATTATAATGTGATATGCGTTTTACAAGAACGGACAATATTATTATCATTAAACATCTTCGGTCAAAGCATATTTTATAATCTTGAAAATAATCTTTTCGTACATCTTTATAGTAGTAGTTCTTTTGGCTAATCATTCATCAGTTAGTTATCTTTATTTGCACTGGAAAGGTATAAAGATGACAACATTCATCCCTAAAAGAGCTACGTTGTTATTCATATGAAAGAAAACTATATTATATTCCTTTACATCTTCATTCTTTTTAAGTTAAGTTTTATGTGATTTCCAACATAACTAAAGCCTTTTTGTGAATTCCCAGTTCGGGAACACTGCAGTTAGCGTAATCAATCCCTTGGTAAATGAGGCGCGTAGATTATATGGTAAAATTTTCGTGTTCAAGTCAATGTTGAATGATGTGTTCATATCGAAAGACAACATAATGATGTACTTTGAACATCATGACAAAAGCAGGTTTCTGTTATTCTGGCAGCCAGTGTATAGACCAACGTACGCTATGTCGTTCTACGTAGATCTACACACTGTACATCTTTAGCGTTGAAATAATCGTGATGGAGAACATTCAAGCATGCAGGATTAGGCCTGAAACGTCATGATAAGTAGGCTAATTACATAAGATACGAATAATACACTTCAGATACTAGTATTACCCACCTCCGAGTCGCTCATGTGTGATTTATAACCTTCCAGCATATAGTGCAGAATACATCCTGATGTTGTAATTTAAAAAAAACCGTTTGGTTTGAAGTGTAGGCAATCCTTGTAGTTCGCGCACGTATTATTTCTCATTATCCATCTCCGAAATTGTGTGTATTTTCGAGAGATCAAAGGTGGATGTACATTTACGTTGGCACCATGTCCCCGGGGGAAGGGAAGGGGAGGGGGAGGGGGAGCACGCAATTCAAGTTTTACTTCACATGGTGTTAAAGCGGTGCGGGGTGTGTGTGTTGTGGGGGGGGGGGTACATGGTGATCGGCAAACTGGAATGCTGACCAATGGTGTTGCAATGGGTTCACAGTGTGGGGGTGTGTGTGGGGGGGGGGGGGGTATGGTGATCGGCAAACTGGAATGCCTGCCCAATGGTGTCGCATGGGTTCACAGTGTGGTGTGTGTGTGTGGGGGGGGGGGGGTATGGTGATCGGCAAACTGGAATGCTGACCATGGTGTCGCATGGGTTCACAGTGTGGGGTGTGTGTTGTTGGGGGGGGGGTATGGTGATCGGCAAACTGGAATGCCAGACCAATGGTGTCGCATGGGTTTACAGTGTGGGGTGTGTGTGGGGGGGGGGGGGGGTATGGTGATCGGCAAACTGGAATGCCAGACCAATGTGTGTCGCATGGGTTCACAGTGTGGGGTGTGTGTGTGGGGGTATGGTGATCGGCAAACTGGAATGCCTGACCAATGGTGTCGCATGGGTTTACAGTGTGGGGCGTTTGCACCATCAGGGAGGAGGCGAGGGGGGGGGGAACAAGTTCTTCTTCACGTCATTCTTTTGTTTTCTTTATGTTATCTTAATTGTTTTATTAGTACCATGGTATTATGAGTATTTACCATTGTAGGGTCTACTATTATCATTACCATAATTTGGATTATTTCTATCATCATCATCATCATCATCATCATCATCAAAGTCCTAATTTGACAAGAACAGTCACTCCAAGAGATGGCACGACTTAAGATTCATACAATTGTCCTAAACTTGGTAACGGAAGCCAGCAGTATATAGGGATCTTAAAGCAAAGAAATAAGTGGCAATAATTGGCCGATTGTCACTCTTTTAATCATACCTATTTGAACAGGACTGCTAGGACCGGCGTATCGGTGTGAGGGTGCTGTTTTTTATTCTTAAAGCTTTTAATAGATATCCCTGTTTTGTACACATAAGCCCGCCGCACAATATACGATCCGACTGCAACCCGATTTGGAGAAAAAAAAATGTTATAACATTGATATGAACATTAAAACATGTGAAATCTGAATGATCAAAGTTCCGAATAGCTGTATGAATACTGGAATCGAAATGCCGGGCTATATGGCGCGCCTCGATCCTTGTAGGATAAAAGCGAACTCAATGCCGAATCGTAGTGACGTCATAGCAATCTTCCGATGGGCTACGATTTGAAGCCGATTTGGCCTTTACTCCGACCAAAGGCGTGCAGTTAACCAAATTTTGCTTTTAGTGTTCCTATCATTATTTCGAACCTGAAATAAGATAATTTTACTTGTTTAAACATTCATGTTCAATGCAAAATGCCACTTGTTCGAAAATCGGGTAGCAGTCGGATCGTATAGTGTGCAGCGGGCTAAAGATTTGTAAGTCAACTAAGTAAGCTGGATGAGAAGTACGACGGAATTCGCTTAGAAATACCTAGACCGTACCACTATCCGTATCGGCTACATGAAGCATCATCAGCCTATCTCAAAGCATAGGCCTACCCCCCCCCCCAATAATAATAATAATAAAATAATAAAATGATAAATGAATAAACAAGTGAAGTAAAAATGATAATCATTGTTATTATTATCATTATTATTATTATTATTATTATTATTATTATTATCATTATTATTATTATTATTATTATTATTATTATTATTATCATCATTATTATTATTATCATTATTATTATCATTATTATTAGCATCATTATTATTATTCCTACGTTGTTTCTCCCTTCCTTACAGCAATACTTGTGGTACAGAATGGATTGGTCAAACCCAAGAAAATGTGAACTATTTTACTGGCACCAAGACTAACAAAAACGGGGATTTCCAATGACGAGTACGTATACATAGGAAGAGCAATGCTATGCCTGTTCAATGTTCGATGACCTAAATATATTGAAAGGGGCATAATTTATAGAACTGCAATATACCTACTTGTGCAAGATAATTTGAGGCATTGGTAAGTACATATAGCATTCTTAATGTATCCAACCTCCTTTGTTTTATGTCTGCGATGCCAGGGCACACTCGGAGTTGTTTTTGTACTACTTATGCGCATTATGGCTCAGTGTTTGATCGGGGGGGGGGGGGGGGGGGGGGGGGGGGGGGGGGGGTACTTGCTGCTAATTGTTTTGCTTGCGGGTAAAAAGGATATGGCCAGGGGATGATATATCTGTGCGAATCAAAAGGAGGTGCAAGAGCATGGGCGGCTCCCCTCGGGAACCGGGGCGTCCACCGGCGTAAATCCGTTTCGAGGGGAGGGGGGAAATGATCGAAATATTTTGCAACAATTTCTTGCTCACACTCGAGTACACGACATCACCCCCCCCCCCCCCGACATCACCTCCAGTTGTCCAAACCACCTTGTTTCTAAATATTACAAGCGAGCGAAGCAAGCAAGGAAAACACAGTTTCGATGATAAAATATCACTTCGTCATCAAAATACATGTGCACCGCAGACTGATAAAATATCTGAAATACATCAAGTCGCTCCACTGGATGCCAAATTCGTTTGCCTTCCCAAAT
>CM057151.1:35640950-35732868 GCA_029962745.1 Echinometra lucunter
CCCTGGGTTCGATTAAAGGAAATCTGGGTCTCTAACTTCTTTTCTTAAAACTCGACTTTAGACCAAGGGGCGGGTTAAATAGAATGCGGGCTTATACACTCTTTAAAATTCCGGGTCAGATTGACCTGGAAAGAGTCCATAGGGCCACACTCTGTTCCGGGTCAAAAGGGGCCCGAAATATGGTCATGAAGACTTGTATCTGGGTCACATTTGACTTTATTCAGGTAATTTTTACCTTATTCCGGTCATCTTGTGACCCGGAATGGAGTGTGGCCCCAACGCTCTCTTTCCTGGGTCAGTCTGACTCTGAATTTTTAAGAGTGTAGGCTACACTTTTCTGTCAAAACTAACCATACATAGGCCCGACTATTTAAGAAAAACACAGTATCAAAACCAATCCTTCTCATTGCTTCAGCAGAATCATAAATTTGGATGGTACTCTCTGGAATTACCGGAGAGACAAATCACTCTTCTAGGAGATACAATGGATCACAATGTATTGAAGTGCATTAAATTCACACTCAAAAAATTAATTCAAAACATTATTGGAGTCGATTTCCCTTTTAAAGCGGAAATGATTAAGTTCAAAACGAAGCGATCTCTGGCCAATGCGATACCTCAAAGAATTTCAACTTTTTATGCACAAAGAGACTATAGGCAGCATGATAGCTACTACCATACCGAACCACCTTTTCTTCGTTTGCATTCGTTGAAGGAGTGTATTTCTTACACGCAGTCTTAAAAGCTTCAAAAGTTAATATTTTTTGGATATATCAGCTCGAGACGAAATTATAAACACGCGGTACACACCACTATCTTATTCACTGTCAATGATAACACTTTACTATAAGTTTTTAAAAAATAACCCAAACAATAATGAGAAAACAAAAAAAAGGGTCAAGGGACATTTGATTATCAAAATATTATGTCTTTATTTGGTGATCTATTCTCTAACATTAATTTTGCTCAGGGCTTTGATACATCTAAGATATAAGGTTAAGTATCAGGTTAAGATTGGGTTTTGTGTTGTATGGGTTGAGTATAATGTCAGATTTAGGGCTAAAGTTAAGAACTCATTTGTGATTAAAGTTGACTATGAAGCAACTTTTGTCAGGGCATGCCTCCTCCCACCCCCCTCCCTTTCCAGGACCATAAAAAGAAACGTTAATGAAAGAAAAGCGAAAAGAATGAAAAGAAGAGAGAGAAAGAGAGAAAACATAAAGGAAAGATTTTACCTTGCTACTTTTTATCATATTTATTCAATAGGCATTATCAATTGTACATTGTATATGCCGTCAAGCCTTTTATTGATGTCGAACGCTTATATAATAGGCCTATTGTTTTTCGTCATTTGTTTTGTCTCTCTACACCAAATGTAAATAATCTATATAATTTTTTAAATCGCTGTCTCTATAAAGTCATTCTAGAAAAATTGCGCTTCAATTCATCTTTTATTCTTTCATAATATCTAAAAAGTTTGATTTTCACAGTATCCTCTCCAAGGTTCTGATATAACCCTTTTGAAAGAATATTTTTTGGACACAATTTTCTTCATTGGGTTGGAAATTTCCTCCCAGATAGAAACCAGCCCCATCGCTATAGGTTTTATCATTATTATTTATTTTTTGTAATTTGTGCTTTATTGATCCTTTGCATTTCAAAAGAAACATAACATCAACACTACATTAGGCATAAGCTATCCTATAAGCTTGATACAATATCATAAAAAAGACTTACAAAACTGAAGGAAGAGGAGATGAAGATGAGAGATAGCTTACCAATATAGCTACCATCATTCGGGGAGAGTGAGGGGGGGGGGGGGTCACTTTGCCAGCAATATTCCAGGCTAAGCTTCCGAAGGGAGTTTTGCAAAAATTTTATTATAATTAATTATAAGGTTAACTTGAAAGCCGCCAAATGCATTATCTGCATGTGATTTAATGCTACCTATCCAAATAAGAGAACTTAGGAAGAGAAGATCTATCAATTAAGGAAACCCTGGATACAGTCAATTCTAATGAAAAGAGGGGATAAAGAGAAGCAATTCAAAAAAAAGTTAGATCAAAATCGGTTACCGAAAGAGAAGTTATGAAATTTTGAAGAGTCTTGATTAACTATCTGTGGCAATCCTATAAATTGGCAATATTACTTCAAATGGAGGTTTTGTGGACAACTCATAGAGTCAAATCCGGAGAACGTATGTACTCTATGGGACAACTCTACATATTTTCTATGTTCACAAAATTTCGAATTTCTCCAAATCTCTCAAATTGCGGCTTGTCTCCTTCTTAGCTCAAGATCTATCGTGGGAAAATGTATTTGACACAAATAATGGTTGAGTTCACAACGAGACAAGTTGCACCGTGGGAAATAATGGAGAAAATCTGAAATTTGTACAAATACATATGTGTACAAACATAATTTAACAGAGTGCAAAGCACTGACGATCGATATTGACTGATTGATTTTTATTCACAGCAAACAAACTAAAACATATTATATAATATGTTGAAGAAATACAAAGTGTTGGTAAATGGGATAAGAAATAGCTCCAGTGCTGGTCCCTCTCAAACACTATTAAAGTAGGTGTCCAACTGAAATCTATGACAATATTTACATCTAGAATACATTGGGCTATTTACAGAGCATATCAGTATTTTCAGTCGTACAGTAACATGGTTAACGACATTCACTAGGCAGATGAATACAATTATAGCCAATGATTGCACTTTTATCTCAGTCGCAGAACCTGACCTTTGGATATTCTATCCAGTCCCTTCGTTTTGTCAGCTACTTAAGACACTAGGTCGTGGGCCTTCATGAGGAATGGATCATAATTTGCTGACACCAGAGTTTGTGAAAATACCTGTAATAGAGCTACATTTCTGGAGCACAGCAAAACAAGCTGTCCCACAACAACATTCTACGCCTGCTTCTGGCATTCTCGGCCAGGAAAAGTGAGAGAATGACTTGCCATATGGGGAAAGGGTGAAGTATGCAGACCATTACATAAGGTCTGTTGGTCATAAACTCACAGTGATGGACAGCACACCTGTTACTGGGTAAGCACACCAATGGTGTCAATTCCCATGAAAGCCCACGACCTATTGTCTTTAAGAATTGAATTCAGAATATATTTAATACTATACTTTATTACATAGTCATGACTCTGTAATGTTAGTATACAGTACTGCCCATATTGGACCACGACGCGTGCTCTCAAAGACTATTAAAGGGGCAGTTGAATCTTGCGTCATATAATTTCATCATTGTCTAAATATATGTAAATCAGTTTTTTTCATAGAAAAAATGGCATATTCTCATGATTCCTCGCTAGTTTTCCTGATGCTTGTAAACTTCATTTAGTAAAATGAAACCTTGTTCAGATGAAAGAAATGAAGAAGAATATTAGGTTATGACAGATACAAAATATACACTCCTATATCGGGATGTTTTTGAAAATGCAACGAGACTTTATATTATATTGATCAAAACTTTGTACAAGCCTTTAAATTGATTAAAGTTCAGCAATAAATGCCAAACACTGATTTTATGATATTCTGATAAAGGATATCAATATGAACATTTGTCAACATACCCTTAGGTTTCTTACATAATTTGAATTCATTTTTGATGGCCTCTATGCTCCATAAGAAGAAGTTGCTGAAGACACTAAATCACTTTATGTTATAATGTAGAAGAGATATTTTTAATCCTTAATACCCCATTGCAACTAGAATGGAGGTTAATTTGAGACTTACCACTCAAATTACTATGTACACATAAGCGTATCATGAACTAATGCTGTTCAAACTGAAATATTTCTAACATCTGAAAAAATACTTTATTAAAAAGAAAAAACCCCAAAAGATAACTTCGTAGTTTTCATTTGGATACCGTAAAATTCAAAAGAAATTAGGCGGTGTTACTAAATATCATCCACGACCTTTCATTGAGGGATGGTTTTGTACTTTTTAAGATGTTGCCAATCAAACTCTTGTTTATTTTCTTCAAGACATTATACATGCCATATCTTCTTGAAAATCTAAGAAGCCCTTACAGTTACAAAAATAAAGTTTTAATTCACGTTAACATTCATGATGCTTTCCATGGAGTTCAAAATCTCACCAAATCTAGCATGTTATAATCTCTGAAATAATATGAGAAAGTTAAAAATAGTAAGTCATTTACAGTATAAACTTCTTAGACAAATATTGAGGTTGGTGGCGTGATTAAAATAATTCAAATCATGCATGTGCAGAATTAGGCATTTCCACCTCTTCTATGTCTTTGCTGATTTACTAACAAGAAAGCTCTGATAAGACTGCAGTGAAGTTAACAACTATCCGCTATCGATGATATCAAACAAACGTACTTAAATAACGAGCGCTCTCGCACAGACATGCAAGAGCAAATACGTGTGTATTATCTCGCTGGGGCGACAAACCTCGTATCTCAAAAATGTTGAATGTTCAGGAGTAAAAAAAAAAAAAAAAAAAAAAAAAAAAAACCTGGCTTCCTATAATATTATAGCACTACCGCCTAATAGGAGGCGGTCAAGTTTCACTTGTGGCCTAATCTTTGCAGATGGACACATGAGCGTTTGAAAAGTATATTTAAGTGTTCCTAGCTATAACATTATGAAAAGAAATAAATTTCACCAAAAACTGAGATACAAGGTCTTGTCACCCCTATATAGGTAGGTAAAAATTGCGCTTATAGTTACCTACATTATCGGGAATACTGTTTCAAAATCATATAGACTCTTATAAACTTTAATCCTTCTAGATTAAAGTTTCACAGAATTTGATAACGAACATCGAATTTTACAGTCTCACGATGATACTAAACTGCTATTTCACATATCCTACATATATCACCCTCAATTACCAGGACTTATTGCAATTAGAAAAGCAAGTTCTATTGCATCTATCCAAAGTACAGGAAACACCATTCTGAGGCGTATAACACTAACTGATTAATGGGGGGTGATGGGATTTTCACACAACCGGGGGTGTGGGGCCTTAATGTATTGTGCAGCTTCAAGTACCTTACGTTGCATGGGTATCTCCCGTAGCCTTTTAAGGGGGGGGGCAGTTGGTAGGTGCATGGTGGACGTTGCTTAAAATGCGGAAAACTACAAACACAGGGACAAATGACAACCGAAAAAACAACAGAAGAAAGAGTCAGCACAATATCAGACTTCGGAAATATGTTTGAGGAATTCATTTGGCGTTCTCTTCACAATCATCATGGCAGCTGAAAGTTAGGCCTACTATTTTCTTCCAATGAACTTTCTTAGCCACTGATTTAAAAACTGAACACAAGTTAGGCACCCTTTCGAAAGATATGCAACCAAAAGCGATGTGGTACACTCCACCAAGGTGCCTTAGACCAGTGAATAACATTACCATCTGAAGCCGTCCTGATTTCTTGTATTTGGTCGTCGGGGCGTTGGCTGTAGTACACTTTGCCGAGGAAGGGTATAATGACAAAAAGTTGCTGCTGCTGCTACCAAGTATTTGCCACACTGTAGAAAAATCTCCATACCAGGGAGACGGCAAACCAACTTGAATTGAAAACAAATCGAAAAGGAATGAAACATATCCAGTAAACTAGTCCGGAGAGACCATTCGAGGAATTTGGGAATTCTAGGGTCTTGTAGATGACATCCTCTTTGAATGAAGTCCAAACAGCATGACTGGCGTCGTTGGGACTTGTCAAAGACAGAACAATAGCCATCATTTTTTTCGAGACCTCGAAAGGAGAGCTAATAAGACTAACGACATAGCCCACAATTCCACGAGAAGCTTGGGTTCTTGGGGCAGCATGAATCGGGGTAGTGTCCCCTCCAGAAGCAAATACATCTTTAACAGCCCTACCAAATCTTAACACTACGTAAGACATGCCAGCTATTGCAAACAACAGACCTATGTTCGATTTTGAATCATGCGGGGACCCGCTGTGGGATTCCGGCTGAATTTGACACTGGAGCAGAAAGTCCTCAAGCTGTGTCCAGTCTTCTTCGTCCATGTCCACCTGGTTGTCAAGTCTCCCGCAGATCATAGTCAGATTGGAGCAAGTGAAGGTTGTGGGTTGTTTGTACCGGAAGTTGTCCATGTAGGTTTCTTTGATCCTGGCATGGTCTCCAGATGAAGAGCTAGCTGGTCTCATGGGCCAAAGAAAGTCATGCGCAATGACGCAGACATTGCCTTTTCCTACATCAGTCAATAAAAATACAATTTAGGAAAAGTATTCATTTTGAAAATGTCTTTCGAAAGCAATTTTCTCATAAGACATGTAATATTTTTAAAAAGCAGACACAATAATTGTCCCCTACTACTTCTTATTTTATTCAATTTGTTTAATTATATTTTTCACATTGACATGTACTACACATAACAACATCCTCAATCCAGTATTATGTTGTGAAAATGACCCCAACCTTTTTTCAGACACAAAAGATATATATATATATATATATATATATATATATATATATTGTATCACTTTATCGTCGGTCTGCAGTAAACATAGTATTAAACATTCACGAACATAGTGGTTATTAAGAGTAGTCCACATCCTAGCGCATTACTGCCAAGGCAGGACATACAGAAAATATAAAAAGAGAAACAAATCATAATTACGGTCATAGGTCATGATTTGCAAAACTGATCTTTCAGTTATATCCTCTATAATCACGTGGGTGGATTGTACAAATCAACTGAAATAGATACTGTCACCAAATATCATTATCATTAACACTGATATTATTATATTTATTACCATCAATATTATTATCATTGATATTATTACTATCATATTATTTTTTTTTAATTATTATAGGATTTCCCGGCCAAATTCGCAAGTTTGTGATTCAAATTCATTTTCTTGTATTCAAATTCGCCCAAATTGATTTTGCCATGCAAATTATCCATCAATTCTCCTGTTTTAGCATTTGATTTAACGTTTTAGTCGAAGGATTTCGTAGATATAATATCATTCAATTTAAAATCTGCTTAAATGGAATTCAAATTCGCCGGCACCTGTCAAGGCGTCATTTCCAGCATTCAAATCATATTCGAAATAATGTTCATTCAAGTTAAGGGAAAGTAATGCATCACACGTGTTCTAGTTTGGTTTATTAGTTTTATTTGTTAGTCATATAAATATTTGACATTTACAATCATAAATAATGCGAATATAAAATGCAAGCTTTAATTGTCAGCATGGCCTATTCTGCTGTTTCTTTTAATGGCATAAATATGGTTACGTATTTTCAGGACAATACATTTGCGGCGCAGTCAGAAAATTCAGTAAAGAGGGGCGAAAACCGGGGCTGGGCGCTGGCGCTTTATGGACAAGGGGGAAGGGGGCCCTAATCGCCCCTCTGACTACAAGCTAAATAAGGAATTATGCTCACAATTTTTGGACACGAGTCTCCACACCAATCACAATTACATGTACATTATGCTTGGATGTTTTCAAGAACTTTTTCCTTTGTTACGAGGAAACATGCACGAGACAAACAGTTTTAAAATTTACAAACCTCTTGAGACCATCAAAAGATGAATGCATGTTGTTGTAATTATTATTATTTTTTTTTTTGCTTTTGTTTTATTTACAATCAAATCTGAATGTCCATGGTTATGAAATGAAAAAGAACAGGACATTAAACACCCGAATACGAATCTACAATCATTAGTGTGGAAAATACGTAAATTGATGACATAACTCACATTCTGATTGTTACCTAAATAGAAATATCTATATTTGTCATAAAAATACGAAAGAAAAAAAACAAACGTGAAAGAAAACTTTAGTGAGCGATAAAAATGTGTAAACAATCATTTTATATCAACCCTCGAATTTAAGTGCGCAAAGTGCTAAAATGAATGCTAAAAACGAATTAGAATGCTGGAATGACAACGTCGCGAGGTCAGCAATTCGTGTTGCTCTAAATTGAAAAACAAGATAGTGAAAGAAGCTGCGTTTTCATGAATTTGATTGAGAAATATGTAGATTCGAAAGAGAAATTTATAGATTTGAAAACTAGTAATACGGATTTGAACCCGAGATACACCTGACAGCAGTAAAATCGTTGAATTTGAATGCAAAATAAATTAATTTGAATGACAAACTTGCGAATTTGGCCGGGAAATCCCCGAGCAAATGTCAACAAAATTGTATAGATATCAATTTCCTGTTTATACCAAAAACTTGTCTGACATGAGGCAGAAAGACATCATAAAGAGCATCCATGACATCAGTGATGGCAAAGCGACGATTGTTGATAGAATGACAGATAATTACGCCATCAAGTCCTTTACTTGATAGATGAAAATTGTCCAGGTTACTGTATGGCAGTTCTATGAACCGGACTGTTACATTGGTAAGTCTTGAAACCTTGGTAATGAAAGCTTCGATGTTACACCTCCATGCTGATGTGCAGATGCCTATCCTAACGGGCCTCACCGTGGAGGGTGATTTCTTCATCTGAAGATGGATCAAAGAAACAAAGTGGGCTTAAAAACATGCTGAATGATAGGGACAGGCCTACTCACAACCAGTGGCGTAGACAGGTTCTTACACCTGGGGGGATGATTTCCCGTTCACGAGAAATCGAGGATCAATTTCGTATACAGATACACACACGCACACGCCCACCCACCCACCCACACACACACCACACACACACACACACACACACCCACAAACACACACACTCACACATACAGCCGAATGCACTGCACCGGCGTAAATCCACTTTGAGGAGTGGGGGGGGGGGGGTGACCGACTTTTTTGCCGATTTTTTTTTTCTGTCGAACTCACACTTAAGTATAAACACACGCCCTCACCCACCTGCACAGACCCCCTTACACACATTTTGATTATTATCTTGCAAGCGAGCGAAGCGAGCAAGCAAAAAATTACCATTTTTCTGATTTTCAATCGCATTTTCAAATACAAATTCTATAATATGATGAGCGAGCAAAGCAAGCGAGCCAAAAAAAACACTTTTATGGTTTTCACTCGCATTTTCCAACAAAAATTCTAAAATATGATGAGCGAGCGAAGCGAGCGAGCCAAAAATAAGCACTTTTCTGGTTTTAAATCACATTTTCAAATAGAAATTCTAAAATATGATGGTTGTTTATGACAGATTATCAAAATTTTTATTAACTGATTAATTCAAATATCATTTCTTCCTTAAAAAGTGAAAAAGTGGGGGATATTTGTACACGCCACCCCCCTCTCAAAAAAGTAGGGGATATATCCCCCATCCCCCAGGATTTACGCCAATGATGCACAAACATAAATAGAAGATATACGCACCGTGACAAACGAATATAGAATATGGACTGACACACATTATTGCATATTTGCATCACGCTATTTATCTTTTTTTTTAAATTTTGTTGTTACACTACTTCAGAAAAACTGTGACGGCGCCGAAATTACCCAAAAGTAATATAAATAACAACATAAATCAGAATAATGATCGATATAGTTATGACAGTACTCGTCATTTCAGTCACATTAACGATGATGATGATGATGATAACTATTATTATTATCATAAGCATAATAATAATGCATTACTAATTTTCATTATTATAATTATTATTATTATTATTGTTGTTGTTTTTATTGTTGTTAAAATGACAATAATTATTGTTATCATTATTGCTGTTCCTATCATTTCTAAACATGTTAATTCAGTTTAATTGTAAGCAAACAAGAGCAATGAAGAGCCTTATAATGAATAAACTCTATCATATTCAAACATTATACACATTCCAAAGCCCTTTGGAAGCGCATAGAGACGTTACATTATAATGTGATATGCGTTTTACAAGAACGGACAATATTATTATCATTAAACATCTTCGGTCAAAGCATATTTTATATCTTGAAAATAATCTTTTCGTTACATCTTTATAGTAGTAGTTCTTTTGGCTAATCATTCATCAGTTAGTTATCTTTATTTGCACTGGAAAGGTATAAAGATGACAACATTCATCCCTAAAAGAGCTACGTTGTTATTCATATGAAAGAAAACTATATTATATTCCTTTACATCTTCATTCTTTTTAAGTTAAGTTTTATGTGATTTCCAACATAACTAAAGCCTTTTTGTGAATTCCCAGTTCGGGAACACTGCAGTTAGCGTAATCAATCCTTGTAAATGAGCGCGTAGATTATATGGTAAAATTTCGTGTTCAAGTCAATGTTGAATGATGTGTTCATATCGAAAGACAACATAATGATGTACTTTGAACATCATGACAAAAGCAGTTTCTGTTATTCTGGCAGCCAGTGTATAGACCAACGTACGCTATGTCGTTCTACGTAGATCTACACACTGTACATCTTTAGCGTTGAAATAATCGTGATGGAGAACATTCAAGCATGCAGGATTAGGCCTGAAACGTCATGATAAGTAGGCTAATTACATAAGATACGAATAATACACTTCAGATACTAGTATTACCCACCTCCGAGTCGCTCATGTTTGATTTATAACCTTCCAGCATATAGTGCAGAATACATCCTGATGTTGTAATTTAAAAAAAACCGTTTGGTTTGAAGTGTAGGCAATCCTTGTAGTTCGCGCACGTATTATTTCTCATTATCCATCTCCGAAATTGTGTGTATTTTCGAGAGATCAAAGGTGGATGTACATTTACGTTGGCACCATGTCCCCGGGGGAAGGGAAGGGGAGGGGGAGGGGGAGCACGCAATTCAAGTTTTACTTCACATGGTGTTAAAGCGGTGCGGGTGTGTGTGTGTGTGGGGGGGGGGGTACATGGTGATCGGCAAACTGGAATGCCTGACCAATGGTGTTGCATGGGTTCACAGTGTGGGGTGTGTGTGTGTGTGGGGGGGGGGGTATGGTGATCGGCAAACTGGAATGCCTGACCAATGGTGTCGCATGGGTTCACAGTGTGGTGTGTGTGTGTGTGGGGGGGGGGTATGGTGATCGGCAAACTGGAATGCCTGACCAATGGTGTCGCATGGGTTCACAGTGTGGGGTGTGTGTGTTTGGGGGGGGGGGGTATGGTGATCGGCAAACTGGAATGCCAGACCAATGGTGTCGCATGGGTTTACAGTGTGGGGTGTGTGTGGGGGGGGGGGGGGGTATGGTGATCGGCAAACTGGAATGCCAGACCAATGGTGTCGCATGGGTTCACAGTGTGGGGTGTGTGTGTGGGGGGGTATGGTGATCGGCAAACTGGAATGCCTGACCAATGGTGTCGCATGGGTTTACAGTGTGGGGCGTTTGCACCATCAGGGAGGAGGCGAGGGGGGGGGGGGAACAAGTTCTTCTTCACGTCATTCTTTTGTTTTCTTTATGTTATCTTAATTGTTTTATTAGTACCATGGTATTATGAGTATTTACCATTGTAGGGTCTACTATTATCATTACCATAATTTGGATTATTTCTATCATCATCATCATCATCATCATCATCATCAAAGTCCTAATTTGACAAGAACAGTCACTCCAAGAGATGGCACGACTTAAGATTCATACAATTGTCCTAAACTTGGTAAACGGAAGCCAGCAGTATATAGGGATCTTAAAGCAAAGAAATAAGTGGCAATAATTGGCCGATTGTCACTCTTTTAATCATACCTATTTGAACAGGACTGCTAGGACCGGCGTATCGGTGTGAGGGTGCTGTTTTTTATTCTTAAAGCTTTTAATAGATATCCCTGTTTTGTACACATAAGCCCGCCGCACAATATACGATCCGACTGCAACCCGATTTGGGAGAAAAAAAAATGTTATAACATTGATATGAACATTAAAACATGTGAAATCTGAATGATCAAAGTTCCGAATAGCTGTATGAATACTGGAATCGAAATGCCGGGCTATATGGCGCGCCTCGATCCTTGTAGGAATAAAAGCGAACTCAATGCCGAATCGTAGTGACGTCATAGCAATCTTCCGATGGGCTACGATTTGAAGCCGATTTGGCCTTTACTCCGACCAAAAGGCGTGCAGTTAACCCAAATTTTGCTTTTAGTGTTCCTATCATTATTTCGAACCTGAAATAAGATAATTTTACTTGTTTAAACATTCATGTTCAATGCAAAATGCCACTTGTTCGAAAATCGGGTAGCAGTCGGATCGTATAGTGTGCAGCGGGCTAAAGATTTGTAAGTCAACTAAGTAAGCTGGATGAGAAGTACGACGGAATTCGCTTAGAAATACCTAGACCGTACCACTATCCGTATCGGCTACATGAAGCATCATCAGCCTATCTCAAAGCATAGGCCTACCCCCCCCCCCCAATAATAATAATAATAAAATAATAAAATGATAAATGAATAAACAAGTGAAGTAAAAATGATAATCATTGTTATTATTATCATTATTATTATTATTATTATTATTATTATTATTATTATTATTATTATTATTATTATTATTATTATTATTATTATTATCATCATTATTATTATTATCATTATTATTATCATTATTATTAGCATCATTATTATTATTCCTACGTTGTTTCTCCCTTCCTTACAGCAATACTTGTGGTACAGAATGGATTGGTCAAACCCAAGAAAATGTGAACTATTTTACTGGCACCAAGACTAACAAAAACGGGGATTTCCAATGACGAGTACGTATACATAGGAAGAGCAATGCTATGCCTGTTCAATGTTCGATGACCTAAATATATTGAAAGGGGCATAATTTATATAGAACTGCAATATACCTACTTGTGCAAGATAATTTGAGGCATTGGTAAGTACATATAGCATTCTTAATGTATCCAACCTCCTTTGTTTTTATGTCTGCGATGCCAGGGCACACTCGGAGTTGTTTTTGTACTACTTATGCGCATTATGGCTCAGTGTTTGATCTCGGGGGGGGGGGGGGGGGGGGGGGGAGGGGGGTACTTGCTGCTAATTGTTTTGCTTGCGGGTAAAAAGGGATATGGCCAGGGGATGATATCTGTGCGAATCAAAAGGAGGTGCAAGAGCATGGGCGGCTCCCCTCGGGAACCGGGGCGTCCACCGGCGTAAATCCGTTTCGAGGGGAGGGGGGAAATGATCGAAATATTTTGCAACAATTTCTTGCTCACACTCGAGTACACGACATCACCCCCCCCCCCCCCGACATCACCTCCAGTTGTCCAAACCACCTTGTTTCTAAATATTACAAGCGAGCGAAGCAAGCAAGGAAAACACAGTTTCGATGATAAAATATCACTTCGTCATCAAAATACATGTGCACCGCAGACTGATAAAATATCTGAAATACATCAAGTCGCCTCCACTGGATGCCAAATTCGTTTGCCTTCCCAAATTATTCTTTATTTAGATATCATATGAGTGAGCGCAGCGAACGAGGAAAAATATATAAAATACACTAAATGATTTAATAATGTACACCCCCCCCCCTGCAGAATTCGAGGATACTCTGACTCCTCACTGCTGAAAATACTATGATATTCGGGCATCTGCTGCTGGAACAAGAGTGAATGCTGATCGAAAACATGTTGTTTCTACATGTAGATTTTATGAGCCAGCGAAAATGGATTTTACTCTAATACTGAGAAAAGGTTCAAGTGTACTGTTACTCCCTTCCCTTGATTTTAGTAACGTACAATAATTATCGGCATCATCCGTTCTCACAAAGGGTATGATAAGGTTTTTAGCTGAACGTAGAGTTCATCTGTAGAGTTTTTTTACTTGCACTATACACTCAGCACTTGACAAGCACAAGGTACGATAATACGCCAGCGGCGGACTGTACCAGACTGGAAGAAAAAGAAGAAGAAGAAGAAGAAGAAGAAGAAGAAGAAGAAGAAGAAGAAGAAGAAGAAGAAGAAGAAGAAGAAGAAGAAGAAGAAGAAGAAGAAGAAGAAGAAGAAGAAGAAGATGATGATGAGATGATGATGATGATGATGATGAAGAAGAAGAAGAAGAAGAGGAAGAAGAAGAAGAAGAAGAGGAAGAAGAAGAAGAGAAAGAAGAAGAAGCTAATGCTCATATTGTTATCTCCTGAAAATTCATTTGTTTTAGGTCAACTTGCCGCTCGAATCATTGCAATTATAGGGCCTATTATAACATCTTTATGAGTAGGAGAATAGCATTCACTGGATAGATAGAGAAGATGCAAACCTATCTCCTTTCTTACGAATAGTAGGCTAATATAACCGGAATTGCTTCTTTTTTTTTAAATTTATTTATTTTCGTTCCCGTTTTTTCCTTTCTCTTTCCCTCTCTTTTAGAAACTTATTTCTTCTTTAAAAGTGGGGGAATATTTGTACATGCTACCCCCCCCCCATCGAAAAAGTGGAAAAGTGGGGGGGGGTATTATATACCCCATACCACCGGGAGTTACGCCAGTGGGGGCGGCCCCACCTAATATTTGAAAAAGCAGGATTCGGTATCTTCTTGTTAAATTTTCCCCTATATTGTTTTGCTGCTTTCGCAAAAATCGATCCTTCTGAACCAATTAACTTAATCTTGATTAAAGTTCAAATGCAATTGATTTAGTTGTTTCTGCTTGTGAGAATAATTTGGAGTAAAATTGCTTTTTGTTTGGTTGGTTGTTTGTTTGCTTGCTTGCTTCCTTGTTTGCTAAATGCTTGCATAAATTTTAGACACAATAGTGAGTCTTTTCCACATTTTGAATAGCAGACATTTTTGCACTTGCGCAAGAGATTTTTTAACACACTTGCACACGTTGGTATCAATATGCCTATAGCACTTTCATTTATTTCATGTACGATAAAAGAGCAATGTAGATAAAATGCTTTGCTCAAGGGCACAAGTGCCGTGCCAGCCGGGACCGAACCCCCGATCCTCGCGTCTCCGGTCAAGAGCCTTAAACCACTGGACCACGGCACCTCACAGGAGATGTGAGATTGTTTTTTTCAAAATGTTCTTGTTGTAGTTGTTCGGGTTTTTTTTTTATTTGTCATTGTAATTACTGGGTATAGGATAGTTTTTCTAAACTGTGTATTCCAAGAAACACGGGTGCATGACTCTTGGAAGGATAACACGCATTCATGTAAATCCTCATGAAGCATTGGGGTTGATTATGTGAACTGCACAAAATGGGAACATTCAATATTTCGAGTTATGTTTGCACCTTCTTCTCTCAACGAAGCCTAGCTGCATTGAAAAATCTATTTTAATTAAGTTATTATTTTAATTATGTTTTTTTTTTCTTAACTCCATACTAGACGTCTCAATGGCTCGGCCTGTGAACATTGGAATCTGTACGTCACTCCAGCAGTCTACCATCGAGGCTTTCATTGCCAAAGTTTCAAGTCTGCCCAGTGTATCAGTCCAGTTCATAAAACTGCCATTCAATGACCTGGACAACTTTCAGCTCGCACGAGATACGGAAAGACTAGACGGTATCATTATTTGTCATTCAAGGAACAACCGTGGTTCCGCAGTAACAGATGTGCCGAATGCTCTATATAACCGCTTCCTACCGCATGTTAAAACGATCTTTGGTAAGGGTTAATCAAGCCACCACCATGACCTAAAGGATCGCCCCGATAACCTACGAACAATACTGTGTAACGAAAGATATAATCTGTAAAAATAAGAGGAAAATTCATTGGATTTTAAGGTGAAATAAAGGAAGTGAAAAAAGAAATTGATTTGTCCATTGCTGCCAATGATGGATCGGATAATGCCAAGAGTGGCTGAGCATTTTTTGAAGCGGGGGGGGGGGGGGGGGGGGGGTACCAGCAAAAGGGGGCACTTCAATAAAGGGGACACCTGCAAAACGATGAACCTAAGGAGAAAAATACCATTTTGAGGCGTTGCAGCGACTCTAGCAAACAAAAGTTGTAGGGTTTATTTTTCTTTCTGGAGGCCACTGTATTTCAAATTTACAGTTACTTGATGAATTGATCAACGAAGCCTCAATGTCTTCTTAGGGCTCTTCCATATCACTGTTATTTTCATCCCTTAACAATGTCGTTTTCCTTATAATAATTGTTCAAGCTGTAATGATCGAATACATCATGTGCAGTCCGACCATATCATAGTTTTTTAAAGGAAAATCATCAAATCGAATGGGGTTCCAAGCAAAATCATGAATAGGAGAATAGAAAAGACTCTGTGGCTACCACACAATTAATGTGCTGGGCTGTGCAGAGCGAGTGAGCTTTAAAACAAAAAAGGGCAGAAAACATTGCTTAGTTAGGGGCACTGTTGGTTCTTACTAAAGTTGATGGGGATAGCGTTGGGTCTCTCCTGCCCTCTACTCCAATATGTCTCACTCTGTGAGGAAATCTGTAGCGTGAAGCCTCTCTAACTATTTGGAGCTATGTATATGGCTCTTTTGAGGATATTGGGGCACTTATCAGGGGTAAAAAGGGGTATTTAAAAGATTTGGAAAATGGCACAAGTAAGAAAAGGGGCACTGACAGGGACATTTATCCTACTCAAAGGGGACACTTTTTCAAAATTGAAAATGGGCACTTATCAGATTCGAAAAGAGCATTATTCAATTGTAAGGAGTAATCACATTTACTAGAAAGGAAAAGGCCACTTATCATCACAGACAAAAAGGGTACTGGTATTTCTGCATGATAATAGAAGGAGAAATGGAACATACTAGAAAGAAACGGGGCACTCATTACAAATAAATGTGGCATAGGGGCACTTCTCTTAATTGAAAGGAGCACTTCAAACAACGGAGCGGTATTGTAGGCCTACAATGCGAAACGTAAAGGGGCAGTCCAAAGGGAGCAATATTATCATATTTCAAAAGGGAATTTTATTAGAAGTACAAAAGGTGCAATACTCCAAAGAGAGAAGAGAGCTATTAAAAAAGAAAGGGACACTAATTTGGCGTAAACGGGGGCACTTACTATAATAGGTTTTAAGAAGGAAGAAAGAAGCAACTCGAAAACAACTTCCAAAACATGGCCCTATTATAAATCAATTAAGTCATTCTTACGTATGTACACGATGGGGGTGCCATGATCAAGTTCTGATGATCTCTCTTCCCATTACTGATTTTATTGCATGTACCACTTGTTTTTATGCCATTTTGTATCAGGACAGTGCTGCTAATGTCATTGCATATACGACGTAACAATTACTGTCCTACTATACGTGTATAACATGGCATAAAACATGCCATTTTATATTAGGACAATACTGCTGGTTTGGACACTTTCTTGGTGAATAAAGCCAGTTATCCTACTGGACATGCTGCATCAAGGTTATTGAATAATGCTTGACTTGGTTTTTATAAGGATATGATAATTATTGTCGATATTTTGAAACTCAACTTCCTTCAAAAAACGAACTCAATCACTGTGACCCCTTTGATTGAATGTATCAGTAATTGATAAAAATTTAATTGGACCTAAAGACCTAAAGAATTCATTTCCCACTGTTTTGCAAATATACGGAACTGCGGATTTTCAGTACTTTACCCTCAAAATGTTGATATTTTGTTAACACCAATGGCTAAAGCATCTTCTACCAAAGAAAATCATACCAAGATCATTGAATTTGATGAAGTAACATTGATTCTATGCCCGTTTTTTTAATACAGTAATTTTCGAATTTCTCATGTTTTTTGCGACAGATGAGAGCGAAATTGTGCAGGGAATGGTCTTTCATATAGCATGTTTTGTTATTTACGTGCATCAGTGGGCTTCCCTCAAACATCGTATTATGAAAGGCCTTCCCGACACGATTTTGCTCTCATCTCTCGCCCAAAATTTGAAATGACTGTATTTTAAGACATGGGCATAGAATCAAAATTACTTCACCAAATTCAATGATATCGGTATTATTCTTCTCGGCAGAGGATGCTTTACCCAATGATGTAGAAAGCTTACATACTTTTCGAAGATAAATAGTACTGAAAATTCGCCTTTCTGCTTTTCTGGGGCATCCGGTATATGCTTTCAGGTGTTTCATGCGCTGATTTTTCCTATTCAAATTTAATTTTGGGGACTATACAGGGCGGGACAAGGTCTGTGTCATCGTACATGATTTCGAGTGGCCTATGGGAAGTCAAGCTGGCCATGATGAGGTTAAAGATACTCACATGAGCACATTCCGCCGCCAACAAACAACAACTTTCAGGTGCTCCAAGCTGATCGTGATCAGTGGTAAGCTTGACAACCAGGTGGACATTGACGAACAAGACTGGGCACATCTTGAAGTCTTTCTGAGTCAGTGTCATCATCGGGCTTGGTCTATACCTTTCTTTCGATTTCAGAATCAGGATCAGCAAGGGTCGGCTGACTGTGCCCCTCGGAATTTGCTACCTGTAGTACTTATTGGAGGACTCGTATTAGCAGTCTGTTTGATCGTTTTCAAAAAATAGTTCTATTCGAAATCAGCATTGTATATATCATTCTATACAGACATTCTTTCTAATATTACCCTATTTCCATCAAATTATAAGTTATTGTATTGAGATTTTCAGGATGTAGGTCTCATAAATATTATTGTTGTTGTTATTATAATTGCAATTATTACATAATTCAGTATTATGAAGACATACACATGCAGGGTCTTAGCTTAAGGGGCACAAACAAAACACTAAATTACTAGTTATCCATTATAATCTTTAAAATTACTAAATACAATAACTATGTGAGGGGTAGGAACAAAAGGAATATTCCCTTATTCCTATATAGGAAAACCCATGCCCCGAGGAATTAATTATTGAAATGTCCCTTCTCATGCAGAGAGAATTTGAGAAGCACCTGCCCCCTCACACCGAGCTTTTTAAAGTCTAAGGCGTGTTTCCATTAATCTGCGAGGGAGCGTGTATAGAGACCGAGCAAGGCCTTACGCAGAAATTTTTTTCCTGGGGGTAAGAGTACGAAAAATGTTCCAAAGAAACATGCAAGCGAGAGAGCAAAGCAACCGAGCTGGTCACAAGAGTGCTTTCGCATTTTTAAAAATTGAAATTGAAGGACCGGCCTGGTGCATACTTTGGAACATTTTCAGTAAAAAAAAATAAATAAATAAAAAATAAGGCTTGAAAATTTCGTGGGGGCCATGAGACCTAGCAAACATGAAATAGAATCTTGAGGCCATGTATTTTAAACAAAAAAAGCTGATTTCAGATCGTTTTACATCAAAATGATTTTTCATTGTCTTGCAAGAGAGCCCCACCGAGGAGGCAAAATAGACTATTGCAACTTTGCAAGCAGGAAAATTTAGATTATTGCTTGTTGAAAATTTGCTTTTCTCAGCGCTAGAAGGCTATTAATTTTTGCTCTGTTGTAGATTATAGTGTTATAGGTGAAGGGGGCAAAGATCACCCCCCCCTTCCATAGGAAGAAAAAATATGCCCATTTCTTTTACTGCACTGGTAGACAGGGCATACACTGCTACATGTACTTTATATAACAACGACATAGTGAGATTGTGAATATTTTTAGGTGTTGGACTTAACCTGCTGTTTAAACGAGTTGAAAGCTGATTGCAACACCGCAAACTTTACTGTCGAGGTGAGGGGCGGGACTGCAAAAATAATTTTCCCACCCCCATGAAAGCATACACCTGCCTCCCCCTTTTTTTTTCTAGCGTCCACGATAGATGATAGACCGAGTTTCTAAATAGTCAGAAACATTGCTTCTGTTTATTAATATACGAGAAAGCGTAGCAACCAAATGATAAAATCTTGATTTTGAATGCTGTAAGTTCACTAATGTGCATACAGTCATGGCTGTAGGCCTACATGATTATAATGCAAGTTATTATATGATATTTTTTCTTGCGAGGTGTGGCCATTTACGGGCAAAACCAACATTGGAAGTAACTGCTTACATCTACATAATGCAAGTTATTATCTGATATTTTTTCTTACGAGGTCGGGCCATTTAGGGACAAAACCAACATAGGCAAGTAACAGCCTACATCTACATAATGCAAGTTATTATCTGATATTTTTTCTTGAGAGGTGGGGCCATTTAGGGGCAAAACCGACATGGGCAAGTAACAGTCATAAACCGTCATTAATATGGATGGTTACTTAATGTTATTTTATGAGTCAAATTTGTCGATCTGATTATCTGAGGTGTAATTACCCAGTTGATTGTTGATTTCAGTGAGACTTTGACTCAGCCATCAGTTGTGTACACCTTTGATACCAAGGGGGTGGTTCATATAGCTGTACGTAAAGTTACGAATAACTTAAAGAACGACTTGAATACGGCAAGCCAAATGGGATTCTCAGTCATTACAAATAGCATCAGCTATAAGTGAAATAGCCTAATATGCAGACGTAGATTAAGTCGTTTACAAACATATTTATTGTAAAGTTTATTTTCTTGCCACAATTTAATTGAGATTAATGGGAAAATGCAGTCACACTTTGTTAAAAGGTTAGGAAAAACTGTAAGCACCCCATTTGCACTTCATATTGCAGTCGTTCGTAAAGTCATGCGTAAACTTCATGAACAACTTTATGAAACACCCCAGTTGAGATTTGTTGGCCTCCTTACTATAGTACAGGGGCGGCGCCAGGGGGGGGGGGAGGGCAAGATGACCCACAGGTGAATTTATTGACTTTTAAGATGAACAGATAATGGTATTATATAGTTGCAAGCCACAGGCCTCTCTTTTCCCACCCTCTTCTTTCTTCTTCCTTCTCCTTTTTCTTCTTTTTCACATCTTTTTTCTTTTATTTTCATCACTTGAAAAATCATAGGGGGCATACGCCCCCTGCCCCCTCCCCATGTAGCGCCGCAGTCGTTCGTAAAAGTCGTGCGTAAACTTCACTATAGTAACTAGGAATTGGTGGTGTCTCGTATAGGTCCTCTGGACGAAGATCTAATTGTTCCCTTCATTAAGTTCTGCTGCTGTAGATTAAGTTCATGACGTTGTAGCAGGCGAACTTCATTGTGACGACATGCGTGCACTCTAAACAGTCGGACCCGGGAGTTTTAGAGTGTGGCTTGTTATCTTCTGTCGTTCCTGATTGTGGAGTAAGACCATGACTTCGGTCATTGTTCATCACGTTCGGTTTATGTAAAATAATAATACATGTGTAAAAGAATTGGTAGTGTCTATACCGGGTGCCACAAAAAAAAAAAAAAAAAAAGGAACGACCGATTTTCACTACTTTGCCTTCGATAAGTCTAGTGTCCCAGAAAAAGCAGAACGGTGGATTTTCAGTACTTTACATGTACCCTCAAAAAAGATATAATCTTTTGACATCAGTGGGTAAAGCATCGTCTACCGAAGAAAATGATACCAAGATCATTGAATTCGGTGAAGTAATTTGTATTCTATGCCCGTTTCCTGAAATACAGTCATTTTCAAATTTTTGACGACTGATGAGAGTAACTTTGTGTCGGGATGGCCTTTCATAATACGATGTTTGAGGGAAGTCCATTGATGAATGTCAGCAACAAAACGTGCTATACACATTCCACATGAAAAGCCATTCCCGACACAATTCTGCTCTCCACTGTCGCAAGAAACATGCGAAATTTGAAAATTACTATATTTTAAGAAACAGGCACATAATCAAAATTAATTCACCAAATTTAACGATCTTGGTATCATTCTCTTTTTGTCTTTTGTAGAAGATGCTTTACCTACTAAAGGATTATCTACTCTCTGAAGGTAAAGTACTGAAAAACCACCGTTCAACTTTTTCTGGAACACCCGGTATATATATTTTCTTTTTTTTTTTTTACATCATTTGGTGAAGCATCTGCTACCGAAGAGAATGATATCAAGATCATTGAATTTAAAAGTAATTTTTATTCTATGCCCGTTTCTTAAGATACAGTCATTTTCAAGTTTTCGCATGTTTTTTGCGACCGATGAGAGTAGCATTGTGTCGGGAATGGATGTGTGTTTCGAGGGAGAGGGGTAATAGTGAGCTGTATCTTGGGGAAAGTGGAAACGATGCTAATAATCGATTCAGAACTGCCCGCACCATTGGCGTATATCCCGGGGAGATGGGGGATATATCCCCCCCCCCCACACACACACACACACACTTTTTCGAGAGGGGGATGGCGTATACAAATATCCCCCTCATTTTAAGGGAAACTGATATTGTAATTAATCAGTTGGTGAAATTTTTCATTAAAATGTCATAAACTACGGTCATATAGTGGAATTTTCATTTGAAATGCTCTTAAAAGCCCCAAAAGTGGTTATTTTTCGCTCGTTCGTTTCGCTCGCTCGCAAAATAAAAGAATTTTATGTGTCTGGGGTCTGCTCGGGTGAATAAGCTGTGTGTGTATACTTAAGTTTGAGTTCACGCAAGAAAAAAAGTCGATCATCCCCCCCCCCCCCACACACACACTCCTCAAAACGGATTTACGCCGGTGGCCCGTACGCAAGCTAAACTTGGCATTATTAAACCTCACCGATCACAAAAGTCAAGCGAAATTCGAAATTTTTAAGAAACGGGAATAGATTCCAAATTACTAAACAAAATTCAATGATGTTGGTATCATTCCCTTCAGTAGAACATGCTTTACCAAATGATTTTTCTCTTTTTCAAAAGATTGAATTATATACTTTTTGAAGGCAAAGCTGTACTAAAAATTGGCCGTTCCACTTTTGGGGGACACCCGGTATGTATATATGTATAGAGATCATTGTAATTCTTAATTTGTTTGTATACAAGATTTCATTAAGATGCATGTAAAAGTTATAATCACATAAATGAATATAAATAAAAGCAATTTATTACACATAAAGTCTGTTAATGCTATACTTAATTATTATTCTTGAGTTTCATTCGTTCCTTATTTGCATTAACTTTGTGTTTATATTAACTGTTGGAAATGAAAATAAAAGAAATTAAATTAAATCAAATTAAATTAAAAATAAAGGTAAGGGGGGGTATTTATCAAACACATCAATAAAAGAACAAATACAAATACAAGCTACCATTTTTCACCCTAGAATCACAGTTTTCAAACAGATAATGGTATTATATTGTGATTCATACGTTTTACTGCTTTTGATGGATAATCTAATTGATATAAACTGGCAATGAATCATATGTATGTAGACAAAAGCTTAACTTGATTATAAGAAGAAACATTAGTGACACATGGATTAATAGCTCAGGGGGCCTGGGGCGTTTGATCAAGTGTCTTGTCGATGATTTTCACTGACAATTTGTCAGCACTGACAACTCGTCAGCGTATAAGGCGAATCAGAAATTGTTGATTAAAACAGACTTTTTCACTCGAAATCACTGACAAGACACTTGATGAAACGTTCCCTGAACAACTCGAGTGAGGATGAGCGTTATGTTTTGAACTTGAACCATACGGGGATTCCCCACTGACCTCGCTGACGTCAGTTGATCGAATCTAGTCTGTGGGTACAGACGCTTTTCGCTCTTCAACACAATGCTACAAAGTCTTCAGCTATGGAGTGCAGCAGAGTATATTTTACTAGTCTTACAGTTACGCAGCGGCGTAGCCAGGATTTTTTTTTTTTTTAGTAGGGGGCACCAGGGGGCACTGGGAGTATCCCTGTTCAATAGGGGCGGGGCACTGGGAGGAGCAGTGGCGAAGCCAGGAATTTTCAACAGGGGGGGGGGCAAGGCGAGGGAGCAAAGTGGGGGAGGGTATGGGAGGGGGTATCCCCCTCTCACGGTAGAGAAATTTTTGAAAATTCGTGCATGAAAATGGCATTTTCTGCACACTAAAATTCAGTATTAGGGATATCTTATATGAGAAGTGGCATATAAGGGGGCCAAGGCGAGGGTGTGGGAGGGGGGTATCCCCCCTCCCTCTCGGTAGGGAGATTTTTGAAATTCGTGCATGAAAATGGCATTTTCTGCACACTTAAATTCAGTATTAGGGATAGCTTATATGAGAAGTGGCATATTTACGTTTTACTTTCATTTTGCAGGGTAGGGGTAGGGTAAGTTATGTGAAGTAGACTCGATGAACGTTTTTTTTTTCTTCTTCTTTTTTTTTTCTTATTTCTTTCTTTTTTCTTTTTTTTTTTTTCTTTTTTTTTTTTGCTCGCCGATCGACAGGGGAGGCATGGCCCCCTTTTACCCCCTAGCTACGCCAGTGTGGAGGATGTTTTGTTTTGTTTTGTTTTGTTTTTGTTTCTGGGATTTTCAATGGAGGCACCTGTGGGGTACGCCCCCCCCCCCCCCCCCCCCCCCCCCCACGGCTACGATCGATGCTGCAGTTATTGTTCTGTTTCGCCGTAGGACCGAAAAAGGTTTGTGCTTGCAAACTATATATATATATATCGCCTCCATGACAAAGGAGGAGCTATGCACGCGCGCGGCATAACTATGTAGCACACAATATTTGACCTGGGCCAGTAGAGCGTGCTGGTAGTATTCAATTCGTACAATCGCCACAAAACCTGCGCTTGAAATACCGTTACATCTATGTCAGCGATTGAATAGGCCTACTAGAGGAAGAAATATTAAACAAAAATGGTGAGTGTATAGTCTATGGCTAGTGGCATATGTTGAATAATCAGTTGGAGTGCTGGAGGTGACATTACGCCTCTGTCTAATATGCTTGGGACCTGTATTCTTGCATGCATAACTCCTAATGGGCTCCTAATCCGTACAAAAGACGTATGCTTGAATCCCGGGCTTGAATTCATGATTTTATGAAATAAAAAAAAGATCATTTGACTCCTTAATCCGATTCTGTAACTGTCTTATACCTTTAATTTATGAAAATCATTTTTATTATCGCAAGTAAGATGAGCATGTGAAAATCATTTTATCATGTCAATTTGCCATGCATGGTTTTAAAACTCATGCAAAGTTCGGCTCTTGTACGAATGTGATTTGTAATGGGTCGTGTATGATACAAGGAAGTATAAAAACGCTATTTCTCCCAATATTATTGTGTCAGGATTCCTTTCGGCAGACATGCATGCGTAGCAAATGTCTGTTTTGTATATGTAATTCATTGTTATCATTGTGACCATTATAGATATTATTGTTGAATATGAATATTGCTGTTATTTCTTATCATTGCTATTTATATTATTGCTGTTTTGATTATAATTATTATTATCATCATCATCATTAGTGTTATTATCAGTGTTATCATTGATGTCAGTATTTTGATCATGTAGTAGGCCCTACTTCTATCATTTTGATTATTAGATCAATCATAATCATTTTCATTGATCATCGTTATCCTCTTTACCATCATAGTAATGATTATTCACTTTTTTGTTGTCGTTATTACTGTTGCTATATCTAAAATTGCTACTTATAATTTTACATGCCCTTAAGACGTACTGACGGTACACACTAAGACGAAATGGTTCAATTTTGCACCCTTCAAATGATACACTAGGAGCTCCTTTAAGGGTGCAACTTTACACCCAAATAGGCATTATATACCATTACGGGTGCAGTGAGCTACATTTTGCACCCTTAAGGATGCAGAGTTGTATCTTTTAGGGAAGGTGCAGATTTGCACCCTTCTGGATGCAAAAATGTCTGCACTCTTTAAGGTGCATAATTGCCTTTTAAGTGCAGATGGGCATTTTCGGGTGCAAACAAGAACAAAAGGGTGCATCTTTGCACCTTTGTCATGTAGGGTGCAAGCATGGGTGTCGATCCCTGGGGGATGGGGGATATACCCCCCCCCAAAAAAAAAAAAAAAATATATATATTTTGGCTCAGGGGGATGGCCTGTACCATCATCCCCTCGCTCGCATTTTAAGTATCCCAGCCAGTGAGGTTATCATACATGTACTATCTCTATGAAAACAAATCGGTTTCAATCTTGTCTTTCTATCTAATAGTATGCTATAATTGCTCTACTCGCATTTATTATATTTTGTTATAACCAATGCCAGCGAATATTTTTATTATGACATGAAACTGGTTTGCATCTTGTCTTTCTATCCAATGTTATAACTGCAATGAGTCGAACGGGAAGAAGACCCATAACAGAAGAATTTTGATGAGATAATGGCCTGTGACCAGTAGCCTATTCCAGTCTTACCAAAATGAAAAAAAGGAGGATGGTGATAAAATGATAAAAATTAAAATCATAAAATTCATAAAATTGTACGCTAGAACCTGTTCTCAGTATTAAAAATAGGTCTTTCTCGCTCGCTCGCTCCGCTCGCTCAGAGAAACGAGATCAGGGCCATGTTTCATAACACTTGTTATCAGTAATAACCGCCTCATTTCTTTGACAAATTTGTTCTCAGCCAATCAGAGGCAAGGATTTCAGTAGCTTATAACTGTCATTGCAACTTGTTGTTGATAACAAGTATTATGAGACGGGGGCCAGGAGGCAAGTGCTCTTATACCCCCTCAGCAACATGTCCGAATATTGTAATATTTTCACAGCGATGTAAAGCTTTTCTCGAATACATGGAATTAGTAGATCATCACATTCATCTAATTTATTTTGGTGGAAATAATAAGAAATTTGTAGGTTGAGTTTTTGTCGGTAGCTCGCTTCGCTCGCTCATATGGATTTAGATGGTAAGCGACGCGCCAAAAAGCATCATATTTGGCAGTTATATAATCAAAAACTATTTACATTCTTTGAGGTTATCAAAGAATGTAAATTTTTTTCCTCGCTCGCTGCGCTCACTTGAAAATGTAATGTAGATATTTTATAGACCTATAGTGTATCTTGATGACAAAATAACACTTTATAACTAAAAAGAAAAAAGTGTGTTTTTTCCCCTATCTCGCCTCCCTCGCTTGTAATATTTGAAATAGAGTGGTTTAAGACAGTAAACAATAAATTGGACCAGCGAGGTGCTGAATTAGTCTAACATCTTATATTGCTTGAGTTTACTTTGAGTACAAATAACATTTCTTTTCAAGCTAGAAGGTGGAATTGTCTACTCGCTCGCTCGCAAAATAAAAAAAGGGATGATTTCATACTCTAAGTAAAGGTTCAATTCCCCTAAATTTTTCATTCAAGTAATGAGGATGTACCTCTGCGATATTGTTTGAAAACAATATTTTTGTATGGTTAATTGGAGGAACGGTCGATTAGACTAATAATGCAGAGATACGGGTAGCAAAAACAGGTCCTACCCCCGCCGCTTATTTAGTCTATCTTTCACGTTTGAACCTCCACACTCTTTCCCTACTCGGTCGCTTTGCTCCGCGGTCGCGGATATTCGGCATCAGTCACCCCCCCCCCCCCCCCCAACCACGAACACAAATCGACACCCATGGGTGCAAGATTGCACCCCCAAAGAGGCTGCTATTTTAGCATTTGGGGTGCAAAATGGCACCTTTTTTATTAGAGTGTACTGTACGTTACGCTATATCTATCACTTGGTATTTTATTTTGCGTCTTACAGTGGCCATTGTAAAAATAAAATAAAATGAGAAGTAAACCGACAAATTCAGAATCTCTTGAGTGCCTTCATATTTTTACCAAGGACAGTATAAAGGGCCACTGGAAGAGGGGCTCGGAAACGTGAAATTTTGCTATGTTAATGTTGTGTTCAGATAGTTAGGTCCGCATGATGATGACGGTGACAACGATCTTGAAAGCATATCATCATCATCATCATCATCGTTATTATTATTATTAGTAGTAGTAGTAGTAGTAGTAGTAGTAGTAGTAGTAGTAGTAGTAGTAGTATCATTATTATCACTATTATCATTATCATTATTATTATTATTGTTGTTATTACTATTGTTGTTTTTTGTCATTATTATTATCATCATCATCATTTGTTATTATTTCATTTTCAGTTTCATTTGTTTCCATTTCCAACAAATAGATTACAAAATTTGATGTACATGTATATAGGGAAAAACGAAACTTAATGATGATTACGTGTATAAACACTTAACACTTTATGTCTAGAAAATTCACATCATTTAAATTAGGTTGGAAATGTAGGAGGCGACACAAAGCCGGGCCTGCAGGTTGCAGCCCCCTATAACTCGGCTGCATATCTATAAAATAGGAAAATAATTATGAAAACATGGACAAAATAGATTTTTTAAAAATACCTGCAAGGAAGGAAAGGGATATGCACGGAAAGAGAGAAAGGAAAAAAAGGACGACTGGAGTATTATACAGAAAAATGAACCAAGACTGAGAGCAAAAGTGAATAAAATTTGTTATCGTCATCATTACTGGTGTTACGGTTATCATCATCATTATCGTCATTCGATAGTAAATATATCTAAAGTATCAAGTCGTCATGACTCCCCGGAAGAGTGGAAATGTATCGCGAAAAAAGGAGTGAAAACTCACTCTTCTTCCTAAGCAAGTGATCACTGACGTTATTCCTAGGAAAGTAAAAGTAGAGTGAAAAATCGCTTTTCTCTATTTTGATAGAGAGAGAGAGAGAATATGGGAACTTAAAGGCATTGGCTAACTTTGTGAGTAGCTGATTTAAAAAATTCTCACACTAAGATGAAACATGTGTATGAGTACTTGTATTTGTACTCAAAAACCCTGAAACCAACCATAATTTGGAATGAAAAAGTGTAAGTTAGACGCATACGGCGATTTTATTATCCTTTGTCTCACGAGACAATCACTAAGAGGACCACTTTGCTTGAATTTGAAAATGCCGTTATGTGCCTCCCGCCGCGTGATACGCCAATACACACAGTACGGTAAGGTGAGTCATACGCGAATGCGCCCTCCTTATATCTATTCTAAGCAACCGACCCTCGTATATTTTTCAAACATTGGTTCACATTTTTGAAATTTAAAAATACTTCCTGTGGATATTATACTTTGAAACTTTCAGAATGGTATTTTTACACTATAACCCTTATGTTTATCCCATTTTCAAGTAACAAAACAAGATTTTTTTAAAATCATAACAATGTTAACCAATGTCTTTAACTGAAAACACCTCATTTCATGCAGTCATCTAGAACAATGAGGTTGTCACAAATGTCAGGATCGATGCCATGAAATAAATAAATGTTTTGTTTCTCTTTCACCATCTTCTCTTCTCTAATTTTTCTCTCAAGATATCATTCAAAAGCAAATGGGAAGTTCAGTCGAGTTACTGTGTTCATATTTCAAAAAACTTTTACAGATTTTGATTGAAATGTAAAACTGGATATAATGATTTCGTGGAAAATTATGTGCTTCTCTATGAAATTCAAATTTCTGTTTACAATTATGTTGTATATGAAAATTGACTTTTGAATGAATAGTTGAAACTCTTTTTTTAAAATGATTTTGTTATATGAAGAGTTAAGGTAAATTTGTATGGAAGATCAATTTTATTTGCAGTGGTGTAATACGAAAATTTTTATTTTTTTTTACGAAAGAAAAGAATAAAAAACCGAAAAAAGAATTAGTAGTTTTCATCAGATTACAATTTAGATTCTGAAGGTACACAATATCATTTCAATGGTCTTTGATTTATAGAGCTAGAGGTTTGGTGTGAGCAAGAAGCATACAGCATCGTCCTCATCACATTAATACTTTCATATTCCTAAATCGCTCTTACACTCCAAATTAGTTCTATATTTTAAGGGGTGATATCCCCCTCTTGTCGTTCTACCTCTCTTCATCACTTTCTATCCATAGTAATTGAACTTCACTTTTAGGCTTTCCTTATATCATAATTCATCTCTCGTTCTTCTTCCATATTTGATGTAGCTGGAGAAAACATCCGAGAAGGAGAGGCGGGTTTTGACTGCGATCTGCATTTTTTCAATGATTCTTCAAGGTTTCTTTGTCTTCCTATTGGTACTAGCTGCTTCCGTCTCTCTTACAAGCCCATGTCCTCTTCCTGATGACATCCTTTTGTCTTTCCATCGATCTTTATCTGTGCTAATACAAATACTTAGTACATTTCAGTCGTAGGTATTCCTAATAGTTATTCTGCATGTTTTTAAGCCCTCTTTGTCTCTTTGATCTATCTTTAGATGGAGAAATCATCCTCCACGGCGAGGCCCGTTATGATTGGCATCTGCACATCAGCATCGAGGTCTAACATCAAGGCTCTCATGACCAAGGTTTCAAAATTTACCAATGTAACAGTTCGATTCATAGAATTGCCATACAATGACCTCGACAATTTCCGTCTTTCAAGTGAAGGACTTGATGGTGTGATTATCTGTCATTCTATCAACAATCGTCGCTTTGCCATCACTGACGTCATGGATGCTCTTTATGACAAGTTTCTGTCTAAAGTGGAACAAGAATTCGGTAGGAAAAAACGCAACGTCTTAAAATTATTTCGAAGTTTTGTTATGTTTTTTAAAAGAATCATTGATGAAAACATATTTTACAGGGAGCAAAAAGTTTAATTTAAACCACGACTTTTCAAACAATGCAGTTATTAGGGATTATCTTGTCTTGACTTTGCATTTAAATCGTGTTTAGATATTCATGTAGGCCTGTACAATGTTTTTTGTATGTCATTTCATTTCCTTCATACAGGAAAAGACAATGTCTGTGTCATTGCACACGACTTCAAGTGGCCCATGGGACCAGATGACTCTACGCCGAAAGGCCATACCAAGGTCAAAGATTCCTACATGGATAGCTTCCGGAGCAAGCAACCATCAACTTTCAAATGCTGTAATCTGGCCATGGTCTGTGGAGGGATGGACAAACAGGTGAACATAGACGAAGAAGATTGGGCAAAGCTTGAAAACTTTGTGCGCCACTGTCGTGTTCAGCCTCAACCCGGATTCGTCATGGAGATCCATGGTTTCAAGATAAATTTGAAAGATAGCAGATTTCTTTGGGGGCTTGTGATCTTGGTAGTTGTAGCATTCATCATGAAGCCTTATGCCAAGCGGTTTTTGTACTGTTCATTAGAGGTTGTAGCGTGTTATGCAGTTCTCCTCCTTCTGATACCTTTCACTTTCAGGGTGTACCATAGCAGAGGAAAGGGTCCCCAGGTGTTCAGAAACGATAGGTATTGGGTAATCATTTTCGCTTTACCCATTCTCCTAAAGATTTATATAGTGGTTAGACTTTACCGTGCAGGCGGGCCCGTGGCATTCTTGCTCCCCCTGGTACCTTTCATTGGCCTCGTGTACCAAAGGCGAAGACAGAGTGCTAAGAGACTGAGGATCAAAGGATTCTCAAATCAAGGGAATTTCCAGTGGTCTAGGCCTCCTTGGTGGAAGTTTCCCTACCGATTCTGGCTGCACTATATCAATGTTTCTGTGACATATGTTAATGGTCTCTTTTAGAAGGTACTCATCATCATCACACATCACAAGCATTGCAAGATATCTTTCTTTTGCGCATCAAATATTTCTTGGTGTTGATTTTCAAACAGTATTGCAATGATGGTGATCAAGGCCTTCCTTTTCGCACCTTTTCCTTAAGATAAGCTGTATTTCATTGGTTCTTTAACTGCTCATCTGATTTGTTCGACTTTTTCTCCGTTTGATTAATAATTTGCATTGTATTAATGAACTTGGGGGAAATGGGGGGGGGCAGCGATCTGTGGGTGAAATACAAGAGGACAAGGTCAAAGAGAAGGTGTGCGTCGCATCCTGTTTTCATCTTTCTCTCTTTTCCCCCTTCTCTCTTTTTTTTTCTTGCCACTCCATATGGGTGACAAGTATCCCATGTACAGCGACGAAACTGTCAATCAATCATAATGTTTCATACATTCTATTAAGGATTTAAGCCCTGTCTAAAGTGGATTGACATACAGGAAGAGATAGAGAGTCCCCATTGTTCCATACGACTTTTTATAACTAGTAACGTACATCGATATCGAACTCTGCAATGTATATAGAGATGAACCCTGCATGACCGTGATAACTGACCAGACAATTATTCATCCCGTGCTTGTTTCGAGTATTTGCTTGTGTCAAGTGCTTGCCATTGTATTTCTCATTTTTAGAAATGATAAATGATTTTGTTAAATTAGTGTATTATCAGAAAATATTTGTCTTTTTTAGTGATTAGAGCTGACTGCTCTTGCATTTATGCATCGCTTGCCATCGGGTTTGTATTTGCTTTCTCCACATTATATGGAGAGTGAGTATAAGTGTGATTCATTAATATTTTTTAATCTACACACTAAGAAAGAAAGGTTAAATTTTGCATCCAAAGAAGCATTATGCACCATTAAGTGTGCAGTGAGCAACATTTTGCACCCTTAAGGGTCTAGAGTTGTACCCTTTAGGGAAGGTGCAAATTTGCACCCTTTTGGATGCAAAAATTTCTTCACCCTTTAAGGTGCATAATTGCACCTTTTAGGGGGCACCTTTAAGGGTGCAGGTGGGCATTTTCGGGTGCAAACAAGTGCGAAAGGGTGCTGCTATTGTAGTATTTGGGTTGGCTTGACTTTTTTTCTTAGAGTGTATGTAGAATGAAACAGAGTTATTCTAATTTGTGGATTGACCAAAGTACCGTAGTGACTTGTTCTCACTGCGTGACTTTGAATTCGAATTCTTCTTGAATTAGCAAGCTTCGGAGCTTTGGTATAAATTCAAAAAAATTTACGGTTTATTGCACTATTGTTAAGTGACTGCAGCTCAACAGTATAAACACTTTGTTGTGTGTCAGTATATAACATAATATATGATTCTAACAGAGGAAACAAAATGATAACCTCTTCATTCTTTTTAACCATGAACAGGTGATACGCCATTATCAGCTTCATTATATTAAAGCATATGAAAGTGGGTACATGTAGTAGTCTCGAAGCTTATTAACATGAGACAATTAAAGTTTCTTACTAATAATGTGAATATTTACGTTTCAGCCTCTTCGTTCAGTACTACTGGCGGTCTTTAGCGAATGAATAAAATTTTCTTCTTTTTTAAAAATTCATTCATTGTCTAAATTCACTCAGTTTAATGAATTCGTTATGCAAGAGCATGTTTACTGCGTTATAGAATGTAGGGACCGACTATTGTCAAAACGACCTGCTTTCTAGGAAATTGCATTTTGTTTGTTTGTTTGTTTTTTTAATTTTGTACCCACGCTCAACGTCGATATACTTAGGGATGGGCAAATGAGTTTTCTGGTTGTAAATCTGCCTGAATTTGTTTGTCATTTATAAATCGTAACGATTCTTAAAGCAGTTCTTAGTTTCAATTTAAGGATTCAGAAATACTTTTTTTGCTGAAAATCATCGACTGGATCTATATGAATGTGTCAGAGGTCAGTCACCCACAGTATACATTATCAGCCAAGGAAGAATCAAAATCTCATAATATTATTAGCTATCGTCCAATATGTTAATTTCATTTGTTTGTGGAATTAAACCTTACTTTGTTTATATTTTGATCAATTATTACTAATTACGATGCGATTGTAAAAATGTATATACTTTGATGATTTCATACTTCATGTATTTAAGTAATAACTAAAAACGCTAAACAAAACAAACATTGTAAGCTGAAAAACGATGGATGTAATGATGGACATGATAGAAGTAATATTTACAGAACCATTATATAAACACTATTTTACCGGTACTTCGTTTGTTTTGTTTGTTCTATGTGTGTTTTTAAGACTGATTTAAAAGGAGCGCTCTTGTTGAAATTACGTGTACTTTACTGAAGTGAAACTGTTTGTTTAGTATTTAGCCATACTTAGCCTTTCGGCAAGTTCAGGCTATTTGGCCCCATGCATTAGAGACCAAATCTGAGATATTATTAGTATTTTCGATGATTTTTTTTTTTCTTTTTCATTTTTTAAAGCCTTACTAGAGTTGGAAACTCTATGAAAAATAAAAGCAAAATGAGCCATTATTTTGATGTCAGTATCTTTTCGTAACGCCGTAATACTTTGTAAATGCCTTGTGGATACCTTAGACTTGACTGTATTTTATTTTACATCAATTGATTTAGGACGATATGTGCATTTCACTCCTCCAAACCTGGACAATAAAGTTGTGGTTGAAACAGCAATACTTCGTGCATACTTGTCATGCTTGTCTTGATTCTACTTGAAAGAAGAAAAGTCGTGTTTTTCTTCTTTTTCTTCTTCTGCTTCTTCTTCTGCTTCTTCTTCTTCTTCTTTTTTTTTTCTTCTTCTTCTTCTTCTTCTTCTTAGGCTATCAGTCTGAAAAATGTTAATAGTATATAGGCAAGATCTTCTTGCTACCCCTTCCTCATCTCTCATTTTGCGTGAACACGTGTTTGACGCAATTGCAGTGATATGTTTAATCCAGAGTGGAGACAATGAAACAATATTGATTTCACAAACGAACTCACTCAAATGTTTTGCGCCATGCTATTCATATTCTGGCGTATAAAAGAAAGTTTATGGCTGATCAGAAAGAATAGGAGAAAAATATACCAATTTGTCATTTCCTTTCGAACGACTTGACTTTTCATGGCTTTGGCACAAAAACAATTGCAGAGTGTTGTAGGCATCAGAATAGTAAAGAAAGGTTGAAACTGAAATAAGAATGAAATTTGTAGATACATGTAATTCAAACCATCTTCCCTTTTTCTCTTTGCATAATTTGCTTGTTTTCTAAGTTTCGGACGTCTCAAAAGAAAATACACTGTTGACCAAATTATGAGTAAACTTCTCAAAGCACTTCAATATAATTTGTTGCATCATTTCTTTTTTCAACTGATATTAATACATTTGACAGGGCCGTAGCCAGGATTTTCCAAGGGGGTGGGGTGTGCGTAAGCCTAGAAAACGGACCATTGATATTGTTTGACAGATAAATGATCCACATTATAACACCTCAGTCCTTTTCTGAATGGTGTGTGTGGGGGGGGGGGGGGGCTGAGTTAGCGAAGCGTGAAGTCCCTTGCGGTCGAGGTCAGTGTCTTTTACATTTGGGGGGAAATGACACTTCTTGCTAATTATGAACCTTGCTGTTTTGCAAGCGAGCGAAACAAGCGAGACAAAAATAACCACTTTTGAAAGAAGTGTTAATTTATGGTGAAAATACACTATACCGGGTTCCCAGGAAAAGCGGAACGGCTTTTTTCGGGACTTTTCCGTCAAAACGTAAATAATTTTTTATCCACTGGGTTAAAGCATCTTCTACCAAAGAGAATGATACCAAGATCATTTAATTTGGTGAAGTAATTTTGATTCTATGCTCGTTTCTTCACATACAGTTGTCAAATATGTGCATGTTTTGGGGACAGATGAGAGCAGGTTGGTTGGTTTTTTTTTTAGTTTAGAGGCGCCTATCACTTCTAAATTAGAATATTTGCGCCACGGGAGAGCAGATTGTGTCGGGACTGGCCTTTCATACGGCATGTTTTGTTAATTGACATGCATCAGTGGGATTCCCTCAAACATCGTGTTATAAAAAGCCATCCCGACATAATTCTTCTCTTATCGGTCGCCAAAAGTTTGAAAATGATTGTACTTTAAGAAACGGGGATAAAATCAAAATTACTTCACTAATTTCAATGATCTAGGTGTAATTCTCTTCGGTGGGGAATATTTTACTCAATGGTGTAAAAAAAATTACATACTTTTTGAAGGCAAAGTACTGAAAATCCGCCGTTCCTCTTTTTCTGGGACACCCGGTATAGGCCTACAAGAAATGATATTTGGTCACCTCGCTGCCAGATTTGACTCTAATTTGGCACCTCACTGGTCCAATTGTTTGCTGTCCAAAACAACCCTGTTTTAGATATTACGAGCGAGCGAAGCGAGGTAATCACACTCTCTTGACAGTAGAAGTGTTGTTTCGTCATCAAAATACGCTATAGAGATGTGATTAATTCAAATATCATTTTTTTCCTGAAAAAGGGGGGATATTTGTACACGCCATCCCCCCTCTCAAAAAAGTGGGGGATATATCCACCCCCGGGGGGGGGGATTTACGCCAATGTTGTGAAGGGTAACAAAATAAGATGAAGCATATCAGTGAAAGTTTAAAAATAAAAGAGAAAATATAAGGAAGATATAAATTTGTCTAGGGGAACTCTAATGTCACCGGTCCTCTCAACCTACATCAAGTTCAATCGCAGCCCTCACAACACAGGTCAACCGGCACTCGAGCCAAAATAAAAAATGCCGTCCTTGAGCAAAAATCCCCAAACTCACAACGCCCAGTTCGTCCCTGCACGGGTAAACATTCATGCTGACATTTAAAAAAAAATGTTTTGAAGGAGAGCAGAAAATCCACAGGAACAAAGTGATGGAAGTTTGATCAAATCAGATAAACAATAAGAAAGTCATAAAGCGCATAAATATGAAATCATTGTAGACAGGAGAATTTCAAATTGGCAAGATTGGTTGTATCACCGTGATGCAATATCAGACTCTTATATTTATTCAAACACTCTCATAAAAAGAAATTAAAGAATGTTAATGCCATGTCATTTATTTTCTTCTTTTTTATTTTTCATGCATGCATTTCACGATGTATTTGGCCTTGAGGCATAACGTGACTGACGAGAAAAAATGGACACTTCGTAATAACGATGTACAGCTATACAGCTGTTCCCGATTTCGTTAAGGATAGAAAATGTGTTCGCCGACTGGAGATTTACATAAAATACCGATAATAATGATAATAATAATAATAATAATAATAATAATAATAATAATAATAATAATAATAATAATAATAATAATAATAATAATAATAATAATAATAATATTAATAATAATAATAATACAGTGCTTATATAGCGCATATCACTACCGCAGTGTCTCTATGCACTTTAATAGAGAGGGTTGGAAATGGTAAAAGGAAATGTACATTGTACTGTAGATGTTGCAGTTTGCAAGACCAAAACTCATTCAAAATACTTTTTAAATAGAAATGTCTTGAGAAGGGTTTTGAACTTTAACACTGTGGAAGCTTCCTTCATAAAACATGGAATAGTGTTCCACAGTGTAGGAGCAGCATGAGCAAAACATCGCTCACCATAAAACTTAGTTGTAATGACAGGACGTTGGAGGAGATTTTTCTGAGCCGATCTGAGATTCCTAGAGGGAGCGTACCTTACCAAGGACTCACTGAGATATTCTGGTGCCATTGAATGCAGGCACTGATAGGTCAGTAATAGTATCTTAAAGACTATACGTGATTGGATAGGGAGCCAATGCAGCTGCTTCAAGATGGGGGTTATGTGAGAGTTCTTCTTAGTGTGGGTAATCAATCTTGCCGCTGCGTTATGGATTGCCCGGAGTTTATGTAGTTGTGAGTCTGAAATATTGTACAATAAACTATTACAGTAGTCTAGATGACATTAGTGGTCTTAGAATCCAAAAACTGACGAAACTTTCCAAGTTTGTATAGAGCAAAAGATGCCGATTTGCATTTCCCTGATATAAATTTATCCATAACTTAAACTGTCACAAATTTCTATAGCATGCATTTGATTTGAACTTTTTTCAAGCAATGGTTCCTCACTTCTAAAAAAAAATCTTTTAATTCGAGTTACTAACTATCATTGCAATAAATCAATATACCCAAGAAATTAAGCAAAGAGAACAAAATTAGTACAAGTTGAACAGTCTTTTAATTGCAATCCTCATGATAATACACATAAAACAGCTCGTCACAAACAAAATTCACACATTTTGCATTCTGCTTTTAGCATTAAGTACATCCATAGTTGTGCAAAAATCTTGCAAAGTGTCAAATTCATCATCTCACATAGACATATGAAGTGATAAAAATTAGCCACATTATCTGTTAAAAATGAAAAAAAGCCAGAAACGATAAGCGTAATACTTCTGTAATACAGTCAGACTTGGATTCAAGATTAGATCTTCTTTCTTATTCATTAGTATATATGCTTTTACAGGAGTTGTGCATTGGGGTAATGACTTTGTTATCATCTATGTATCACTGATGAATTCGCAAACAATTTTTAACATGAATCTAACTCTAATATTTAAAAAGCCAGGCCAACACTCGGAATATTACTAAGAAAAAAAAAACCCCTAACATTTGTACAGTGTATGTCATGAGATGATATAAAAATTCTAACAGCCGACTACTAAAGTGCTTTAATAGAAACTTTTACCCTGACTTGAGCTTTGGCAGCTGTTATCCACCATACATCACATTTCCAGAAGTAAATTCAGTTGCCCATTTAACATGAACACACGGGTTGAGAAGGAAAACCACAGGGGAAATGTCTTTTCTACATTATGCATCCAGCCAGAGTTTGTATGCCACAATAAAAGAAGATAGCAAAATAAGCTGGATGACATATCAAATATCAAATAGAATTACTCTATACTTGTAAGATACTGTACAGAACACTATCCAGTACATAAATACCTATAAACATACTTTTATATTATCATCTTGGTATAAAATGTGACCAAACCATTTTTAAAATTTCACTCTTTTCCTCTTATAAAATACACAGGATTTTACAGAATGTTCGCTCAACATGAAAAGCTCTTAATTAAAGTGAATCGAGCTGATCTGCCGAAAATACATCATAAACATGTACACAGAAAGGTTCACTTTCTTTCAATATACAGGAAAAAATATGTCTGACTAAAGGAAAAATATATAATCTGTGCTAAACATATAACATCTAATCTGACATTGACATTACTGACAGCCATTCAGAAGTACAGAAAATGCCTGCACTTTCTGTTCACGCAAAGAAAAATCATCACAAAAAGTAAAATAAAATTTTCTAAATTTTGTAAAACTTCGAAATAAAAGAATACAGAAGCATATGGCAATGCAACAAACTCGAAATTTAACTTCTACTCAACCTCTGCCCCCTCCCCTCAGGAGCAAAGCTCATGTGCAGTTTTGGTATCAAAAAGAAAATAGTCTCACATGTCCAGTTTTCATAAAACAGATACATGCGTGAGCTCATGTGATATTCCATTCCTGATTTCTGGTGACTTTTCTGTGTGAATATTTGTAATGAATGGAATGTAATCACTATGAACATGACAGACAAAGAAAACGGACAAAATAAACAACCCCTCATTCTACCCTTCACAATGGTTCTGGTAGTCAAAAGAACATCCCTTCACTGCTATTGTCTAAAATATGTGGAACAGGTGTCACATGCATATTCACCTGGAACTACATGATTAAACATAATAGCTGTGAAGGGATGTTCTTTTGACTACCAGAACCATTGTGAAGGGTAGAATGAGAGGTTGTTTATTTTGTCCGCTTTCTTTGTCCGCCATGTTCATAGTGAATGGTTATAATCGTTGCCTTAGGCCCGGTGCACACTGCACGATCCAATTGCGACCCAATTTTTCAAACAAATTGCATTTTACATTTCATATGAAAGTATTAACAAGTAAATTGATCTTATATATGAAGTTTGGAATAATGATAAGAATACTAAAATAGAAATTCTAGTAAACTGCAGGGCCGGTATTTAATTCAATACTTAATTCAGAAAAATGAGTATTTTTCTTAGTTTTTTACTTACATAAAATACTTAGCAAAATTTGGTATTCAATTCAGTATTTTGGCCAAGTATTTTACTCTAAATCTAAGACACCTACCTAGGAGACTTAAGCCAATTATTTTGGGGGCCTTGATTGGCAGGCATAGGTTTTATACGCAGTCGTCATGAGCTGCGCAGAATTATATCATAGCGTATTTGAGCGTATTTTAATGCCACATGTTAACTGCGCATCGAAAATATGACGTCACAATGCTCATCAGTAAGAATTTTGGCTTACTAAAGTAAAATTCAAAGTATTGAATTGAATATGATTTAAGCAAATTTCTTAGCCAAGTAAAACACTTAGTAAAAGTTTTACTTAATCCAAGTATTGAATTGAATACCGGCCCTGGCCTTTTGGTCAGAGTAAAGGCCAAATTAGCTTCAAATTGTAGACAACCACAGAGCTGCCATGACATCAGTACAATTCAGAATTGACCACACTTTAAGTCCTACAAGGAGACTAACAATGGCCCAGAGTTTTGATTTTAGTATTCTTGAGACTATTCAGAACTTTGATCTTTAAGATTTTACATGTTTGAATGTTCATATCAAATGCTACAACAAATTTTTCAAAAATCGGATCGCAAACAGATCACATGATGTGCGCCAGGCTTTACGCTGAGACACATTCTGACCCCCCCCCCCCCCCCAATGATTGTGAGCAGGCTTGTGTAACTTTACGTCTCGTTATCCAACATCATTTTTTCTTTTTTTTTTTTTTTTGCCTTTCATTTGTTGAACATTCAACTTAAAGAGGAAAGAACTTCACAGCATCTTTGTTTTGTTTTTATCTTGCTGCTGAGCAGCTATGAGCAAAGATATCTCATGAAAAAAGTTTTTGAAGGCATACAAAAACTGTACATAACCTTGGGCAAAGAACTGATAAGTCCATGATACTGGTAGCTGAAAATAATAAAACACTTCATATCAGAAATGCTCTGTTGGTGGCAGCAACGACTACACAAAGAGAACATGTCTTTATGACTGGTCTGTTCTAACCCACCAACAAAATATGATGAAAATCTACTGAAATGAGTTCAGCCTAAACTAATATCACTAATGCTTGAATGAGAATTGCTTTAACTGCTGAAATATTTTCAGAGATCACAACTTTACAGAATGAAATTAGGCCCTTCATTCAAATTTATATATGTCCAATTACATTGATAAATATACTGCAACACCTGTTTGTTTGTTGTTGTATTTTTCAAGCCATTACAAATCACCTCCAAAATTGTGACAACATAATCTGCATTATCATTCTCTATACAACTCAAATTAGAAGGATTTTTGCTTAAAGAAGTACTCTGATTATTACATTTATAAAGTGCCAAATACTCCTAATTACCTAAACAAAGCAAATTTTGAAGTTGCACATACAAGATACCAATCAACATAAAGAAAGCATTTATTTTCACTGCAAGACACCTCTGAAATGTTGAATGGTGACCATGACTTGAAAATATGCACACAAAAGCAAGTACGTCCATTAATCCAAAGGAATTGTCTCAACATAGATGCAATACTGATGTGACACATACAGTATAACTGAACAGTAATTAATGGGCAAGCCCAGGTTATTGTGTTCTAAACAGTCTGTTATCAAATGCATCAAATATTATTATATCTGATTACTGTAACAAGTTAATCCCCCTACCAAAGCTTGAATCATTCATTATGCAAAAATATGTGTTAATGTTTATTTGTTTGTTAACCCATTCGTGACAGAGGGTCCACATTATGTGGTTTGGTCTAATAACTTTTGATGCAGAGCCCTAAATATCATACCAAATACATGAGCAGAAAGAGCAAAAAAATCTACACATATTGTACCCATTTTCATTGCATCAGTATTTGTTGTTTGATGCTGAAATTTTTTTAAAGGAAAATAAGCATTAAAATCCTTAAATTGACAATGCGATGAAAATGTTAAAATTACTTTTTTTCCCTGCAAACTGGCAACTTTATGACTTCTCATCATACATTCTGTCAATTTATATTTATTTCAGATACATGATGTTTTATAAGAAAAATGTAGCAATAAAAGAAAAATGTCGGTGTTGCCAATTCAAAGAATAAAAGCTGATCAAATTAGGCTTTAAATAATTCCTGTCACGAATGGGTTAATATGAGTTTGGGATTCCACAATACAATTCCATAATGCCTGGCGACACATAGGACTTTGAGTTAAAAAAAAAAAAAAAAAAGTACCTGCTAGAAGTTGTACATGATAATAATAATCATGAATATTTTCATACATATAAAGTTATAAAGCACACTTCAGAAATGCCTTGAAAAAGTGTCAAGTGGCCAAAAACCAAAAGAGCAAATTTCAAACAAGACACTTTAAGTGTATTTCGGTTTTCTTTCTCACCACTCTGCAGATATCATCCTGTGCCTTTACTTTCACAGAGAAAATACTTGTATTGGTGCCATGAAATCTCTAGAGCACAAATCTAATTCATGCCTACAGTTTACATGGATCAAATCATTGAAAATCATATTTGGCAAGAAAAACATCTACGGAACACATGGTGGAAATACCTCGATGGGAAAGTGGTAATTAATTTATGAATGACTAAATAAACAAAGTACTCCTAGGATACACCATACACAGCAAAGGCAAATAGATGTATACCCAGACATTGTGTGTCCGGACAGATTAAACAGCCATTTGAAGAAGTTTACAAGCAATATTTCACAAATTGTTTGAGAATTATGTTTGACAATATTATAAATCACAAATACCCATGATGACCAGTGCTATTCAATCCAGAGGCAAAGGTGTATGGAGACACGACTCCCCATCCTACTAATTCACATTAAATTTGCTCTTTATTACATGAGCCATGTTCATCATACAACCAACTTTTGTTGCAAACAGCAAGTGACTGAATCCGAGTGGTGTTTTCGAATTGCTACTCACTTGCTCCCAAGAGCTAGCTTAGGGAACACATGGAAAATATTCTGTTCCTCGGAAAGGATGTCAAATGCAGTTTTTGGGCACAGAAGATGTACATTTGACACATGTTGAAAAACCAACTGCACTTGACATCCTTCTAAGCCCTTCTTAACTGACAAGGTGAGAAGCACAAAGGCCCTACTCATATTAGCTTTTAAACCCTACCTAGCTTAGGGGATATATCAAAACAATTTTAAAAGATAAAAACTGCATTTCCACGAATTGAAAACTTCAGAATGTGCACAATTCAAATAATCTCTATCTTTTCATTTCTGTTTCCAAAATACACAATTTTCATAGACTTTTAATAGCCCTACATACAAGAACCAGGATATTACTATATTTAGTATAAAAAGATATACCTTTCAGACTACATGTTGTAACTTTAATATGAGGTTAAAAACATATGACATTACTACCCGTATATATTGGTTCTTCCAAAAACATTATATACAGAAAAGAATAATGCTCCGTGTGCCTTGACTATGAATTATGACAGAATAGTGATGTACACACTACCAGCAAATTGATGTACATAGCTTTTTAAATACCTGCCATACGGAGGAGGAAATTCACAGCACATGTACTATATGTATACCATATCTTCAGTCTCTGTAAAGCAGACTTGCTTTACTGTAGTATAGAATTACTGCAGTGCTCAATCTCATTATGTTCATACCTTTTTTTTTCAAACAAATAGTGGAATTTCAAGATTTACACCAACAAAAATTGAATCGCGCATGGAGCTATGAAACATTTTCACAAACACAATGACACATTTTTTTATCACAAAATCATCACTAGCATCAATCCACATAACTGTTATACATATTTTGTTATGATCTATATGTATACGATGCAAATATTGCATATTTGTAATAATCCTCTGCCGAGAGCCAGAAGAAAAAAAAAATCTAATATGAGTTCATGCCATTCTAACTCGCAGCACGCAATACAGGAATTCATAAAAAAATACAGTGGCTTATAAAAAATGATATATTCAGTCTTTTCCATTTTATAAGACCAACTAATAAGTCTCCTTCTTAGAATAGAATACATGTGCTAGAAATTAGAAAATTTCCTTATTGATACAATATGCACTGACAGTGACAAAGTGATAAAAGTGAGTAACTTTCAAACAAATCTGTTTTAGAACTTCATGATAACTTAAGTATATGCACCTATAATTTTTCAATGCTCCATAAAAATCAAACACCTGAAAATTCTCCAGAAAATTCAAATACCTGAAGGAGTTCAAGGAGGTTTTATAGTAAGTGCTACATCACAAGGTTAATCTTCCCTGTTTTAGGTCCCAGGTATATTGGTGCAATTTGGATATAAGCTTGCTGGTTCATAAAATCCATTCATTCATGCGGTGCACTCTGATAGTGCACATCGAAAGGCTTACAAGTATGTTTGTCTTAAAGGAGAATGAAACCCTGGGGGAAAATCAATTTTAACGAAAAGAGAGGATACAGAGAAGCAATTTCTAAAAAGTTCCATCAAAAACGGTTATGAAATGAGAAAGTTATGAAAGTTTGAAAAGTCTCAATTTACTTTCTATGGTGATCCCAATATTGGCAATGTTGCTTCCAAATGGCAGGTTTAGAAGGACAACTCTCAATATCTTTCATATACAAAATTTCATACTTCCTCCGATATATCTCAAAGTGCAACTTCTCTCCTTAGTTGGAGATATATCTTGGCAATATGTATTTGATACAACATACGTTGAGTTCACAAAGATACGAGCATCATCATCAGCAATAATGGAGAAAATATGGAATTTTGTGTACAAATTTTCCTATAAAACATATGGAGAGTTGTCCTTCTAAACCTGCCATTTTGAAGTAATATTGCCAGTTTGAGGGTTGCCATAGAAAGTGAACTGAGAATTTTCAAACTTTCATAACTTTTTTTCATTTTGTAACTGTTTTTGATGGAACTTTTTTTTAAATTGCTTCTCTCTATCCTCTCTTTTCATTAAAATTGATTTTTGCCCAGGGTTTCATTCTTCTTTAACACTATTTTCCGATTCCGCAGTACCAAACATCTTTTCAGAAATCCGTTCCTGTTATTTATTCATTTATTTATTACGGGCTTATTATGAGGGGCACTGAATATCCTATAGGGATACAAGGGCATTTAAGGTGCTTTCACACATGATGCGACAGTGTGGTACCACACTGTGGCGCCACACTGTTTCGTCTTCACACATGGTGGGACTTTGTGTCACCCCATCCGGATGATGTAATATCTCTTTTATTCCAATCTACTACTATATTTCGCCGTGGTTTTATTTTCGCGAATTTCACGAATCACTCACCTATCGCGAATTTAACAACACGCGAAAATATCTGCACGTAAATTTGCTTTTTACCTCTCAGCGCAGCGTCATCGGCACATAGTACAGTTGTCATTACCTAAAACTATGCACTATGCATGTGGAAAGTGCACTGCAGCAGTCCTTCACCCAGTGTGTATGTAGCATAACACACACAGACACACAGAAATTGTCACTCACCACAAGTAAGCTCCGTACATGGTCACCTCTAAAACCCCTATAAGAAACCCAACTTTGCTTCCAAAAATATGGAATCGGTGCCATTTTTCCAAAGCATGCGGGGCTTTAGTGGGGTGGTAAGTAAGAGGGTCGCTGAAAACGTGCTATAAATCAAGAAATCAGGGGTTTTATGACAGCATTTTTTGTTTATCGCAAGCTACGAGTTTGATGGTATTGGCAAAAAATAATCAAAATAATCAAAGCAAATCCTCTGGATCTGCCGATATGGCTCATTCATGTACAAATGAGTTTACTGCAAATCTTACTCTTGCGCTCGCGAACTTAACAACTCACGAAAATGTCTGTGAGCCTGTGATTCGCGAAAATATCTGTACGCGAAAATATTGGCGTATGCAGTATTGATAATATCCAAAGAGACAAGTAAAAACACATACCTTTTGCATCAAAAAGGCAAGTCGCATTTAAGTGCTAACAAGCAATGTGTAGAGAAAAAGTAATGGGTGCATTTTTGCACTCCTAAATTACTATTTAGAAAAATATCAAAGTAGCAGAGTTGCACAAAGTAGCATTGCTCTTGAAATGCCCTCATATTCAAAACTTGACAAAAAATTGTCAAGACTTTGGACCTCCTCTTAAATGTCACACATTGTGTATGCAGTGCTTTTAACTGTTGTGCTTATCGACAAGACTGAGTGATTTCTTTATTCATTACAAAAACTCCACAACTACAAACAAAAGTATTCTTACTTTAAATACAAAATTTAGATTTATATATAAAATCTTACCAACCTCAGTAATTTCTAGATGGTTCCTTTCATAATATCTTGATGAGTATTCAACATTACCTTCGAATAAGCTTCCCCGGGCTCCCCTGAATTCCAGAATTCAGTGCTCCATTAACCGGACAGACCTTCTCTAGTGACTTGGGCACTACAGGAATATGTGAATTTGTGAAATTCCACAGTTGCAGATTCTTCCTTGGCTTTTGTGACTCTGTAGACAATCTACAAGAATTCAGGTCATATACGACTAACCTATTGTTACAAACCATCTGTGGCCTTGAGTAAATGCTAAGATCATGCACCAACAACGTGGTATCAGAAACTCGCCAGAAACCTACAATGTATGCGGGTCTTTCTGTCTGATGGGGCTGTTTTTGGTGACCTCAAGCTACTTTATCAACTCTGCCACATCAATACAATGTTCCTTCTTCATGCTCCATATAAATCCTCTAGTTTGTGGTAGATGCATTTGGATCATCCACTGCCATTCAATCTGTACAACTTTCTGTCATTCTCTAAGTAATTCATAATTTATCATTTGTAATGCCTAGTTTACATTTGCCTCGGGCGCCGTACAATGAATTTGGTCCGATTTTTCAGAGGCATCGTAGGTTGCTACGGGCTACGGTGTTTGTGTTTACATTATCATGCCATTTTCTGTATATTGGCCATCGGGGGGGGGGGGGGGGGGGGGGGGGGGCAGGCCGTGGCATATCCATACAGAGGCCACTCGGAGATTGTACGATGATGGTGCAATCTCCGCAGTCTCCCTGCAGAAATCGTATGGGACCCATGCAGGAATCGTGCAATGCCACCTACAATATGTTCACGGGCTACGGGCTTGCGATTTTCAAATTTGTATAACTGCTCGTGAAACAAAATCGTAGAGGCTGCGGAGCCCGTGAATCCATACGAAAATCTTAAGATCGCCGTCTGCCTCCTCACGAAGGCCGCACGGATAGGGGGTTACGGGCAGGATCCCAGCTCTGTACACTGATCATAAGCCAAATGTAAACTAGGCATAACTTTCCATGTCTATGACTAAGTCTAGCTTCGCAAAGACACGGTTCCTTCTTAAAGCTTCACATAAATCAATAGAGCATCCACTGACGGGGGTTCTGTGGAATATTCTGTAAGTCATCGAGCAATCTGGTGATATCAGTCATACAAGAGCTTAAGGACACAACAATTTCTGATTTCACCATGGCAGTTCCTTCTCCTTCACATTTTGTATCCACCTTATTATTTGGTAATATGTCTCTGGATCATTCATCATCAGTGCCTCTGTAGGACACTCTGTAAGTCCTCAGGTAAATTTGTGATGATAGCATCCATATGTGCTCCTAATTGCTTGATCAACTCTGGCTTCACCAAGATGGTGTTGTCCCGGACACTTGCCTGCAAAGCCAAACAGAAAAGGAAGTTGAATACCCGACTTTAAGACGAGTCATGAATAGTGCATATGTTATTCAATTTTTTCCCCCCAAATGATATCAGTACACAATACAGACATGCCAAAAACGAAAAAGAAAGAAAAACAAAGTAGCAACTTTGAGAAATTTTTTAAACAAAAATATATTTATGCATGCATACGGATCCTCACTTTATAAAACATAAGGCCAACGGTAAGGCAGCCTGCATTATTCTTGAGATGTTACACAAAAATGCTAATGCCTCTCCCTTGTACAGTTGGTCTGACAGTTTATCCTGATTTTACATCATCAGAGATACATTACACTGCGGTTGTGATTGGGTAATAGTTAGGTACGGACTTCGGCTACAATAAGGTGATGTGTCCAGGGTGGAAGTTCGGAATTACAATGTTTCAATCACCTGAAAAATTTATTTGTGTACAGCTAGTAGGTATGAAATAACCACCTATATTACAGTGTTCCAATCACCTGAAAAACTTATTTGTGTACAGCTAGTAGGTATGAAATAACCACCTATATTACAGTGTTCCAATCACCTGAAAAACTTATTTGTGTACAGCTAGTAGGTATAAAGTAAACCCCTACAAAAACTAGGCATATCTAGGAAACTTTTAGATGGTAATTCTAATTCTTCGAGTCTGTTCTCGTGATCTTGGATTGTTTTTGCTCCATTTACATGTCTTTGCTTGTTGTGTTGTACATTTCTATGAAATAATTCAAACTTAAATTCATTTATTGTCTATTGGGAGTCAGGGAGGTGCTAACTCTGTGTTGAAGAACATGCTTTGGCATCCTACTGGCTCTCAACAGAGATTTCATTATATTGTTATGATGAATATGTTGAATGTTCTTCAAGTTATATGTAGATATTAGTTTATGTTATGCTGTTTTATTGTTATATTTCTTATGCAAATGTAAGACCGTAAAATGATTTTATGGTTTTTCAGTTGTGCATGACAAGAGTTGTGGAGGTGTCATGGTGTAGTGGTTCTGTCACTTGACTCTTAATCACAGGGTTGAGGGTTCGTATCCCGGCCTGGCACTAACGTCTTTTGGCAAGACATTAATCCACATTTGCCACTCTCCACCCAGGTGTATAAGTGGGTACCCGGTAGGAAGAAATTCCTGTTAGCACCTTGCATGGCAGCTCCTTCAGCCGGGGTAATAATATTAATTTTGTAGAGCCCAGTAGAGTATATGCATATAGTAGCTGCGCTATATAAATGGACAATATTATTATCATTATTACTATTAATAGGTAAATTCAATTCAATTCATAGGTTGTACAATTCTTTGCTACATTAGAAATTTCCCAAAACACCTCATATTGCATGGAGATCAGAATATATGGATCTTCTCTCATCTCATGGTATGTGGCATCTCGAGAAATTAAGTACTTTGATGAGTTAAACCTAAAGTCCCCAGTTCTCAGTTTTCTGAATTGCAATAAACTTCAAATTCCATGTTCTTCGGTGAAATCTACAAAACTTATGACAAAGCAATTGTAAATAGTACAAATCTTTAAAAAAATTTAAGTTACCCTATATAATTCACACTGCTGTATACATGTAGACACAACTGAAGCTTCGTGAACACACGCTACACAATGCGAACAGGTTTGATCCATATTTTCCGCTGATGCACACTTTTGTTTTATTGGATTTTGCTTTGTTTTTTATGTTTTTTCGCTGCATTTTTCGAAATTCAAAATTTTCTTGCCTAAAACATCGCGTTTTCTGTGCAATTCCATGAATTCTGTGTTCTTCCTGAATTCCATGAAATTTTTCCCTTTTCCATATCGTGGAAGAATGGGGATTTTAGTTGAACCATGTAGACAGGAGGGTGTGAAATCAACCAGCTTACCATCTTTTCTCGAAGCTTCAGTAGGAGATCGACGACCTCCACCTCTTGCTTGTCTTTGGCCCAGTCAGCGATGTCCGCCTCACAGAGAGCTTCCAGGTGAAGCGCTGATAGCTTGCAGTTCACCTCCTCCTGACGCTGCTGGTACCAACCCTCAAAGTTCTTCGATCTGAAGAATTTCCTGAAACATAGATGATTTCAAGATGTTGATTTCAGGGTTATGAGAAATATCCCTTGGAACTCACATAAGGGGTAATTTAAGGATTTGAATAAAAGCAAACAAGGCAATCTTAAGATATGAATTCATTTTTTTTTTTTTTTTAAATAGGAACTCAATGAAATATTCTAATGAACTCATTTCTATGAGTGGACAGTTAATAAACCCTTCCTTTCCGAATACTTTTTGAACAGCTAGGGCAAATTTGTAAATAGTAACACAGAACTATCTTCAAATGATAATGCCACTCTTATCCACAGGAGCTTGCTTAGCTAATTGTAGCCTTACCTGAAAAAGGCAGAAAAGGAATCAATTTGTTTCCAGGTAAACTTTTATACCATTGCAGTAAAAAGAGACAAGATTGTTTAGTCTGCTTTGGGCACCATTATAGATAAAGAACATGTGGTTACAAATCTAATAATCATGATTACTATTCTTTATTATTTTGATTCAATTGCAGATAAAAATGACTCTTCTATGAGCTGGATATACTTACTTGTAGAGTCCTACCCAGTCTCCTTTGAGCCCTGAGGTGAGTTGGGGTCCAGAGTGCTCCAATGTCTTCAGAAACTCCTCTGCATCAAATGGCTTTAACCTCGGGGGATGCTGAAAAGTACAAAAAGGATATTACATCTGTTAGGAGCCAGAAGGACGTCAAGTGTGTATGAAATGATATGAGTTAACGCCCTTCTGGTTCCCAACAGACGATTAACCTGTTGAATACTATGCCCAAGATAACTCAGGCTAGGGTCTTTGGGAAATGCTTGACATACTGATATTGAATTGCACTCAATAGGTTAAATATTCAGGGCTGCTGTGTATTGCAATATGATATGCAGTATGGTTTAGTACTGACATGGAATTTTTTTTCTCAGGTCACAGGTCTAAGCAGATTCTTAGGTTCATCACAGCTTTTTTTTCATCTACAGAGTTTTCTCATATCATCTACTTTCCAAAAGAGCTTTGATCTAATGACTGCAATATCAGAAGTATTTGCATTTACAGGAAAACTGACCACCATTACCTAATAACCACAATACTGCATTTTTAATACAGATTTACAACAGAAAGTGTCTTTTGTAATGCAAATACCACTGAGCTTTAAAAAAAAAATTAGATGAATCCTCGACAGCACGCAGTCGAAATTTATGCCTCCGCCATTGCCAGATCGGAAATATATGGCACATTAATGTTTATTTTATAATTTTCATGTACACAATGACATCTTTGACCTTGAACTTTGACCTTGTGACCCCCAAATCCAATGAGACCATTGTGAGACCTTCCATACATGTATGCATATATGGGCCAAGTTTATTCAAGATTCAAGATTCAAGGTATATTTTATTCAATTTAGCAGCTACGAAGGCTGAATTGACATTGAATTTACAATAAAAACATATAAATTGCACATAAACATGATGAAATCTCAATTACAATAATAATCTTAATTCAATATAACCATAATAATTCAAATATACAATGATAATTCAAATTTACAAAAATAATGATTCTAATTGCAATACTAATTTCGATTGACCATAATTATTTCAATGAACAATAATGATTCCAAAATAAGAGAAATGATAAGTTGAGTGTGTGTGTAAGGAAGCGTTTACAAGTAGAACATAAAGAGGAAAAAAACGGTCCTGCTGAACACAAAATCGAAAAGGTTCAACATAATGGGAATAAAGATATATAAAAGAGGGGGGGGGGGGGTAAAAACCATCTTTCAGCAAATTATTATTTAAGTTTCAAAATAGATGGGGCATTGTCAAAATAGGATAAAGTCATAATTGGTAAAATTGGTCATTGTTTCGTTCATCTGGTGTGTGGAATACAACGAATATATAATTATTTGAACATACATAGGAAATTGATAATATTCAACATGGATATAAAAAGGGTAATTAATACATTATAAGATCATTCGGGGAATTACATAGCACGCTTAAGCTTCATAGAAACATATGTGTTACTCATCTATCATTTAAAAGCCTGATTAGGTAGGGCATGGTACTTTTCTTGTAACGTTCTGTGCGGCACTTCGTCAGTCTATATTTCTCGCTATTTCGGAGGGCTCTAAATTCAGATTGTTTGGGGGGTAGCCAATGAGGAAAGAACTTTTCAAGGGACAGTGCAAATTTCATACACAAGGTGACATGTCTGTCATATAAGGTTGTAAGGCCAGAAGTTGAAAGTGCATTATCATATGGGTAATAATCTTTGCCAAAAATGATACGCAATGCTCTTTTCTGGATAGATTCTATTTGTTTTGATTCATTGGCTGTTATGGACGAATGCCACACAGGTGCACAGTACTCTAGTATGGGTCGTAGATAGCATTTAAAGATAGTTAGCAGGTCTTCTCTAGAGAGGTTGAACTTTTTCAGACTACGAATCATGTACAGTTTTTTACTTGCTCTAGATACGATGTCAGTGATGTGAAGACTCCACTTCAAGTCATTTTGGATTGAGACACCCAACAGTTTTACATGATTTGAATTTTCGATGACTTGATTAGAGATGCTAATTGCTTGTGGCAATGGGGGGTTTCTACCGAAAGACACTTGAAGGGATTGACATTTGCTAGGGTTTAGCTTCATATTAGCGTTTGAAGTTGAACCGTCACAGAGTTGTTAAGTTATTGGAAGAACAAGCAATTTTCATGTATATACATGTAATGACCTCTATGACCTTTGACCTTCAACCTTGAGACCCAAAAATCTAATCAGATCATTGTCCCTCACATATGCATACATGTGCCAAGTTTGAAGCTGCTCTGTCAAATGGTTGTTGAGTTATCACGAGAACGGACCATTTCTATGTACATGACCTCTATGACCTTTGAACTTTGACCTTGAGACCCAAAAATCTAATCAGATCATTGTCCCTCCCATATGCATACACGAGCCAAATTTGAAGTTGATCCGTCAAACGGTTCTTAGGTTATCGCGAGAACGATAACGGGACAGACGGACAGACAGACGGGCGGAAGGAAGGACGCACTCGGTCTATTTGCTATTTGCATACTATTTGGTTTAGCTTTTGGGTTGCAGCTTTAATGTTGCACTAGATCTAATGCCTACATTAGTTGGGGTTGGAGTCTTTAGGGCTTCAGGGAATAAGGATTCAACAAATTTCTATTACTAACCTTCCATGGAGAGATATTCCTTTGGAGTGGCATGAGGCTGGCAACATATCTTTCCAGAGGAATCATGAAGCTCTGCGTCAGCTCTAGGAGATGCCTCCGAAGCATGGCATCCTGGACTTCTGTTGGCCTTCTGGTCTGCATACCCTATCATGACAAATGATAGAAGGTATCAGATTTATCTATAGCCTTAAAGCTGCAACTCCCAACTTCAGAGGCCATTGGATGCTAATATCAGGGATGCCAACCTTGTAAAGAGCATTGCGGTAATTGAGGGTTGAAGAGAGTATTTTGGGTGGAAAAACAGTATTTTCCATAAAGCCTAGAGTTGTTTTTTTTTTTTTTTAAACAGTACAAAATACTGCAAAAAGGAACATTTGGCATCTCTGGTGTAGTAATACAATTTGGGGAAAACAGTACTTTCCATAAAACCTACATATTTTTTTAATACAAAAAAAAAAAAAAAAAACAGTACAAAATACTGCAAAAAAGGAAAAATTGGCATCTCTGTAATATAATAGCTTAACCCATTCCTGACAGGTATTATTCATTTGAAGCATTATTTGATCAGCTCTTTCCTCTTCAGATTGGCAACACCAGTACTTTTTTCTTTCAGTGCTACATAAATGTATTTCCTGTAAAAAGTCATGTATCTGAAATGAATATAAATTGACATTATTATTTTCCTTTTGGGAAAAAAAAAAAAATCTGCATCAAACAACAAACAGCGATAAAATCCAAATGGGCACAGTATATAGATATTTTTCGCTTTTTCTGCTCATATATTTGGTTTATTTTATACGGCTCGGCTTCAAAAGTTATTGGGCAAAACAATACAATGTGGAATTTGGCCACAAATGGGTTACAATCTATTAAGTTACTGATGACCTTAGTTACATCACAGATACACTCCATCTTATAAATAGCCTCGCATTATATCAAGGTGAACTTTCTTTCCGGGTACATTCATGTACGCGCAAGATACGAAACTATTTCAAATGTTATTTTTCTCTCAACTATCGGCAATGTATATTCTTTACAATTTGCAAAATTTTTCCATTAATCATAGACTTGCCTCTATGAACAAATTTGCTTAACCCATTCGTGACAGGAATTATTTAAAGCCTAATTTGATCAGCTTTTATTCTTCAAATTGGCAACATCAACATTTTTATTTTATTGCTACATTTTTCTTATGAAACATCATGCATCTGAAATAAATATAAATTGACAGAAATTATGATGAGAAGTCAAAAAGTTGCCAACTTGCAGGGGAAAACGGTGATTTTAAACCTTCTATCACATTGCCAATTTAAGGATTTTAATGCTTATTTTCCTTTAAAAAATTTTCAGCATCAAACAATGAATACTGACACAACCAAAATGGGCACAGTTTGTGTAGAATTTTTTGCTCTTTCTGCTCATGTATTCGGTATGATTTTTAGGGCTTTGCATAAAAAGGTATTAGGCCAAACCACAAAATGTGAACCTCTGTCACGAATGGGTTAAGAAGAGCAAGCCTTCCTTACTTTCCATAGCAAACCTTATTTTTTCTTTCAGAAATCCAGCATAGGCTTACGAATTCTTGCGTTTCGCAATCCTTGCACCCTCATTCCGTTCAGTACCAACAGTCACTCTAGCACGAGATGGATCGACAGGGTCGACAACAGTACACACAATGCACAAGTTGCTTTTTCTGCTCCTATTCCAACTGATTACAGACTTCTAACACTTCATATTTTCCCTTGGCTCTCACTGCTAATTCTACTAACTCATTCTTCTTCTTTCTTGCACTTGGGATCTCTCGGTCAGTTAAATATGTCTTCAATTGGTCAACTCTCACTCGCGGCGTCTGCTATCTTGAAAACAGTTGTCGACCCGCGAGTTGAAAAATAGGCCTGTCATGGTACGGACGTTGGTGGTGCATACATGGTAAAGCGCGAGAATTGTGAAGTTTGATATCAAAGATTTTTTTTCATGAAATAGGAAAAAAAATATAAAAACTTTCCTCATGAAATCTTATTCCATAACAGGTTTGGACAATTGTTAACATGGATGGCTACAGATTCCTCTTATCCCAATTCAAGGAAGATTCTTGATAACTACTCACCTTTGCTAACCTCTTGATGATGTTCTTGTCCTTGTTCAGGAATGGCTTGTACTGTGTGTAGACACCTACAAAAACACAAGGTAAACTTCTCAAGTTACATAACAGCAAGGACAGGATGAAAACATGAGACATGTGTTTCTTGTGTAATCATACAGCTACAGCTAGGAAGAGGGTTACTTTGGGGAGTATATTTAAACACACTTTCTCAAATGTACTACAAGTACTGCCATGCAAAAACCCAAATATCCATTTCAAGTCTGGAAAGGCATCCCCTTCCTATCCCCATCCCAACCCTTGGAAAAACAACAAATTTCTATGACTTTCTATGTAAAAGTTCAATAGCAAAAAAAAATTGTAATGCCTGCAAATATTTTTCTGATATCAACTGAAATCTTTTTCTTCTTTTTTTTTTTTTTTTTAAATAATAATGATAGAACAGTTCTTGCATAGTGTGTTATACCTCTGGAAAGTGTTTTTTAAAAATCATTCACACACCTGCCAACCCTGCCAGTTAAGAAATAGGAACAAATGATTAAGAAACTGTAAAAATAGGAGCATTCCTGAATTTCCTTTACATTACCATAGACAGATTTTTACAAAAATATGGACACGGGGTGTTTTTTTTCCCCCAGGAATAAGGACCATCCCTATCAAATAGGGACAGTTGGCACGTATGCATTCACTTGGTCAGCAAAAGAGATTCAACTTTCTCTTTAAAAAAAAAAACACCTGCCAAATCTTCTACACAATACATTTCTAATTCCACTCTTTTTTTTTCTAATACTACTTGCCTGGCTTAGACTCTAGTGTTTTGATACTTCCTGGTTTCTTTGGTTTCAGAGCTTTGGAATTCTTATCTCCTGTAAAACAAAAGAAAAAAATGAATATGTCATTCAAGAATAAACACATTTATGTTTAATTACAATCTTTTGAAAAATGATTCTAGTACATGTAATAGGCATGACATTCAGAACTATTCATGGTTATTTAAGAGAGATTTAAGCAAAACTGAGGATCCAACATGCTTGATTATCAGGATTACACATGGAAAATTTCACAGTAGTTTTTTTCACAAATAGTTAAAGAGAAAATGGATTCTTGGTAGCTGTAAAAGAAATGACAGAAAATGGACAATTTTATGATTTTGAGCAAGTGAACAATTTCCGTTGACCCAGGGAAAAAATTATTTTTTTTATTTCGGGGGCTCCATTTCGAGTTTTATACAATTTTTCGGGGGCTACCTTTTCAACTTTCGGGGGCTACTTTTCCCATTTCGAGGGCTACTATTTTCGGGGGCTAGTTTGAAGTTAAACATCACAGATTTGTTGATTTATCACAAGAACGAGCAAGTTTCATGTATATAATGACCTCTATCACCCTTTGGCCTTTGACCTTGAGTCCCCAAAATCTAATCGGATCATTGTCCTTCCCATATGCATTCATGAGCCAAGTTTGAAGTTGATCCGTCAAAAGGTTACTAAGTTATCGCAAGAACGAACCATTTCTATGTACAAAATGACCTTTATGACCTTTGACCTTTGACCTTGAGTTCCCCAAATTTATTCAGACATTGCCCCTCCCATACACATACATGATGCAATTTTGAAGTTGATCTGTCAAATGGTTATTGAGTTATTGCAACAATACATTTCTATCTACATGAATGACCTCTATGACCTTTGACCTTTGACCTTGAACCCCAAAAATTTCATCGACCATTATCCCTCCCATATGCATACATGAGCCAAGCTTGAAGTTGATCCATCATATGGTTACTGAGTTATTGCAAGAATGATCCATTTCTATGTACATGTATGTGTGCTCATAAATATTCATATCTGGTGTGAATATTTATGAGCACCATCTACCTAGCTGATTGTGCAATCACTAACCAGTAAAGATGTATATCATTTTTTATCTAAAGTTGTAACTATAGCACCACATGTATGTGGAGGTGCTTATAAATATTCACAATATCTGAAGGTGATAGATATTCATATCTGAAGCTCATAAATATTCATGTATAACTTGAATATTCATGAGTGTCTCCCTACACGTGATTTGAAAATACTAACCATGAAAGATATATATTAAGTTTTGTATAAAGCTTGAGCACACCCACTGAATAATTGAGCCACAAAAGCTTTCACCGAGAGCTTGGCTGTATTATTGCTCCCAAAGTTAATGCGACGGGCAGTCCTAAACGCACTGGCGGGAAAGATTCATGCAACTGATGGAAGAACGCATGATCAAGCGCATGTGCCATGTGCCATGTGCTACATCAGGGCTTTCCAACAGTGCCGAAACTTTCCTGCGAAGTGCGATTGGTTCAGGAACGGACTTGCTCGATTCCCACCAATAACTTTCGGGGGCGATTTTCTAATTTTCCGTCGCCCCCGAAATCAGCCGAAAAAATGAGCTCTTTTAGGCGTTTCCGGGGCGAATTCGCCCGCCGCCCCCGTGTATTTTTTTCCCTGCGTTGACCTGTCCGTATGAATAAATTACCTAACAACTATTGCATACCTGTAAAAGAAAAGAAAATGCTTTATTCTAAAACAATTTCTTATGTTATTATGGTTTCACTAAAATCAAGATACCTATACTCAATCCTTGTCCTGAAGAAAAAAAGATTTTGTAATTATCATGCCATGGACAACATTAATGATATCTTTCCAACTTCTGGAATAACTCACAAACTCAAGTTATAGTCATAAATTCCCTCTTGCCATCTTTCGATTTTAAACGGCTGACAAATTTGCCGCTTTCAAGAGAACAACACTTTAAATGCTTACCATATGTTGGTTCTCCTATCCGAACTATGTGAGGCCAATGTTGCAACGTCTTGGCAAAGAACGGGTTTGTGACCCCTAGAATTACTGAAGGCCTATGAGACATAGAGAGAGAGAGAAAGCAAGAGACAGATGGAAAATCAAATAAAGTGGCATTTAACCGATACTAGAGAAATATCTCATTTGATAAATAAACATCACACAATTCAGCTATGTTTATCAGTTAAACTGAATCATCTGGATATAGTGTATAGCTGATACATGCTTGTTATTTAATTTTTTACACTTGTCCTACCGTACATGACTGATCCATAACTCGGGCCAACTTTACGTCCCTGCAGTGAAGAGCAATGTGTACCGTTATACATGTCCAAATTGGCAACTGAATAATGTAAAAGGAAACCAAGGTTCTCCTAAAAAAAAAAAAAATTCTTCCTTCCCATGTGTTACATAGAGGCTATTTTGGAACAGTACAAAAACATGTACAGACACAGGAGCATGTATTCACAATTAACCCTTCTAAAGAAAAGTACCATGGGTACCATGGCAATTTGCTGAAATTACCATCGAATCTTGGTAATTTGATGGTAATTTTAATGGTTTTGATGGTAATTTTGTTAAAATACAATGGATACCATGGTACTTTTTTTTGCAGGGAAACCAAGTCACCGATTACATTTAGCTTGTTTATATCTTTCAGTACAATTCATAACTAAATCACAATCTTGTACGCCTCTTCCTGTGTATACTTACGGTGCCTGCGTCCTTGTTGTATACTCCTTAAACTCACTGTCATGGATGGTGAAGTACGGTCTGAAGTCAGACATGAACCTCAGTGGGGATATCATACTGACCAATGCATGCACAGTTTCAGCACACATACCAGGACCTGGAGCCATGACCACTAATGTCTAATAAAAAAGAACAGAGTGGCATATGATATTGAAGGTAATGGTCTAATGGACAGTAGTTGCAGCAAATAGAAAACTGACATGAAACTGATCATTGTCTGATTTGCATAAAAAGATACTGTCACAATGCGACTGTAAGTCTATTTAGTGTTAACCCCTAGTAACCATTCAGCTTGTATATAATAAAAGGAATTTGGGTGGTTGACTCTTGTCATAGTCCCAGAGTCAATCAACTGTATCTTTAAGTAAGTGATCAAACCCGCTGGGGTGTAAGGATTGGAATTTTACTTTGACTTCTTGACAAGCTTAGGTCATGAGCATTGGGTCATTTAACTTGATATATTTAGTTAAGTTCAATGGGGCTCCAAAATTCTATAGATGTTTGTTTTTATGTATGAGAGGGAAAGATTGTTGAGAATGTTTGAGATGGGAGTTTTGAATAGGTGAAATTAAAGCTTGGATAGTTAAGTAGTTTTAATTGGATATGTTCAGCGTGGAAGAGTAAAGCAGAGGAATATTGAGAATGTTAATGACTTTGTCTTTGTGAGAGTCAAGATGGAGTGGTGTTTGAGTAAAAGCAAATCAGAAATCGTTTGATTCTCGGGAGAGGAAGACCCTTCCACATTTGGTCTTAACTCGGAGTGTGAGGGTGTGGTTCTCGTAGGCCATTACTTTGGGTGAATGTTGCAGGCTGTGTAGTGCAGGCACAGCCGAGTCTTAATCCCCATCGTTGGCAGGCTGGATCCAGGCAGCACAGGTCAGGTAAAGCCACCACATCTGCCCTCATCTCACCAGGCACGACTGTTCCAAAGAACTGTAAGTTCACTATTTTATTGGTATAATTAATTATTGTAATTAAAAGCAAAACTTAGTGTTTTCAAAGAAAACAGAAATTCAGTAATTATTTTGCTTATGATTAATGTTGGAGTATTGAACACTAAAGTGCAAAGAATATTAAATGCTTTGTTGTATTGTATAGTAAATCATATTTCATAAATGAAAACTTTGTGAAATTAAACCAAGGAGAAACCAACTAAACATGAAGTAATGATATAAAGATGAAGTAATTAAATGTTATTAAAGTAGACATTTTATTATGGAAGAATTGTTGGTTTATACGCTCAATGACAATGACGATTCCCATATATTTTAAACTCATAGTTATGTGATATATGGCTTGTGAACTGAACAAGAGTAATAGCCAGGATCAGTTTATTGATGTTGTATATGATATAGTTGATGTAAATATTCATTGAACTGAGGAGTTATACTTCTATGAGAAGAGAGATTTCCTTTTGCTATTTAGGGATAAAAGATACCGTAGTTCCTTTTTACATTATTTTCCGTAAGTAGCTCAGTGAATTCAAGCTAGTGTATCGTAACTGACTTGTGAAGATTTATAGTGTTATTACTGGACCTTGTCTATTAGGAGATGGTTATTTATTTACTCTCTTTAGGGACGAGCTGGGCTCGTACTTCATCCTCGAACTCAGAGTTCGTGACTTGTGATTCATCGTAGCAATCTTCGTACTGTGGCTCTCAGCCCTCATCATTTCGTCCGCGAATCTGGACTGGCTTTTCGTCGAGAGTTCGCTCACTTTACTTCGCGTCGTCGAAGCCACCGCCGCTCGCTCTTAGACGACTATATTCATCGGACCAATCCGACCAACGATAGTCATTGACGATATCGAAGGGGTCCTTATTCTGAACTATATAAATTATAACCAGATTAGATATACTACGGTCCAGTGTAGGTATTCATCCAAGTATAAACCCGCTTTTGATGAAACTTAATTGGTGGAATTAATAACCAAAATTATTGTCACGTTTGGATGCCAAATTATTAGGCCTTGATTAAATATAAATAAATCACTCTCATTAGATACATATTGCAACATATTCAGTATAGGTTAATTCATGCTGATGCTAACTGCTAAATACAGTTTGATGTTATGTTGATATGCATGTGATTCATGATTTAATTCTGATTGTTCAATTTCTTTAACTATATGTACATTTATAGAGCTGGTCGCTCTGAATTAAATTTATGTTACATATAGATATTGAATGATTTTGTGATTATTGCAAGTGGTAACTACTTTCGTTTCAAACAGAACCAAATCTATTACCAGACTGGGAATTTCAGTCCCAAGATCTGACAGATACATGCGTGATATCATCTGGTATTCCACCGATGATTTCCAGTGACTTTTCGGGAAATTATTAAAATGATCACATAACTATCAACCGTTACTTTCTATGCTACGCTACAGGCACACAGTGGTGCATATACTTTGTATACATGTTGCATTAATGGAAATCTACATGTGTGTGCATCAAAAAGAAAAATACTTCCAAAATAAAATTATAAATATACGAGCACATTCGAGGGGTGAATAAGGCTATTTTACAAATGGAACTTTCATATGAAATACAAACCAAGAAAAAAAAAAAAAACTGGTGGATTTTTTTTTTAGAAACTCCCAGTGCTCCAGTTTATTTTTAAATAAGGAATAGCAGTCTTACGTGCTCATACCAATTCATATCTTCACAAATTATAAAAGAAGACTACACTAATACACACACAAGCATACTTTCAATCTAAATCTTTCATATACCGAGTTGATCTGTAAAGCATATATCTCAACCTGTTGAACACTATGCCCCTGATAACTCGTGATAACTCTATGGAAAATGTGTGTTATAATGAAATCAATCTGAACTCAACAGGTCAAACTGGGTACAATGGCATTTCCTATTGTTGGTAACGAGCTTTGCATTCCAAGTATGCAAATTAGCTAGCGAGTCGGGAAAGTTGTTAAGAGTGGTTTGAATCATTGACCGTTTTCAGCACACAGCAGACAGGTCATGCTTGCAATTCTCCTCGTTGGATTCTCTAATTTGCAATTCTAACTGTTATTGAGACCTCGCTTCTTCGTAAAGCATATTGTACATTAGGTAAGAGCCATATTATGGCGGAACCTTCCGATAAATTTGTTCTGGGATCTGTACCCTCCTCTTTGAGAAATTCTGAGAAAGACTTATTGCCCAATTCTGTAGACCCGGTTCCAGACATTAATACAATTAATCCCACTCCAGGACAACCAGGGCAGTTTCAATTTATCAGTGCCGACAATATTTCGGCTATAATGAAAGAGGAAGTTGGTGGGTTCAGGGAATACTTCGACCAAGCAATAGCCTCCCAAAAAGAGGCTACCTCCAAAGTGATTGAATCAGTCAAAGTGAATTTCAAATTCAAAGGTAATAAATTACAATTCGAATTTAACAATTCCCAACTCGAGCGTGTCCAAACCGCGACAAAAGCGATCTGCTATTTCAGAGCTGCAGAAAGTAGAAGAAGACATCCTCAAGCGTAACAAGCTTGTCAGGATCGCAGACAAGTCCGAGGATGGTTGGACGGTGGTTGATGAAGACTTATCGGAGGAACTCACAAGCGACTCCGACGATGACAAGAAAATCAGGGCTGCTCAAAGTCGAGCAGCGTCTAAACGCCAGAAAGCGAAGCTCGCCAGGAGAAAAGCAGCACCCTACAAGAGTCAACATCGGACTCAGGAAACTTACCCTAACCCTGATTCTACTTTTCGTCGCTATATGCAACAATTTAACCAAGCTCCTAAACCCAGATCCTTCGACCTGTGTTTCAGCTGTGGTAAACCAGGGCACTGGAGAAGAAATTGCCCTAACATTAAAACCAACAAAGAAGGCACAGGCCTCTAGAGAAACCAGATTCGGTAAGCATGAATCTGATTGCACTTTATCAATATTGTAGACATATTTGAAGCATGGTGTTGGTGTAGAGTTGGTTGATCGAATGTTAAAAAAAAAAAAAAAAAAAAGTAGTGTGATTTGGTGTCGAGCTGGAGTTATTGAGCTTTTAGTTGAGTTTAGTTACATGGCTCGTAGGTGGTACGGAGAAATTTTTATATATTAGATTGTGAATTTATTTATTTAGAAAACTTTAAATGAATTGCTATTGAGCAAGATTGGCACGTAATATGGGCACATCAGAATTACTTATATCAGAAATACAGAAAATTCACACTGTTTTTATAAGAATCAAATAGGAAATCAACCCACGAACACAACATTACAGTATGTTTCCTTGGATTCTTATTTTTTCTGGAGAGATAATGTTAAGTCATTAAATGTACGAAATATCTTGCATTATTCTGACCACAGACACTTGTCTCTTCAGACGCCAGCCACATCGGTTGTGGAGCTTGGTCAGCAGAGTGTGGCGGTCTCAAATTTCAACACATCTGGTCAGAAGAAGAGCAAGGTAAAAGTTCCACTTGGAGAGAACTTAAAGGTGTTGCACTGGCAATACAGGCATTTGGAAAGAGGTTACGAAACCAAACAGTGAAAACATTCACAGCTAACACTGGAGTTGAGAAAATCATAAAGAAGGGCAGTATGAAAACTGAACTACATCAACTCAGCATCAAGTTGGCAGATTACTGTAATCAAATGAATATGGTGATGGAGGTGCAGTGGATACCGAGAGTTCAAAATCAAGAGCCAGATGCTTTGAGCAGAGAAATAGATTTTATTGACGGGTGTGTTTCAGCCACCTTTTTCTCTTTCATGGATAGACTTTGGGGACCACACGCAGTGGATAGATTTGCAGACGATTATAATGCTAAGATTTGGAATTTCAATTCTAAATTTGCATCCCCTAAAACTAGTCAAGTAGATGCCTTTTCAGTGTCCTGGGAACATCATAACAATTGGCTGGTTCCCCATATCAAATTGGTACCCAAAGCTATTAAGCACGCTAAAGCATGCAGGGCAGTAGCCACGCTTGTGGTTCCTATTTGGCCTTCTGCACCCTTTTGGCCCTTACTTTATTCCGGATATAGTTCGTTCTCATGCATTATTCGTCAGGTTATTAAGTTTTCTGATCCATCCCATATATTCGTCCAGGGCCGAAATAGAAATACAGTTTTTGGATCTGATAAATTCAAAAGTGGAGTCATGTGTCTACGTTTGGATGGTAGATAGACTGGCAGCAATTGAAATGAGTGCACTGTCTCACTGGAGAAAGTGTAAATTAAAACACTGGTTTTTTTTTGACATTGTCTGTTTGCATCTGCACTGGCATTAGCAAACTGAAAGTATAGATAAATACTGTTTTATTAGAGATTGCACTGGCTCTTATTCATGGAGAATTTACAAAGTATTTACCCTCACAGAGGGAGTTTTTCCTCTTTCATGTTTATATTTTGTACAGGAGAATGACTTTGAAGACACCCTCATGAAGGTTTTAGAAGCATCCAGGGCAGAGAGCACTATAAAGAAATATAAACGTGCAATAGAAGCATGGAATGTATGGTGTAGTAACAGTGGAATGTCCGATCAAGATTTACGTCAAGAGGATATGGCAAGGTACTTTATATTTTTGTTCAATGGACGATCCCCATATGGCAAAATAGAGACTGCTTTTTATGCCTTAAAATGGCATTTTGATCGTTCATTTCATACAAGGAACAGAAGTAATCCTTGTGAATCTAAGTTCTTGAAATTGATTTTAGAAGGGATCAAGTGGATCCGAGCACGACCAGTGAACAGGAAAGAACCTGTTACCCCTGACATGCTTTTGAGTATGGTTTCTAAGTTTGACTCGGGATCCATGAAAGATCTTCGTAATTGTTCATGTTCTTATTGGCGTTCGCAGGATTTCTCAGATTCGATGAACTTTCCAACATAAAGCTTAGTGACATTGAGTTATTTGATTCGCATATGAAAGTTTTCCTTGAGAAAAGTAAAACTGATTGATTTCGAGAAGGAGCCTGGGTTATCGTTTCTGCCACTGGGAAGGCGACATGTCCAGTAAATATGATGTAGATATCTAGAGAGTACACAATCCGTATGTATAGATGAGATTACTAAATATTCCCCTGGTTCAGACTCATCACTTTTTTGTAAATCTCACAGTTGTTACAAACTCAGGAAAGGAAAGATATCCTATTCGAGATGCATTTTCAAAGAAGTTCTGGAAGCTATCGGAGTGAACTCGAAACAGTTCGGGTTGCATAGCCTGAGAGCGGGTGGTGCTACTGCAGCAGCCCAAATAGGAGTACCAGACCGCCTGTTTAAAAGGCACGGGAGATGGGCATCAGATTCCTCTAAGGACAGATATATCGAGGAATCACTTCAATATAAGATGCATGTTTCATTGAATTTGGGCATCTAAGTTTTTTATGCAAAACTTGATAATATGGTTTTAAAGTTGATCTCAGCAGGTCATTCCAGTAATGAAAATCCCTTCATTAGTTACTGAGTTATATGATGATTTAAATACTTATTTCACTGTTTTTAGAAATAATAATGAATATTGATTCCCTATATATACATTGTACCCGTTCTTTAATCTTGTATAAAGAGAGCAGACAAAATGTCTTGTCCCTGCAACTGAAGTACGATGCCTCTCAAGGTAATGTAATTCTAATTTATTTCATTATATTATGTATGTATGTATGTATGTTTTTATTGCAAAGAAAGAGGCTCAATAGGAAAATATTTATTGCCTGTTGAGCTTGCGAATTAGGAAATCATGGCATTTCCTCTTGTTGATAACGAACTTTGCATTCCAAGTATGCAAATTTGCTAGCGAGGCAGGAAAGTTGTTCTGTGTGCAGTGATTTTTTTCAGGAACCTCATAAAAAGTGACTCAAGTTTCCTGGAAGTGCACTTCGTGAACAATATTGTTGGGAAGGGACTCTTTACAACTGAGCCATTAGAGAAGGGGCATTACGTTGGAGAGTACAAAGGAAAATGTGTGTGAAAAGGTGTATGATGGAAACAATGACTGCCCCAGTGGTGCAGATGAAAACGAATGTGATAGCAATTGCCCTAATTGGTTGTGATAACACTGTAATCAGCAGTAAGAAATGGCCTCAGAGCATATGACAAGATTGCCTCCGGGGAGTCAGCTAAGGAATCTCATAAAAAGTGACTCAAGTTTCCTGGAAGTGCGCTTCGTGAACAATATTGTTGGGAAGGGACTCTTTACGACTGAGCCATTAGAGAAGGGGCATTACATTGGAGAGTACAAAGGGAAACGTCTAACAGGAAAGGAACCGAAAGGGGATCCAAATCCAAAGACAGGAATACAGAGCGTCATCCTGATGATGGGTTTGCAATTATGGGAGATTTCAATGACCTAGATACGAAATCCTTGATTTCGGATAGAAACATCGTTCAAGTTTCGAGAAAGCAACGCGGGGAGACAGAATTTTAGACAAAATCATCACAAATCTCAGTACCCAGTAAGTCTCCATCTGTCATGTCACCACTAGGAGCAAGTGATCACTGCACAGTTCTGTGGTCACCTGTTAATGCCGCTATCTCGAAACCGAATCTTATGCATAAGAAGGTAACACAACCAATGAAGGACAGCACCATTCACGACTTTGGTGCAAAGCTTCTCTCATCTGATTGGTCAAGTGTCTTGGAATCCAAAAATGTAGAAGATAAATGTGAATGATTTTATAGCATCTTGTTACCTATGATAGATACATACTTCCCTACAAAGACTGTAAAACTCCACGATCAGGATAAACCATGGATGACACCAGCCATCAAGTCTTTGATCTTTTATATGATGATTTAAATACTTGTTTCAATGTTTTTAGAAATAATAATAAAGAATATTGATTCCCTCTATATACATTGTACCCGTTCTTTAATCTTGACTTAGAGAGAGCTGAGATAATGTCTTGTCCCAGCAGCTGAAGTACGGTGCCTCTCAAGGTAATATGATTTTAAGTTATTTCTTTATATTATTATGTATGTATGTTTTTATTGCAAAGAAAGAGGCTCAATAGGAAAATATTTATTCCCAGTTGAGCTTACAAATAAGGAAATAATGGCATTTCCTATAGTTGGTAACGAGCTTTGCATTCCAAGTATGCAAATTAGCTAGCGAGGTGGGAAAGTTGTTCTGTGTGCAGTGATTTAAGAGTGGTTTGAATCATTGACTGTTTTCAGCACACAGCGGACAGGTCACGCTTACAAATTTTAATTTATTCTTTATCAAAATTACATGAATTTGATATTAATTATGTTACTGGGTAGTGATGATTTGTTGCTAACTGGTATTGATGAATTAGTGCTGAGATCAACTTTGGTAAGCCTTACTTTCCACAAAGTAGTGGACATATGAAATAATGGAGTTTAAACAAAATTCTGAAGAATGTCAACTTTATTCAAGATCCTTTTCAGATTATATAAGGAAAATTAATAAACTTGTGCCAATTAACCTATTTTGACAATCCAGGTATATAGCTTGTTTCTTTGATTCCTGTTTTACCAAATGTAAGTGAAAGGAGAGAGCAGAGAAAATGTCTTGTCCCTGCAGCTGAAGTACGGTCCCTCTCAAGGTAATATAATTCTAGTTTATTTCATTATATTATGTATGTATGTATGTTTTTATTGCAAAGAAAGAGGCTCAATAGGAAAAAAATTATTTCCGGTTGAGCTTGCGAATTAGGAAATAGAGTATCATATCTCCCATTCTGTAATTGTTTTTCAGAGACCCTCTCTTCATCCAAGATAATGAAGATAGAGATGATAATCATGGTTGCTACGAAAAAATATTTAATGGCCTCCGCGTAGTCAGCAAGGAACCTCATAAAAAGTGACTCAAGTTTCCTGGAAGTGCACTTCGTGAACAATATTGTTGGGAAGGGACTCTTTACGACTGAGCCATTAGAGAAGGGGCATTACATTGGAGAGTACAAAGGAAAATGTTTAACAGGAAAAGAACCAAAAGGGATCCAAATGCAAAGACAGGAATACAGAGCGTCATCCTGATGATGGGTTTGCAATTATGGGAGATTTCAATGACCTAGATACGAAATCCTTGATTTCGGATAGAAGCATCGTTCAAGTTTCGAGAAAGCAACGCGGGGGAGACAGAATTTTAGATAAAATCATCACAAATCTCAGTACCCAGTAAGTCTCCATCTGTCATGTCACCACTAGGAGCAAGTGATCACTGCACAGTTCTGTGGTCACCTGTTAATGCCGCTATCTCGAAACCGAATCTTATGCATAAGAAGGTAACACAACCAATGAAGGACAGCACCATTCGCGACTTTGCATATGAGCTCTATACAAGTCTGTGCGACATTTACAATTTGTCCTTTCAACAGGCAGTTGTGCCATCATGTTGGAAACGTGCTTATGTGATGCCAATTCCCAAAACATCTCAACCTACCATCATGAACCTGCATCCTGTGTCATTGATGGATCACTTTTCAAAAGTTGCTGAAAAGTTTGTTGCCAAATGGGTCCTACAAGACATGGAGGGATCCACTGATAGAGCACAGTTTGGCAACAGGAAAGGAATGTCTACATCGCATTACCTGATCGATCTCCTTAACAAGATACATGCAAATATCGACAAGCCAAAGTCAGTGTCTACACTGCTGACTACTGACTTCTCCAAGGCCTTCGATCGGATCAACCACAACCTAGTTTTTCCAAAATTGTTAGCCATGAATGTGCAACCATCGGTTGTTGCTTGGATATGTGACTTCTTCAAGGACAGAGAGCATGCGTCGAGTACAAATCAGCAGTATCTGATTGGAGCAAAGTGCAAGCTGGAGCCCCGCAAGGAACCCAGTTGGGCCCGCTTATTTTAATCAACAACGCATGTCTAGAAAGCGAGAATCCACATTGGAAATATGGGGACGATTTGGATATGTGCATGAAAGGTCACTACACAACAGTTGTAGATATACTGAGGTGCGTTGTAGAACTGAGCACTACACCGACTGATCAAACGTAAAACGTATAACTAAAAACGTGAAATGTCAGCTTGTATTCCTAATATAATGAAGTATCGATGTGATCTCTTTCTACTGGATTGTAGCACTTTATAATATTTTGTTTGTAAATCTATATCTTTCTTTTTGAACTGTTATGTATACAACAAAACACACCAAAATACAACTTCATGCATATTTAATTTATGATGGTTTATGTAATCTAAAGTAATTATTTGTATTGATACGTAATTTTGTTAGTGAGCATAAATTTTGCTTATAAATGTATATGTATGCAACACAATACAATTTTAGTCATTCCAATAACAATGATGATTCCATTTTAAAATTTATCATGATTATACCTTTTATTGGTGACAAACCTTAAATGCACCCTTTTGTCTGTTTTTCTGTTCCAGTTTATGCTTTTCCACTTGTCAATTATCGCATTTTATTAGGTATGTCTATATAAATATACTAATCATTATTACTCATGACTCTCTCACCAATATAACCAGATACAGTATATTATTTTCACCCATATACACAGATTGTTTTTCTATACTTTTTATATAATTATTTGTATTCTTACTTTATGAATTTTGTTATGTTGCGATTGTATATGATTATGTTTTTACTCTGTAAATGATTTCACAATTCGGCCGCTGATCGCGATGGAAATTATATTAATAAACCACTTCAAATCAAATCAAATAATGTCACTACATCACTGGATCATACGGGCACTTATACTAACTTGACTTGATTCTAGTGAAATTGACAAAGGTCTAGTAAATGTTAGGATCATCTTTACTAGAATTCTGGTCATTTTCACTAGAACAGAGTTAAATTTGACTAGGACAGGGCAAGTGCCTGTGGGATCCAGTGTTTCACTAGAATCTGGTCATTTTTACTAGAATTGTGTCAATTTTGACCAGAATCTAGTAAAGAATTGACAAGAATTCTGGTCATTTTTGATCTAGTCAAATCTGACTAGATTATTTTATTGTGTAAACCTAACCTCAACTAAAAGTGTGGCTCTAAAATCTATCCCTATATCTTTGAAACACACACACACACTTTAAAAAAAAATTAATGAATATAATCAGTGGAAATACTAAATCATCAATTCTCAACCTACCTCTCCAGTAAGGACTAGCTCCCACAGAAGCTGTATGTGAGGTATGACTGGATGAAGGCATCTAAACATCTCAGGCTCACTGATGGAAGGCACAACAGTTAGAGGCGATCCCATCAGCTGTAATATAGAGGAAAAGAGAATATTTGGATATAGTAACATGAATCTACTCCATGTTCTCAGAGAGTATCAGGAACAGATCATGGACTATCAATGAGAAGGGGACAAAGGTCTGATCACTGACACTTGACCCAGTAGGGAATGGGTCACAGACTGGGTCACGGATCAAAGCTCTCACAGGAAGTATAACTGGATGAAGGCATCCACACATCTCAGGCTCACTTATGGAAGGCACAACAGTTAGAGGTGATCCCATCAGCTGTAATGTAAAAATAAAATACATTCTTTAGATAAACTAATATGTATTAACTCTTTGTAGGTCAGTAAAGTATAAGGAACAGATCCAGGACAGTTCATGCGAAGGGAACAAATGCCTGATTATCAATTCTTGAACAAATAGAGACTAGCTCCCAAAGGAGGTATAACTGGATGAAGGTATCTAAACATCTCAGGTTCACTGATGGAGGGCATAGCAGTAAGAGGTAATTTCAGCAGTTGAAATCAAGAAAATGTTAATGAAACAGCATGATACAGACACTTTCATCTGGGGCTACCGAGTTAAAATTTAACCCTCAAGACTTATGGGGTGTTGCAAGAAAGTTGCAATCGATTGCAAGTTGCAACTGATTGTCACTGGCCAATAAAAATCATTGTTGCATGCATGTCTTCTTAAAAGGGCAGACCCTGAGCCAATCAGAATGGTTGTTTCAAAATTAGCAGTTATTTGCAATCGATTGCAACTTTCTTGCAACACCCCATTAGATTGGTCCCAACATCTTTTTGCTGCCAGGAGGCACAAAAGATAATTTTGCCTAGGTGGTAAAACTGGAAACCCATACCACACCAACTTCAACAGTGGTTGCAGCACTGGCTTTGTCTTTCCTTAAATGCTGGCAGTCCTTCGAACAGTTTAGCACATAGGCAGTAATTCTCGCATATCTCAATGCATGTGCCACCATGTCCGTATCATGAGAGGCCTATATTCCCACTCACGGATCGACAACTATTTCCAAGATAGTAGACACCGCGAGTGAGAGCTGACCAAACAAAGAAGTATTTAAGTGACCGAGGGATCTCAAGTGCAGGGAAAAAGGATGAGTTAGTATAACTAGCAGTGAGAACCCAGGGAATATATGAAGTGTTAGAATTCTGTAATCAATAGAAAAGGAGAGGAAGAGGTGACTAATGCAAGGTGCTGATGGTATAGTTGTTGAGTCTGTCGACCCATCTCCCAGAATTAACACGCTAGAGTGACTGTCGCAAATAAACCGAACGAGGGTGCAAGGATTGCAAAATGTGAGAATTAACAACAAATATATACCCCAATCCCTCATCCAAATAAGGTGATGCTTCATGTCTTAGTCCTCCTTACCTCAACCTGTCCCTTGGAACTGGCTGCAGCACTGGGTTTGTCTTGCCTAAGCGGGATGCGGACTTGAAGGACACAGCCCATGATGGGTAAGTGAAGGGTCTTCCCTGGGCAAGGGGATGGCCACTGGTCTATATCATGGCAAGCTGAAAAAATAAGACCAGCAAAATGTATCAAAACACATTTCACAATACTAATGAAAGCTTTTCATTATTAAAGAATGGATGTGATTAATCTGCGGCTCCACATCATGAATTAGCTAAATTCAGAATACGGCATCAAGTATAAAATGTATTCTTGTTTGCATCTATAGCTATTATAATACTATACTACTCTGTGGATATAAAACTGCAAATAAATAAATAAATTCAGTTCCATGATTAAAAGGCAACATCAAAACAGCGATGAGCAATAATCAATTCCATAGTATTCTTCTGCAGGCATTTCTTCAGACATAAAGCTGCATGATTATTATAGCGTGAAAAGCGAACGAGTCTAAAACAATTTTTAATTTTTAATGTCTCTGAGATTAAAAAAAGAAAGCATATCTAAGGCAAAAAAAAAAAAAAAAAAAAACATGCTTAGCGTCCTGCCTTTTTGAAAAAAGGGAGGAGGAGGCCCTTTTTTTTTCAAGATGGCAGACCGACCCATTTATTCAAAACAACCGGCCGAGCTATTTTTCCAAACTGGCCGACAGGTTTTTTTTTTAAAATCACCAGTTGGACTTAGGAAATGACGCCAGCTTTTACATAGACTAGATGCAATGATTTTAATCATTTTTCCCTGAAAAAAAATCATGAAACTTACATTTTTTTCGGGTTCTACACACACACAAAAAATAAACAAAAAACAAAAAAAAAAGGAGGCGGCCTCCTAAAAGGAAGCAGGCGGGGACGCTAAACATGTATATTTTTTTATTTTGCCTGACAGCTAATTTGCCTACTTCTACTCATGGTTCCCCATCCCATTAGGAAAATACCCTGGGTGCAGAGTAGCTAACTGGGTGATCTGAATAATGAGGGGCAACCAACTACAAATAAATACCTAGGATCAAGACTGTCTGTGGAATTAATTGTGAGTTCAAGAAGGCCCACAGAGAAAAACTTACCAGCTTCTATGGATGGTTCCCCATTGTCAAAAAACTCTGGGGCTACCAGGCTAGCTAACTGGGAAAATAATGATGTGAAGGGCAACCGACTCAAGAGAACTAATGACTGCAAGAAATAAACAAAAACATAAGCTGAATTAATTAACATCATTATTATGATCATTAAGCATTTGATACATGTATCACCTACAACTAGGGGGGGGGGGGGGGAAATCAAACTTAATCACTATGTCCCGTTGGTAACTGATCCCAGTATATTGGACTGGGATTTACCAGTGGAACACTTCACCAGGGTTTCACTCTGTTCTTCTTTGAATAGTGCAGTGGGTTCTTAAAGGCATTGGGCTAACTTTGTGACTAGCTGATTTAAAAAATTCTCAAACTAAGATGAAACATGTGTATGAGTACTTGTATTTATACTCAAAAACCCTGAAACCAACCATAATTTGGAAGGAAAAGCTGTAAATTAGACGCAAACCGCGATTTTATTAGCTTTCGTCTCGAGAGACACTGAACTAAGAGGACCGTTTGGACGAATTAAAAAATACCGTTACTTGCCTTCCGCCGCGTGATACGTCAATACACACAGTGCGGTCCGTTGAGTCATGTGCGCATGCGCACTCCTTTTACGTTGGGTCTATGCAACCGACCCTCGTATATTTTTCAAACATTGGTTCACATTTCTAATATTTAAAAATACTTCCCGTGGATATTATGCTCTGAAACTTTCACACTGGTATTTTTACACTATAACCCTAATGTTTATCCCATTTTTAAGTAACAAAATGAGATTTTTATTAAATCATAACAATGTTAGCCAATGCCTTTAACATATGAAGATGAAGCCTCTCCTCTACACAGGGCCTTCATTTAATGTCCTATCTGAGGGACAGAGTGTTTTCCCCTGCAACAGCCTGCGTCTACGGAAAAGGGAAGAGGCACATTAACACAGGCTTCAGTCATCCGCCCTGGATGGATTCTAACCCACGATCTTTGGTTGGACAGGTGGAAACTCCTCTTGTTCATGACACAATTTACTCTTTAATTCATACTTGTATCCATTTGTAAGACAGAAAATTTCTTGAAGTGTCTGAATACCATTACAAGTGCAGCATGTATTCACTTCACACATACATGTACAGTATACTTATGTAGTGAATGCAATTCACCTTACAATATGAATCAGTACAATAAATAAACTTTTCAAAACTTTTAATGTATTGAGTATGCACGGCTTGTAGACAGTCATTTGTAAATTCAGGGGGGTGTAACATAAAGAGATACAATCAATCTTACGATCAATTGTAACTCTTTAGTACATGGTTTGCCATAGACTTACGATTGATATCAATCGTAAGATTGATTGTATTTTTTATGTTACACCCCCCAGGTTACACAAATGTACCGGTAGTCTACTAAATTACCTACATATTGTACATGTCATGTACACAGGCCATTCAGAGTAATTAATACTTTATGTCCTCATCACATAAATGTATGTATTTATGCATGATTTTTTGTAAGTTCTGTTTTTTTTATCAGAGAATTTTTTTTTTTTCAAGGAAACCACTCAAACCAAATATTTCATTGACTAAACTGTGTGCATGTACATGTACACTGCTTACGGTGGAGTACTGTAAGGTACCACAGATGGCAGCTTTAAATACTGGTACAAATTAAAAGGTTAAAAATTCCAATCTACACCACAAAACAAATACTACACATGAGTGATTGTCAATTCTGAGTGATAGACAGCCAACTACACATTCATAATAAAGCTTTACACAATGTACATCAGCAGTAATTTCTTATTAGCGATGGGGTGTATTTTAGTTATTTTGTTGATTGAAAGAAGACCCTTGGTTCAAATTACATGTAGTTGTAGTTTTATAATGAATGTTATCTGTAGTGCATGCACATAAATATAACATAATTCAGATTTCACTCTGGGCCACATGACAAGGGATCGTCTATTTCAATTAATAAACCACAGGCAAACATTCGAAAACCTTATGAACTCTCACTGTAAACACATGTCTGGAATTTGCAGTGGTGGATGAAAAATTGCCCGAATTCCAAATGTTTATACATATACATCATGATCAGATTCAAAATTACTTCAGTCTGAAGTACTGACATGTCATGTCATTTTCTTGACTCATTTCTGTTCTCCTGTAGGACTAAAAAAATCGACTGCATTCCAAATGCTTGTTGGATTGGTTTAAAAATGACCGATACATGTACATGTAACTTGGGTAATCAACTTCATGATGGCTCATTTCAGCCTAATGGTTGCTGTTCTGTATTAAGGCTTCATGCTGTGTATAATATCAAAATACTGGTATGTACATGTATGTACAGCATGATGTGCATCATATAATTCACTTTCTGATAAAACCTAATAAACAGCAAAGTATTTTTTACAAATGCATGAATTTTTTTTATAATTTCAGTGAACAAACCACACTCAAATACTACATACACCTTATGAACTCTCAGTGTAAATACATGCCTGGAATTTGTGTTGGTGGTTTCACAGATGGAATGGTTTCTGAATGTGTGATGGATTTGCTGAAAAATGATTGATATCTTATTTACAGACATGTAAAGTAACAATAGTCGTATTCCAATACTGAACAACAGTTTTGAAACCTCACTCAAACATAGTGTAAACCTTAAGAACTCACAGATCTGGGGAGCGTTTCGTGAAGAGTTTTGTCAGTGATTTTCACTGACAACCGTTATAAGCTACTGAAAATCCTCGCATCTGATTGGCTGAGAGCAAATTAGTCAGTGAAAATCACCGACAAAACTCTTCATGAATCCCTCCCCTGTTCTTTTGTGTTTAGTGGTTGTATGAAATCCAGCAGTGACACCGATGACCTTTTCTGTAAACCATGGATTTGTTTTGAAATGATTGCATGCTACAAATACAGGGTGTATGTAGAAGTATAGGTTACGATCACTTGTACCGGTACTTATAAAATGCATCTATATAAAATCCTATTATTCTAGAAGAAACTGTAGAGATGCCGAAATCATCCCTGTCCAAACCATTTTCAAAATCTAAACGAACACAAAAAATATTTCTACAAACTCAATGAAGACATAGTTGCATTCTGGGAAAGGTGAATATAAATCTTCTCAGCTTTCCAATCTTTAAACTATAGTTAGAATATCATGGTAAAAAGATTCCCCTGAAAGGATTGCTCTTCAAACTAAGACAAGAAATATTTCATATACCATATATTTCAGGGAGATTTATTTTTTGTGAATTTCGCAAGTCACCAAGGGGTCGTGAATTTAACAACCTGCTACAGTGCCAAAATCAAATACTCAAGTACTTTGGTTTTAATACTACACTTGTTTTCCCTGCATTGCAAACTGTCACATTATGTCATTGCTAAACTGAGCAACAGCAGTTTTGAAAACTTTTGGAATGGTAATAGGCTAACCACTACACTTGTCTGAGCTTGATTTGATGCGGGATCACAGACAGGACTCAAATGAATCATCACCATACGCATTGTAGTACCGGTATGTGCCATTAAAAGTTACAGCCAAGAGCAATATTCCAGAGTACAAAATTAAAAATAAGTACATTTAAAAGAAATCATTTGGTAAGTTTTCTTTGGTCTCCCTGTAAAAAAAAATGAAAACTTCATTGCAGTAAGGGGAATACTGGTACTTATTGATACTGCACATTTCTGATCATGAATTTAATCACTTGCAAAATGGTCTGACTTGTCCCATTTGTGAAAATTTATGTCTGTGAAAAATATGGCATCTACAGAAGCTGATGTGTTCAGGCCAAGCATGCATCCCACTTTTGTGCGTGGTCTCATACAGAGTCATACTCATTTCTGTATGTAGTTCAAGTGCTACTACGGGAAAGTGGGTGGATTTTTATCATTTCCATAATCCCCAAATCTCACACTTGACATCTGTACATATATCTACATACAACTCTCCCAGTTGCTTTGAAACCGCGTCACATCATAAATTCATATTGAGAAATCCAGTTTATCTTTAAAGTGACAGAGTCTCAAAACTGCATCTACACCATGTAAAAATGTAGATGCAATTTGCTGAGACTTTGCAAAGAAAGCGAGAAAATAATTGTCCTTGCATTATATGTGGCAGCCTACACTCGGGTCCTTTTCAGGTAAAACGAGTCACGCACAATTTCTGTTGTATCCTTTTTTTTTTTTATTTGGATATTCATGAATTCTGATGGATGCATTATGAATATCAATCTACACATGCCCCACTAAGAGGTGTACTCAAAATGTACTGCACACAGACAACTTTAAATCCTGCATTATTTTAACTGCACTACAACTATAGCAGAATATCTTCCTGTACATCATAACCATAAAACATTCTACAGTGTACATGTAACACTGTGGAATTCAATTTCGCTAGAAACCCTCATAATGGAGTTCAATTTTTTCTCAGAATAGGATTTACACTACATGAAAGTGGATTTCAATATCCCATCATTCCCATACAAGGTTGTAAATTGCCGTAAAAAAAGAAAACAATGAGACAAACTAAAATGAAAAGACGTAAAGTGGCACGCATTTCGCATATGACACACAGAAAAATGAGTATGCTAATGGGCCTTTGTTACCCACAGATCTTTGCCGTTTCTCATTCCACCTGTCCTTCATTTTAAATTTCATTTCATTTTTTTTTTCATAGTTAAATCCTTAAATTGAAATTACAATAAAATTTAATTCAATTTTGGAAAAGTGGGTTACCGTGTCATAAGTGACCTAGCCTAAACCCATTCATGATAGAGGGTCAACATTAGGAGCGTTCACACACAAGGTAAAAAGTGAGATTTAACAAGGCAAACGCCAAGCGTTGTCTCGCCTGCATATTGCAGTCATGAAGAGACTGCATGTCAAAACTATGCTATATGACTTCTGAGGCTGTCAGCAGTTTAGAGGGTGAATTGTGGTTCTGACAGTTTACATATGCAATAATGGTATAGGCCTACTTTATCCCTAGGAAATCAGATAACACTAAGAATGCTGTTAATACTATGAAGCTATAATTATTTCCATGCAAGTAAGGAAATGAATGTTAGTGAAAAAGAATGTAACTGATAATAATGTGAGTAAAATTGTAAAATTAAATTAATTATTAAGGTGTTATGGCAAACTTATTGTTTGAAAAATGGTATGAATTTGGTGATTCCACGTCAAAGCTATAGAAAGTTATTAGGTGTACAACATAGCACAGTGCCAGTTATGAAAAGTTCATTGACCTTTGACCTTTGACCTTAATCAAATTCAACTCACATTCGAACTTGACCTGCACCTTCAAGAGATGGACCTCTCATATGAATTTGGCAATCCTACCTCGAAGGTATAGAAAGTTATTGTGTGTACAACATAGCACAGTGCCAGTCATGGAAAGTTCATTGACCTTTGACCTCTGACCTTATTCAAATTCAACTCATACTCAAACTTGACCTGTGCCTTCAAGAGATGTACCTCTGGTATAAATTTGGTGATCCCACCTAGAAGCTATAGAAAGTTATTGTGTGTACAACACAGCACAGTGCCAGTCATGGAAAGTTCATTGACCTTTGACCTTTGACCTTAATCAAATTCAACTCACATTCGAACTTGACCTGCACCTTCAAGAGATGGACCTCTTGTATGAATTTGGCAATCCTACCTCGAAGGTATAAAAAGTTATTGAGTGTACAATATAGCACAGTGCCAGTCATGGAAAGTTCATTGACCTTTGACCTTTGACCTTATTCAAATTCGACTCATATTCGAACTTGACCTGCACCTTCAAGAGATGGACCTCTGGTATGAATTTGGTGATTCCACGTCAAAGCTATAGAAAGTTATTAGGTGTACAACATAGCACAGTGCCAGTTATGAAAAGTTCATTGACCTTTGACCTTTGACCTTAATCAAATTCAACTCACATATGAACTTGACCTGCACCTTCAAGAGATGGACCTCTCATATGAATTTGGCAATCCTACCTCGAAGGTATAGAAAGTTATTGTGTGTACAACATAGCACAGTGCCAGTCATGGAAAGTTCATTGACCTTTGACCTCTGACCTTATTCAAATTCAACTCATACTCAAACTTGACCTGTGCCTTCAAGAGATGTACCTCTGGTATAAATTTGGTGATCCCACCTCGAAGCTATAGAAAGTTATTGTGTGTACAACACAGCACAGTGCCAGTCATGGAAAGTTCATTGACCTTTTGACCTTTGACCTTAATCAAATTCAACTCACATTCGAACTTGACCTGCACCTTCAAGAGATGGACCTCTTGTATGAATTTGGCAATCCTACCTCGAAGGTATAAAAAGTTATTGTGTGTACAATATAGCACAGTGCCAGTCATGGAAAGTCCATTGACCTTTGACCTTTGACCTTATTCAAATTCGACTCATATTCGAACTTGACCTGCGCCTTCAAGAGATGGACCTCTGGTATGAATTTGGTGATCCCACCTTAAAGCTATAGAAAGTTATTGGGTGTACAACACAATTGTTGACGACGCCGACGACGCCGCCGACGACGCCGACACCGGAAATAGTGATACCTATGTCTCGCTCCGCTACGCAGGCGAGACAAAAATTGATTTTCTAATCACGATTAGAAAATCAATTTTATTTTGTGTATGGACAGAAGAATCTCACTAATAATCGTGATTCTAAACGCGATTCAACTCGCAGTAAGTGCGATTTTTCAGATTAATCGCAATTATTTGCCGTGTGTTATGTGTGTGAACGGAATCGCGATTAGAAAATCGGTTTTATCTATCACATCATTCTTTGCGCGTGTGTGATCGATGAGCTGTGCATACAGTATGCAGTATATGGAGTGTGTGTTACATTTAGGATGCATGCACTGCATAAGCATGGAGCACTGCACGCTATCTTGGTGCCGTTGATCTCGTATAGTAAACAAATGTTTAGTATAATAGTACATAATTATTTAGTACTTAATCATTGAGTTTGTTGCTGTAGCCCTTTAAATGTCGATGTGTATTTTCCCTCCGTCCAGATCGTGTATAACAGAAGTTTAAGCGGAGAAGTTTGTGGGCTCTCCTGCCTGTTTCCGCTGCTTTCTTGTGTGTGTAAATGGTCAACAACAAAAAATCAGAATTTGAATCGCGATTAGAATCACGATCCAAATTTCGATTTTTTCCTTGCGTGTGAACAGAAGTAGTAAAACTGAAATTTGGATCGCAATTCAAATCGCGTTTCAAATTTCAATTCCTCTTGTGTGTGAATGCACCTATTGTATGGTTTGGCTCAATAACTTTTGATGCAGAGCCCTAAAAAGCATACCAAAGGCATGAGCAGAAAGAGCAAAAAATACTACACACTGTGCCCATTTTGGTTGCATCAGTATTTGTCATTTGATGCTGAAAATTTCTAAAGGAAAATCAGCACTAAATTCCTTAAATTGGCAATGTGACAGAAAGTTTTTCGATGCAAACTAGCAACTTTTGAACTTTCCAACATAATTTTTGTCAATTTATATTCATTTCAGATACACTGACTTTTCATAAGAAAAATGTAGTGATAAAAGAAAAAAACGCTGGTATTGCCAATTTGAAGACGAAAAGCTGATCAAATCAGACTTTAAATTATTCCTGTCCTAAATGGGTTAAGTGGGGCTTGAAGAAGGCAGTGGTGAATAAAATACATCCGTGATGGGAAGAGAGATGACAGGAGAATAAGATTATCTTTGTCACCTGCTATTCACTCGTACATGTGTGCAATTTACCCCTCAGGACAGACACAATCATTCTCCCTATCGACTTTGTACACACAGAGCAATACACTCACTACACTGGTACATGTACTTTGTATGTGATACAACTAACCTTTCAAATCCTGTTAGCCCAATTCATCACTTGCTGAAATAAGAAGGGCATAAAACCCATTTTGAGGGTTTATATACATATTGCTGCCATAGGCCTTCATCTCATTTCAATAGAAGTAGACACATTGATTTATTCACAATTTTTGTCTCTCTAACATTAAAATTTTATCAAAAATGGAGAATAGTGTTGTTCCATTTGTTTTCAAACAAAAGGGAGTGATTTAGCTGAAGTCAGAAATTGGTGTTCTCCTGAGCAAAGACCCATGCATCTTGTCTGCTGAGACTGAGAAGCTAGAAGGGCATTAGCACATATGTATCATAAATGATCAATGAAAAATAAAGCCCTTTCAGCTTTCAACAAATGATTTACATAAATGTTTTCAATAAGTCACAATAACTTAAAGCCCTTCTTGGTTTTCAACAGATGACTTTCAAATCATGTTATATATTTGTTGTTTGATTTTTCTTCTTTTCTTCATTTGTTTGTATGTTTGGAGTTGGGGGGGGGGGGGGGAGGGGTATGAAAATGAAAGAAAAGGGCAAGGTCAACCAGGCAGGGCTGGTAGAGCACTGGATCAATTCATTATTCCTTGATGAATGTCTAACCTAAACTGTATGCATTGATGGAACATGATTGGAATTGATGCTGACATGGGCACCGTATGGTTCTAAGCCATCATCCTCCCCTGCATGACTTCATCCCACTAACATGCAGAGCTGGCATACCAGTACTAATAGCCATTCATGTGACATACACAATGTAATTGAAAGCAATTATATGTATACAATACTGTACTTCTGTGACAATAGCTCATTGCTTTTCTATAAAAAAAAAATTAAAAAAATGACTCAGTGGAGAATGTAAATTGAAACATTAGCTTGGACTTTGCTCTTACCAGACCATTTAATTTAGGAAGAGTGTGCCAGTAATAAAAACATCTTTAAATTGATATTATCATCAAATACAATTATCCATGAACAAAAAGGTCCAGAAACCTTGCACATTACACTGCGCTAACAGGACAGCATAAATAAATGGGAAAAATAACAGTGTGAAAGATCAAAAGCTCAAAGTCTACTATCATTCAGAAAAGGATAATGAGTTCTGACACAAATCAGAAAATTACTTTATCTTAAATGTAAGAACTATGGAGTCAGAAGGATTACATATTATTATTGAAAAATAGTTCAGTTCTATTTCCTTCACTGCCATTCTGAAGTTTGATAAAACCATTAAAAATTCCTGACACAATGCATGAACTTTTAAAGAACTTCTATATTTCGATATTACATATTTGGATATTTCGTTATTTTGAAGGCAACCATGTAATGCATAAAGAAATTGTAGTCTTATCACTTATTCAATACCCATGTCCCATGATAATTTATACATTACTTTTCACTGAAAATTAGTTAATGGTAGAATGCAGGAAAGAAAATTAATCCATCAAAATTTCTTCACCTGTATTTCATTAGAATATCATAGCAATTAGTTGATGAATTATGAAATCAATGTCAATAAGAATTACCTTTTGAAAGTACCCTCTTCTTGAAGTTTTGTCCTTTACTTGTCGAAAGTAAACAAACCCGTATAAATGCGCAGCATCAATCTACATGTAAGAAAGAAGAAATGAAATTTATATATCATAACAATGAAACAAAAGCGAAAATATATACAAATTCATAAAAACATAAACAAAATAAACATACAGAAAATGACAGAATACTAAAATCACACTGGAAAAACAAAGCCACAAAATTAAAAAATTAAAAATCAAATTACTAAATATGCTGGTAGTCTGGTACAGTTGTACATATACATTCATTCACATTTAACTAGGCACAGACCAATTATATACATGTACAAGTAATATTCTACAAAAATTCAATAAATGTTAACTCTAAGCATCACATTTATGAATCTCATAAAATGTACATACATGTGTATGTACACATATATATGCGCATTGGGGCTCTGAACATTATTCAGAATAAGAAGAAAATATACATAATTTTTATACATAATACAATTAGCAGTAGTGCATGTAAACCTGCTCCAAACTGAGCATGAAAAATGAATCACAAGGTCATACTTTGCTTAAAGGGGGTACCCAATGTTGAAACAATGTTCCTTCATTTAAAAGAGCATGATTTTATTAGCAGAAAATCATCTGCCTAAAGTTTTAAACAAGCCAATAGGAAGATTGTGTCTCGCCCACCCGTGGCTAAATAACACGAAAGTTTCCCCAAGTACATCCCTTGCCCTAACCAAGTTTGATGTCACAAGAAAGTCTTGCAGGTCGTAAAGTTTGACCTAAAATGACCTTTCACCTTACCATGTGACCTGACAGCACAATAGCATGAATGTACCCCTAGTGCATCTATCACCCAAATTTGGTTGCTATTGCAGCAACATGTGCCAAGTTATGCGTCATAAGAGAGTCTTGCAGGTAAACTTTAACGTTTGAAATACAAGAAATGACAGAGGAAAAGCAAATTCAAGAATTTGAAAACATCTGTAACATATGACCTCCAATGACCTTTCACCTTATCATGTGAAGTCCAACAGAATGATAACATGCACTTCCCCTTAGTGATCTGCAACCCAAGTTTGACTGAAAAGTGTGACACGGTTGCAAAGTTTTGTGTCATAAGAGAGTCTTGCACGTAAACTTTAACCGTTCAACGTTTGACCTGTAATGACCTTTGACCTGACCATGTGACCTCTGACTGGACCATAACATGCAGGTCCCCTTAGTGCATCTACAACCCAAGTTTGATAGATAAGTGTCACACGGTTGCAGAGTTTTGTGTCATAAGAGAGTCTTGCACGTAAACTTTAATGTTTGACCTGAAATGACCTTTGACCTTACCATGTGACCTATGACTGGACCATAACATGCAGGTCCCCTTAGTGCATCGACAACCCAAGTTTGATAGATAAGTGTCACACGGCTGCAGAGTTTTGAGTCATAAGAGAGTCTTGCACGTAAACTTCAACGTTTGACCTGAAATGACCTTTGACCTTACCATGTGACCTCTGACTGGACCATAACATGCAGGTCCCCTCAGTGCATCTACAACCCAAGTTTGGTTGAAAAGTGAGTCACGGTTGCAAAGTTATGTGTGATAAGAGAGTCTTGCACGTCAACTTTAACATTTGACCTGAAATGACCTTTGACCTTACCATGTGACCTCTGACTGGACAATAAGATGCAGGTCCCCTTAGTGCATCTACAACCCAAGTTTGATTGAACAGTGTCACACAGTTGCAGAGTTTTGTGTCATAAGAGAGTCTTGCACGTAAATTTTAACGTTTGACCTAAAATGACCTTTGACCTTACCATGTGACCTCTGACTAGAGCATAACATGCAGGTCCGCTTAGGGCATCTACAACCCAAGTTTGGTTGAAAAGTGAGTCACGGTTGCAGAGTTTTGTGTCATAAGAGAGTCTTGCACGTAAACTTTAACGTTTGACCTGAAATGACCTTTGACCTTACCATGTGACCTCTGACTGGACCATAACATGCAGGTCCCCTTAGTGCATCTACAACCCAAGTTTGGTTGAAAAGTGAGTCACGGTTGCCAAGTTATCTTTCATAACGTTTGTGACGGACGGACGGACGACGGACGGACGACGGACGGACGACGGACGGACGACGGACGGACGACGGACGGACGACGGACGGACGACGGACGGACGACATTTGGATCCCTTAGTCTCGCCTTCACCTCCGGTGGGCGAGACAAAAAGTCATGTTAAGAAAAACCCTAAATATGGTAAGATTTCAGCCTATTTTTGGCCCCTCAGCTGTGTCCCAGTTTCAACTGGGTACCCACAATGACATCATTGTGGTTACCTTGTCACGCTATTCTAGCAAAATGCGCGCAAGGTATGATACATATTGTAAAGTCTAGCGCGCCCCACAACTGCAATGCGCAAAGCTGGGTAACCACATCTACGTCATACCTCATACTCAAATTTTTAGGTCAACCCTTGACTAATCACAAATAATTTGACGAAATGCAATGATTTCAATTGAAAATCATCAAATTTGTAATGTTATTGTTCTTAGAATTCTATTCTCGATCATATATCAAAAAAATTTTAACCATTATGTAATCATTTTAAGTAACCATGTGGAGGGTCCTTAAATTAGATACAGGACATACAACTTAAAGGCATTGGCTAACTTTGTGAGTAGCTGATATAAATAATTCTCAAACTAAGATGAAACATGTGTATGAGTACTTGTATTTGTACTCAAAAACCCTGAAACCAACCATAATTTGGAATGAAAAAGTTTAAGTTAGACGCAAACGGCAATTTTATTATCCTTCGTCTCACGAGACAATCACTAAGAGGACCAATTTGCCTGAATTTGAAAATGTCGTTATGTGCCTCCCGCCGCGTGATACGCCAATTCACACAGTACGGTAGGGTGAGTCATACGCACATGCGCACTCCTTATGTCTATTCTGTGCAACCGACCCTCGTACATTTTTCAAACATTGATTCACATTTTTGATATTTAAAAATACTTCCTGTGGATATTATACTTTGAAACTTTCAGACTGGTATTTTTACACTATAACCCTTATGTTTATCCCATTTTCAAGTAACAAAACAAGATTTTTTTAAAATCATAACAATGTTAACCAATGTCTTTAATAGTATATAAATAAGTGTTTCATGACTATAAATGTAGTTCAATGTTTACCTGCACTGATATAGATCTGTTTTGTTTTCATTCACTGCAGGTATGAATTTGAAAGCAATTACCTATAAACAGAACATCATGTCATCAAGAAAACTGGAAATATAAATGTAACAAGTACATGTAATTCATGTAGGTATCATTGGATAATGCATGAAATTTCCTATGACCCTTGTTCACTGAAAGAGAGAGAGAGAGAGAGAGAAGAAGAAAAGGAATGTTTAAAGAGGTGAGGGTATTCAAAATGTCATGATTGTTTTTGTTTCGTGGGGGGGGGGGGGGGAGGGAACTGAAGCAAGCACGATTCCTTTCTACAGTACGGGTTAATTCTAAACCTTCCATGAAACCTCTGAGGGATTTCAGTGAGATCTTAACCTTCTCTACAAGGAAGATGGACATAAATAATACAACAGCCATAATTCATAGGCACACCAGTCCTCAAAGGAATTTATCATTTCCAAGCCTGGAAATGGGATATTCACAGAAGTTCAAGCAAAAACTAGCCATTTGTAGCCAAGAGATGTATTTCTAAATTCATTTTTCATGAACTGTGGGCATCTTCATGTTCATTTTTTCCACAACAGCTCCCCCTTTATTTTCCTCCTCTCATTACTACTTCAGATGATACTCAACTCACAAGGCTCACATGTACATATTCAAATACAGACGAAAATTAATTCATGACATAATCAAAGGGAATTCCAATTTGCAAATTCATGATGATGATGATAAAAGAATGTGTAGACTAAATTTCAAAATGTTAATAAGCCTTCATTTCTTTAAATTCAATAATGGTATCGAGAAAATACCCATCTACATGCATGTTTGGTTGATTCACAGAGTCAATAATATTACTCATTCTATTTTTCCTCTCAAACAAAATCACTTGTTTTTAACATTGAATATGCATACACATGTGAATGTCAATTATAGTTCCTGAAATTATCACTATACAATTAGAAGAAATATATTCATTCCTTATCTGCAGGGTATAAACCATAATAAACCACTGTATGCAATTTTCTTTCCTCAATACACATGTACATGTAGAACATAAGGTTAAATTCTTTACTTTCTTAAATTGTAGATATGAAAAGATAAATTGCACTACACTTTCCATTTCCATCATGTAATAGCTATGAGATCTTGCATATAAAGGAATGACCGAAGATTTTGCATGCTGATAAACACAGCTCAAATTTTGGAAGTCATCCCTGACCAATTGGAGACTGATTGCATTTTTATAACAGCAGGATCATTCCCTAATTACATGAGTGGGATGTCATAGACTGCTAGGGTATAAGGGCTATGCTGATGAGAAATGTCACTTCGCTATTCCTGGAAATTCAATCCTTATTCAATATCGATGGCTATACACCAGGAAGACATATAGGTCGGCGTCACACAGATTTTGACATGTCTGCTTATTCAATCTTCCCAAACCCATCTATGCTTGCCAATTTGCTTGTATTATTGTAGGGAATCTCAAGTGCATGTTTATCACTATGAACATGTGTCCCAATTTAACACTTCTGAAACCTAGAGCATATTTTCATTTTGAGTGTTTATTTGAATTCAGTATTTGTTTTCATTTGAAATGATGCAAATTAGAAAGAAGCATTGAATCAATCATCAAAATCACTGCACTCATAATACAGGTCAATTTTCATTGCACAACACATTTGCCAAAAAAGTGCATTATAAAAGTATATTCTTGCAATATATTTTTTGTAGCAACCTCATTATCTACCCACCACTCCAGTTTGAGCAATTTATGAATATTCATAATTTAATTTGAGATAACATTTGTCATTTGTCATTATAAAAGTATATTCTTGCAATATATTTTTTGTAGCAACCTCATTATCTACCCACCACTCCCGTTTGAGCAATTTATGAATATTCATAATTTAATTTGAGATAACATTTGTCAGAATACAACATTACAATTTTGAGGAGCAAAACCTATTAAGGAATCATGGCCAAGGTGGCTATGAATACAGGTGGAACAATTCATCCATTGAAAACAATAAAAATAAAAATGCTACAATAATGTTGCTCTAGCTAAAGCCAAGGTACATGTATTCATATTCTTGCAGAGCCCTCTGGGAGAACAGTACATAGTACTGAAGAGGCTACACTGTGTAAGGTAACCAAGACATATCATTATTAATTATTAATTATTATTATTATCATTATTATCATTATAATTATCACTATTTTCATTATTATTATTATTATTATCAATATCATTATCATTATTATCCTCATTGTTACTATTATCATTATCATTGTCATTATCATTATTATATTATCATTATCATCATCATCATCATCATCATCATCATCATTATTATTATTATCATTATCATTATTATGAAAAACAAGAGATCTACAAGGTACATGAGAAAGGAAACACAATACACATGTGCTACATGTATATAATGTAAAATATTATCATTATCATCATTAAAGAATACATTGTATCAAGGTCAATAGACTGGATTCTCTTTACACTTTAGTCCAATGGGGTGTTGCAAGAAAGTTGCAATCGATTGCAAGTTGCAACTGATTGTCACTGGCCAATCAAAATCATGGTGCATGCATGTCTTCTTAAAAGGGCAGACCCTGAGCCAATCAGAATGGTTGTTTCAAAATTAGCAATTATTTGCAATTGATTGCAACTTTCTTGCAACACCCCACAAGTGCTGATAATACACACATAAATTAAACTTTTAAGATTTTCCTCAATTATCATATACTGCTCTGTACTGCTGCCTTTGCTGGATTATTGAATACTGCTACATACAGTTTGCAATTGTTGTAAGCCAGCAATGTACATGTATTCTTGGTACCTAAATCTATCAAGTTTGCCATATTAAGTTTCCACAACATTCATTGCACATGTTTCTATCTGTAATAAATATAAAGGAAGGAAATGTACACTGCCTCTTGAGATGCTTATCAGTACATATAGATGCAGACTTCATAGGCAAGTGCTCTTGACTATATTCGTACATAGTACAAGTATGCCCAATTGCCTAAGGCCCTACAGCACTTTAATTACTATTATTGTATTGTTATTCTTTATTTGTTAATTATAGAAGTTTTATAATACAATTCAAACCAAATTATGTCCAGTGTACATGTAGCTTCCCCTTAAAGATGTTTGTGAACTTCCCTAAGATCAAGAGAAGTAAATGTATTGTATGTATCTTCACTGAAAAATATTCTTATCTTCCACAAGTTTTATTATGTAATTCACTGACTTTATACACACATGTGTGCACTAAATTTTGTTTAGTTCCAAATTCATATGGCAAAAGAACTAGACATGCGCGTAAAAGTTTCAAAAGATATTGAATTGTATCATGAACATCCTTTTAATAATAAAAATTCACACAAGATAATAATTCCACAAAGCAGCCTACCGGTATCCTATAGGCCTACAGTATACACATTTTATGCACAGTTGCTGAGCAGGTACATTCACTCACAAGCCACAATGCATCTGGCCATCTACAAATGTATGGACTCCTCTCCAAAATCCAATTTATCATTGTCAAATATAATGCACTCACATTCACAATTCACAATATGACAAGTTGGGACACAAAGGAAACCATCCTACATGTGGTTGATAAAGGGTATGGAGAGGCATTTTAAAACTGAATAAGAAATGACCATGAATCAATGGATTACATGTATGTATGCACAATACATTCATCTTCCTTTATATTTATTACAGATAGAAACATGTGCAATGAATGGTGTGGAAACTTAATAAAGCCTATTGTATCTTTTCATATGCTATATTTACTGAAAGACAAACTTCATTTGTGGTTTTAATATAAAACTGTGTGCCAAGGGTTTCATGTTATACCTCTGAATGCATACCATAAAATGCTGTGAATACAGCGCACTTGTAGGCACACCCAGATTTCAATATTTCTTTTTAGAAAAAAGAAATCGGGCACCACAGCTCCCAAGATTTTTCCCTTTAAATTTGTAAAGTTTTGCAGAAAAAGACTATAACATCAAAACATTTCAGTGTCTTGAAAATAAAAAATGATTGTGATCAGGTTGGGCGGTCTTCAAGAATTACGCCAGCAAACAGATCTGATTCCACTAACTTGAGGAAATAAACTCTGTACTTAACAAAAATAATTGCATCATATCATCTTCTAGAGTTACCAAGCACAAATGAAACAGGAATGATAAGATTTACTTAACAAAGTAATTCTTTGCCCATCGATAAAAATAATTACATTGCATTGTCTTCAAGAGTTACGAGACGCAAACAAAATATACATGATTAAGTATACTCAAGGAATTCTTTACCTTTTGATAAAAATAATTACATTGCATCATCTACAAGTTACGAGATGCAGAGGAAATATGAATGGCTTGATTTACATGACAGAGTTATTCTTTGTCTAACGATGGAAATAATTGCATCGCATGCAAACGGAATAGACATCACCGATACATGCACTATTAATGGGTGATTTATTTGTTGTCTCTGTATATAAGGCGTACCCCAACTTTTTGAATTTTTACAGTGGAAAAAAGTGGGCCCTAAACATGGAATTTTATGGTAGTAAAATTTGCTGCAAATTGTTATAAACACATGAGCTCTAGAAAAATAATTACATCTCAATCAGTGAAGCACCAATTAATTTTCAACATGTATTCATGCCATTAACAAAATAGTAATAGCAACAACAGACAATAATTGAGCCACAGTTCCATGCAATTTTCATGCAAATTCCCTTGTAAAAACTTACATTCTATGTAATATGCATTGATTTTCAATTGTGAAGCTATTGTTTTGATCTTCTTTTTCCAGCATTCTTGTCTGTAATTTTGTATTTCCTTATTTCATTTACAATGTACTTACATTGTATATTTCATTCCACCCTTTGTTTTCGTCCTTTTTTGCCTTCCTTTTAGTTGTGTTTTCTTGCTCTTCTAGCTTTTTTATCCTGTTGGTGTCCGTTTGCATCCCCAGCCTACTGTTCAACCCCTCCAAGACCTCCATTCCATTCTTATTGTACTACATTATCTCAAGCAGTATCATATTAGACACAAGAATGACAAGATATATATCAAAATTGAAGATACAGAATTACAGATATTGTATATTTTATACAGCAGACTTTCAAATTTCCATAAGTACCCCTTTTCCCCACTTCAGAACCTTACATCAAATGCAAGAAACCAATTCTGCTTGTATTAAATACTCTGTTAACTGTGAATTTAGTTTCTTGTCTTGGGACAAATACTGTACATTAGGTAGTGCTGTAAACTGAGCACCATGTTCAGGTTTGGTTCTGTTCGGTAGAGGTCAGCAATTATTTTCCGAACTTTGATTCAGTTCAGGGTTCGGCAATATCTTTAAAAGGCTAGTTAAAAAAAAAAGGTGTGCATCGATATTGGATGACTGCCAGAACCCTTTCCATTTAACAGCAAATGGCAGTCACTGTTTCTTAAAAATATATTTTGTATGACAAAAAATTGTTAATGAATTTATTTCATGATTCTTTGTTATTTATTTTCTTTTCTGAACAAAGGAGAAAGATTATTTTCATATTATACTGATTAACAGTAAACAGAAAAAAATTTTAAATTAAAATAAAGGTGAAAAATGAAAATGTGAAAAAAAATTATCAATAAAGCAGTGTTTTTTTTATTTAGTATTATGATCGATTATGATTGTTAATTGATTACAATCTTATTACAATCGACTACAATCTTAAGTATCCTCTTTGGGCACATTTTCAAGCTTTTAACATGATTTTTTTGAGGGGGGGGGCTGAAACAACTAAAATTCATGGTGGCAGATATGAAATTTATCAGAATGAAAGGAGAGATGAGACACAAGCTGTATTTAGTGGTTTTCTATTTTTTATTTAGGAAAAACTTTTAAAACATGAATTTCATGAAATCTTATTAAACCAATAAATGTATGTATTAATTTTTGAATAAAGTCAGGGTATATCTCCAAATAAGCATAATGAATTCAGGACAAGGTCCTCACTGAGGGCAAAATGAATGATCCTGTGTTAAAAACTGCCAAACTCCTGAACCAGACCTTTGAGTTCGGTTCGGCTCAGTCCTGTTTGGAAGTGCCATGTTCGGTGAACTTCCATTCAGTTCGGCGGTTCGGTAACAGCCTTAACATTAGGAATGCCTTTCATCATCAAATTCAAACTATTGTGTCTCATTATCAAATCTAAAATATATAGTTTATCGAGAATGGTACAGTAACTATATTTCCATTTAAAACAAATAAAACCTAGTTCAAATTTTAATTTATGATTGGGACCTCACCTGTAATGTAGGAAGGCAATTCTTGTTGTATTCTGTACTCTGTTTACTATGAATTGAGTTTCTTTTGTCTGGGCACCGTCTTATCCTAAAGCTGAATTGAGTGTCTCCCATACATCCTGAAATTAAAAATAGAGCATTAAGATGAAAATAATTTGCGATTGAGAGCTGTCTGCATTGAGAGGGTTCTATTGTTTCACAGTAGAAAATAAACAATGATTTTCTATTAGAACTCACTTACTCGACCCCCTGCTAATGATATAAAAGCAAACTTGACACATTGTCAACCCAAATCAGTTTCGAGAGATCTTTGATAAACCATATTTGAAGGAACTAATTAAAATAAAAAGGTGAACTGTTTATCAATCAGTCTTGAAAGATAACAAACTAAACTACTATTGGAAAATTCAAATAGAAATTTACAACCACACTAAAAAGATTATAATCTTGGTTTTTCTAAATAAAAAGTAGTAACAACTCAGAAATTATAATCAGTACAATACTTTTTTAAAAATACATCTGGGATATTTTCACTACCTACAAATTCTTGCTTCCTATACTTTTGGGGGGTTGGTTTAAAAAAACTATTTTCACAAAATTTCAAATCTTGTAGTGTAACTTTTTTTTTCCACTCACTAAAAAAGGGGGATAATGCATTTTTTTCACTGACAAGATATTTGTTTATTTAGCTTATCCACAACACTATTAAACCTTACCTGAATTTGAATCCGGAAATGACAGATAGCATATATTCATTTTCTGCAGAGAAAATAATGTGAAATAAACAATGACTTCTAAGTCTTCTGTGTTTAAAAATCCAATAAATACAACTATGACATATTTTCTAGAAAGCAATTCAAGTGAAAAAATGTAGAGCTATTTCACTCTGAAATTAGAAAACAATGCAGAAACAAAAAATTCAAATAACCATGATTCTTCTTGATATAAAAAACATCTTTTCTGCACATCCATAAATGGAGTTCCAGCTATAAAAAAAATAATTGGCTATGTATGCATTGCACATCACTACTCCTCCCATTTCAACTCTTTGCAACTGAACCTTGATTTCATGGGAGTTCCTTTTTCCATAATAAAAAAATGCAAAAGTTAATTCATTAAGGTGTGACAGCTAACCATATGAAATGTGAAAGTTCATTCACTATAAAATGTCATTAATGCACTAATTCTTACCTCCTTTTCTGTGAGCTTAATGTGTGATGGGTAGATAAACTGTAATGAAATAAACAAAAATATGGATTGATATGCTTAATCGGGGTAAAAATTAAAGGTCAAAAGTATTTTGAGGACTCATGAGGGTATATTTCTTAGTTGAGAAACAAGGAGGAGATATCTAAAGATTGGTGACCTTGTATTCATTTTTTCATAATGTGATTCAAAGTTAACAGTTGTTTTTCATTTCCTTTCACATATTTTCAC
>CM057151.1:35733368-35881293 GCA_029962745.1 Echinometra lucunter
TGCTTTATTGATACCCCCCTTCCGCCCTTGATTATTGTCATTATCATACTCAATGTCATTATCATTATCACTGTCATTATTATTATTACTGACATTATTCTTATTTTTCTTTTTATTCTTCTTCTTCTTCTTCTTCTTCTTCTTCTTCTTCTTCGTCTGTCTATTATGAGGATTAGTATGGATTATTATTATTATTATTATGTATCTTATTAGAAGAAGAAGAAGAAGAAGAGAAGAAAAAGAAGAAGAAGACTAAAAGGATAAGATTAAGAAGTACAGACAGTAGTAGTAGTAGTAGTAGTAGTAGTAATAGTAGTAGTAGTAGTAGTAGTAGTAGTAGTAGTAGTAGTAGTAGTAGTAGTAGTAGTAGTAGTAGTAGTAGTAGTAGTAGTAGTAGTAGTACTAGTAGTAGTAGTAGCAGTGATAGTATAGAAGTAGTACATACAACGTGTACGTCAGATTTTATTTCTTTGATTTTTCTTTTTTTTTTTCTTTTTTTTTTTTTCTTTTTTTTCTGCTTTAATATTTACTGCTGAATAATTATTATTACTTTTTGGGGAAGAGCTTTTGGGCAAAAATGCATTTTGCTTCTCCTCTTTCCTGTCCGGGGGCGCGACCGCCCCTCCGAGGCCTCCTCACCCCCCCCCCCCCCCCCCCGCACTTCCGGCGCCTATATATGCGAGTTAGATTCAAAATTTATTGATTCAAATCCAAACATTCAGGATCATTCTCACTTTACAATATTAACAGAACATAAAAACGGAACATAAAACAAAGAAACAAAACAAAAGATGATGTGCATGCAGTCATAATTACCATTCAAAGAATATAGCAAAATACTTGAAAAAGAAGAAGGGCCGCCACAGGCCAATTCAGAATATAATACAACAGTTTTTCGAAATATATAACATAACAACCAAAATATATACGGTATAGTGTTTAAACAGTGTCATCTCTTATGAGACGAACATGTGATTGTATTATTATCGATTTGAACAAACAAATCGATAATAATCACATTTCGTCTTAAAACAAGTATTATAATGTATAAAAGTATTACTATAAACAAGAGGAGAGAGAGAGAGAGAGAGAGAGAGAGAGAGAAAGAAAGAGAGAGGAGAGAGAGAGAGACGAGCTTTGCAAACAAACATACATGTAATAATGTCAGTTTTAATTAACCTATCAGTATCATGTCAGCAATAATGTGCTCGCTGCTTTCATGACTTTGGCTTTTGCCTTGTGGATTTATTTTATTAAGTTCTTTTTCAGCATGACTTTGTCTAATCTGAATAATGATGGAGAAGATGGTAAATGGCCGGTTAATAGCCACTTGGTCTGATACAAGTTGGTCTAATTCCCTAATTCCCCGGGGGGGGGGGGGGTCACTTCCATTGAACAGTGGACAGCATCCGCGAGAAAAAAAAAAAACGCGGGAAAAGGGTATTTTTTCAGGGGTAGGCGCAGAACGCGCGGAACGCGAATAGAGTGTCAAAAACGCCCCAAAATGAAATAAAAGCCCCCTAAATCACGATAATCTAAAACGCGAAAAGGGTATGTAATTTGCACTGACTGCGGGACTGACTATAACAAGACCCATGAACGGAAAATCCTCTAACGCTTGTGTAAAACATATGAGACAGTGAATGATCTCTAGATAGAAACGGCTCCAAACTCTCAATGGACCCCACTATCACTCTCAAGGTATGAAAATGGGAATATCCTCGTTAGGGTATGAATATCCCAACAGTTATTGAAATCCCTGTTTAGGGTGTGCAAATCTGGGACATCTGCACAAAATCCGTGTTTAGGGTGTCCTAGCGGCCTGCCCTTGAATCCTCGTTTAGGGTGCTTTTTTTAGGACGATTCTCGCGGATGCTGTCCACTCTTTGAACAATGGAAGTGATCCCCCCGGGCCTAATTCCCAGCTCGTCTAACACCACTATGGCTAAACCCATTTGGTATACGATCAATTTGGTCTAATTGCCGTTTGGTCCAATCATCACTTACCCACTTGGACTATTGTCATTTTGTCTAATGATCAAAAGGTCTAACGTTAATTGCCACTTCGTCATTTCGTCTCATGACCATTTGGTCTATCACCAGTTCGTTTAAGATGGTGACATAGACCAAATTAGACGAAATGGGCATAGTCTAACTGGAAATTAGACGAACTGATAAATGGGCCAAGCCGGGGGCCAAGTGGCAATTAGACCAAATGGACGAATTGGTGGTAGACGAAATGGGATTAGACCATGACCATGTGGGATGAGGATGATGGATGAGAGGCCAAACGGGCATTAGACAAAGTGGGATTTATAGACATTGAAATTAGACCAAGTGGCATGTATGATGGATCTCTCGATCTAGCTTCGTTTGCAAATAATAGCTGGCAGCAGGCGGGCAGTACTTAACGTGTGCGATTCCGTGGTTGGTGACAAAATTCACTTTTTCCAAGGAATTTCTCTTTCTTTAGGATCATGGCGTTTGTATATTTCATATTAACCCTAACGTTAGGACTTCTGACGATTGCAGCTAAAGGGGAAATCAAAGGAGGTATGCTGTCGTTGCAAGATTCAGAGTCTCGAGAAGTTTGGTCACTGGATGGGGTTTGGGTTTTTCGTGCGGACGACTCGCCGGCGAGGTCGGCGGGCTTTGACGATCAGTGGTGGTCTGAGCCGCTGAGAAAGGTACATAACCAGTCACGCTTTCTTGCCCTGGCCCTGGCCCCTGACCCCTGACCCTGTGACCAGTCCCGCACCAGTCAGCCTTCCCGTCAGCCTTAAGTTGGAGATTTCACAGTGATCCAGGGGATACATTCCGTTGCACGGCAATAGATATCGTGATATTTCTAGAATCTAGTTTTTATTTTTTTTGGGGGGGGGGGGGGAATAGCTTGCACATACAGAAGTTGCTAGGTTTGGAAACTAGAAATCACTTTTAGTTTCACAATCTCATGATGCACATGAAATATTTTGCTTTGAAAGGCGATTGATAAGACAATGTTTGTAATAGACATACGGGTACATGTAGAAAATAAAAAAAACAAGAGAATCCTTTCTAGTGTGACAAATAAATACTGAATAGCAGTGCACGTAGCCGGCCCCAAAATGGTATAAAAATACACTGATAGTTTATTAAATTAAATTATCAAAAAGCAGTAGTTTCAACTGAGAGGTCAGTAGGTACATGTAGTTAAAGTCCATGCAAAGCAGTAGTCTACCGCCTAAATCGGTAAAGTTGGCAAGTATGCTTTTCATGACATACCCTTGAAAATGTTCATTGCATGCAAGTTAGAGGAATGCAAGATTATATTTTAGATGACCTTGCACAGTGTTCCATAACTGATTTGTGAGTTTCAGAAGAGCAAGAGCAGTGATGAAAAGAAAAAAATTCTGAGAATTTCACTTAATTGAGATCCAATTGAATTAATGGGATGGAAATATGATACAGTATTTTATTATCTCTTGGTGTAAAAAGCAAATATTTTCCAAGAGTTTGTTGATTATTGTAGTGATTTCTATCATTAAAGTTGGCAGCCACATAAATTTGCACATATCTCACTATACAAATGGTCGCCTGTGTGATTGCATGTGGGACTTGGGCATCCGTGTAGATAATGTGCTTTCTTTTGATAGCCACATTCAAAACATAACTCCCCTGGCAAATAGAGTTGTTTGTCTGAATAGACATTCCTTTTTGTAGACAAATTTGGTTTCAGAACATGTATGTCAGCCATAACTGGGGGGCTTCCAAAAAAGAAGATTCAATTGGTTATGCAATGAGTCAGGTGCAATGAGATGTTAGAGCTTTTGTTAGGCATGCTTGAAGCCCCTCCCCCCCCCCCCCCCCCATATAGACATTAGCATAAAACACAGCAGCCAAACTGAACGGGTCTATGATGGGCGTATAAATGTATTTTTAAGATTATTCAAGGCTCCTGTTTGGCCACATCTTGAGTACCGCTCAGTCTGTTTGGTGCCCTTGTATTTTAGAAGCTTATTGATGCCTTGGACTGAAGAATGCAGAGAGCCACTAGCCTTGTTCCCTTGTTGAAAGGTCTTGGCTACAAAGAAAGAATGAACTAAAACTGCCTACTCTGGTTTGTACTTTGTAGAGGAGGTTGTGGTGATGTGATTGAGACTGTTAAAATGATAAAAATATATGATCCAAGCCTCTTCTTGAGCTCAATAATTCTAGAACTAGAGTTAATAATTTTAAGTTAAGCAAAAGGAGAGTTAACAAGAGTAAGCCTATACGTAGTAACTTTTTTCCATGAGAGTATGTTGGAACAGCCTCCCGAACTATGTTGTGGAGGCTGATAGTGTCATACATTTTGAAAATAAACTAGTTGGATTCTGGCACAATGCTGACTTTAAATTCAAATACAGAGCACCCCCCCCCCCCCCAGCCATGTCAATACTGCTGGACTCCTATCAGGTTACCAGGATCTGGACATAGAGGCATCATTACCTGCATCCAGAACTCAATCTTAAATAACCTTTACTAATGCTGTTCTGGAGAGGGTTGTGCTGTGTCAGGTGCTGCGTCAGGTGCTGCTGGTGCTCTGAGTGATGTTGTGGTATCCTTTGTGCAATATATACAGTGTAGGTGCAGTGTGCAGGTGTTGCGTGATAGGGATGCATAAGTGAGCATGGCAGCGACCCTAAGTCTGCAATAAATTTGGCATTTTGTTGCTGAACTAAATGAGTTAACAGAATTATTATGCCAAGTTTTGATATTCTTTTTGTTGTTTTTTTTCATTCGCCTAATGAATTACTGACTTTCTTTAAGTAGAATCTCAGGCAAGGAAAACTTACTTTTCCTTGGACATGTACTAATATTGCATGCATTTATGAAATCTCAGAATTATCCATTTCTGTTTTTCTAATTTTTTTTTTCTTCCCTTAATCCCTTGATTTCCACAATAGTCGGGACCAGTGATAGACATGCCAGTACCTTCTAGTTTCAACGACATCACCCAAGATCGCACGCTGAGGGACTTTGTAGGCTGGGTATGGTATGAGAAGGAGTTCTACCCTCCAAGGTCATGGGTAAACAATGGTCAGAGAGTTGTCCTGCGGTTTGAAAGTGCTCATTATGAAACGATTGTTGTAAGTACCATTTTTTCAGCTATACATTCGCCAAGAAGGTTGAGAATCAGTTCTTTTTACAGTCAGTAAGAATAACCTGTTTGTGTTAAGCCTTTGCGGGCTGGGTGATAGCTGCTTCAGACACTTGATGTCTTTTTCTGGTAGCTTCAGCACCAGCACCAGCAATAAGGGTCTGAAGAAGCTGGAGTCCAGCATGCGAAAGTTTACGACAAACTGATAATTTTTACCAATTGTGAAAAACAATGATGATTCAACATCATATCAATCATCAGATGAATCTGTTCAGCATTATGCCCAGAAGGATTGGAAGTTTTAGAGTGAATGTCAAATGAAATTGCACAACTTCTGATAGAACTGAGAGAGGAATGTTTGATTCATCAGTGTAATATTTCTATCTTTATAGCATAAAAATTAAGGTTACTGATGAAAGAGGAGTAGACTTGGGCAGAGTGATTTAATATAACTGTGAGTAGCTCAAAAAGATTTATGGACAAATGAAGAAGGAAATCGAAGTCCTCAAAATATCTCATAATTGTTTATTTGTTTTGAATAAGCACAATGAAAAGGAAAATAGGTGTGTTAACTGCAAAGTTTGGCTTGAATTTTTATTTTTCTAATTTTTTTCTGGGAGTTCCAGGTGTGAAGTCCCTCCTCTTTTGACAATGTGAAGCCTAGAATAGTGACAATTTTTTTTTTTTACACTTCCAGTTTTCAGGTTAACCATAGTTCTCTCTTGTCTCCTACAGTGGTTCAACTCCCAAGAAGTGGTCAGGCATTCTGGTGGGCATCTTCCATTTGACGCGGAGGTAACATCTCTTTTGCACTTTGGCCAACTCAACAGAGTTACTGTAGCTGTGAATAATACCCTGACCCCCATCACCCTGCCACCAGGGATAATAACACACTATGATGACACCACAATGTGAGTTTATCAGGCCTTTAACAAACTGCTGTGTGTAAACAATTCAGTGCATTAACAAGTCCAAAGTAATTTGTCCAATGCATTAATGACTGCAATAGTGATTTTAATGCACCCGGGAATAATAATAGGGAATTTGCGCAACCATGGTCGAGGGTGTCGTATACGCATGCTCAAAATCCAAAAGAATAAAAATCTTTGCACGTTCAAATGATTAAATCCAAATCACTCCCTGTCCTGTGGAAAACAACAACGGTTCTTGGCCCAAACTGCGTCTATTCTCAGTGTAGGATGCAGCTGAGTAGCCCGACAATCAGTGATTAGTATGCAAAATGTTTGTTCTTCAGATTTGAGCGTGTGCACACGACACGCTCTACTTGGGTAAACATGGAATTTGATATATTAATAGGAAAGTGATCTTTTGTTAATAATGTGTTGTATTCCATAATGCTCTTTATGGTATTGGACACAAAATGACTTGTTAACAGGGTTGGCGATTTTTTTGATTTTTTTTAAAAAAATTAAAAAAATCGGATTTTTTTTTATTTAAATCAGATTTTTTTGATTCAAATCGGATTTTTTTGATTTTTTTGATTTTTTAAAAGTTCATTCGAAAAAAAGTTTAATTACCACAAGACCTCACCCTACAATGACATCAATTTTAATGTTATCATACATTTCACTCCTAATATTTTTCTTAACCATAATGATTTGTAATTAAATCTAGTCAAAATGGGCAAATAAACATCAATTTGAGGAATCATGTACATGAACATAATTCTATCATACATACATGTACATGTAGGGCTATGAAGGAAATTTCCATAAGGAATTCCCAGCGAGTAGAGAATATTCCCCTCTGTGAATTTCCACTCAGTATTAAAAAAAAAATCCCAGAGGAAAATCTCCAGACACTTCTCAGTGAAAATTGTGTCTAAATGTGTACTCAACAGCTTTGTGACAGTTTTACAAATTGGTATTAAAGCTCATACATTGCTATAGATAGAGATGCAAAACTGTCAGTGTTGGAGACCAATATAAGAGACAGCTTAGTCAAAGGGTGACCACACTACATTATGTTACTGTGATTTTTACATTAATCTACAATTCTTATTCACATGTTCTCTAAAAATCTGTTTGATACATGAAGTAGGAAAAAAAAACTTTTGACCCTATACAACTGTAAGTTTGACTTAAAGGATAAAACCAGCAAAACTGCTGATATTACTGTATTACAAAAAGAAGTATTGTATTTTAAATCAGACACAACTTACAACTGTAATTGATTGTAACTTACATGTAAGTACCTACATCTTAAGATTTAAATGTAGTTTTAAAAGTTTATTTTGAGTTTTGCAAATTGTTTTTATAGATCCTCTTTCCATTGCTACATGCAAATACAAAACTTCCATAGCACTGAACATAAAATGAGCTAGTGACTTAAAAGGTATATGAGAAAGCTTTTTTCAACAGTCAAATTGTGACTGTACTACATTATGTTAATTGTATGATAAATGTAACAAGAAGAAATAAGCATGTGGAATCTGTTGATTAGATGATTTTTTAAAAATTTCACATGATAGAAGTATAACTGTAAAGGATCAAAACTGGAAAACTGCCAACAAACCTTTTGTCATTGACTTTTACATATTATATTTTTTACACTACTGCTCTCTCAAAAGTCTTGGATTGTGTGATAAATGATCAGAAATAAATAAGAAACTTGTTTCACTATTAATAACTGACAAAGAATGTAAGATTTCAGAAGAAAAACTTGCCATTTACAAAAAATGGAGTAACTGTTGACGGCACAAATCTCTAATTTTTAAGGAATCAGCTGATTTTATTGACTTGATTTTAATGTGTTTTAAGTAGATAGGAAGGATTTGTTGATTTTTTTGTTGATATAAAGTTAATTCAAAGTTTTTGCAATTGATATAAAGTTAATTCAAAGTTTTTCAGTTTATTTGAAGAATTAAAACTGCCTTGAACAAACAATTTGTCAATGATTTGTACATGTTTCAATGGAAGTGATTTAAATCAATGATTTTTTTTTAAAAATCATGGTGATTTAAATCGCGATTTAAATCATGATTTAAATCAACGTGATTTAAATCCGCCAACCCTGCTTGTTAACCTTGAACTGGCCCACATTAGAGTTTAGAATTATTGCCCCAGTAGCATACTTGACCACAGCTCTACCACTGAGTCATCATGCTGCCTCCCCTCATAGTTCACTTTCTAGGTGATGAAAGAAGTTTTTTCAGTGTTCTTTTCTATAGGACATCTGTTAACACATTCATGACAGAGGTCCACATTTTGTGGTTTGGCCTAATACAGTGAAACCTGTATATAAAGACCGCCCAAGGGAGACGAGAAATGTGGTCTTCATGAGCAGGTGGTCTTTATGGACAGGTTCCTTTTATACACGTTTCAATCGGAAAAACGATTCAAGGGAAACAAAATTTGTGGTCTTTATAGACAGGTGGTCTTTCCATACAGGTGGTCGCTAAAGCAGGTTTGACTGTATCTTTTGATGCAAAGCCCTAAAAATCATACCAAATACATGAGCAGAAAGAGCAAAAAATTCTACACAAACTGTGCCCATTGCATGGTTGCATCTATATTCGTTGTTTGATGCTGAAAATTTTTAAAAGAAAATAAGCATTAAAATCCTTAAATTGGCAATGTGATAGAAAGTTTAAAATCACTGTTTTCCCCTGCAAATTGGCAACTTTTTGAGATCTAATCATAATTTCTGTCAATTTATGTTCATTTCAGATACATGACGTTTTATAAGAAAAATTTAGCAATAAAATAAAAATGTTGGTGTTGCCAATTTGAAGAATAAAAGCTGATCAAATTAGGCTTTAAATAATTCCTATCACAAATGGGTTAAAGGGGGTACCCATTGCTGAAACAATGTTAGCTCATTTAAAAGAGCATGATTTTATTAGCAGAAAATCATCTGCCTAAAGTTTTTTAAAAAGTCGTGTTGCCAAGGAAACCCAAAAATGTGGTAAGATTTCAGGATATTTATGACCCCTCAGCTGTGACCCAGTTTCAACTGGGTACCCACTTTGACGTCGAAATGACCTCAAAGTGGATACCTTGTCGTGCACTTCTAGCAAAATGCGTGCAAGCTATAATACATATTGTACAGTTTAGCGCGCAGCACAACTGCAATGCGCGAAGCTGGGTACCCACTTTGACGTCATACCTCATACTCAAATTTTTTGGTCAACTCTTGACTTTTTATGAGAAAATTAGCCAAAATGCATTGATTTCAATTGAAAATCATCAAATTTTTAATGTTATTCTTCTCAGAATTCTATTCTCGATCATATATCAAAAAAAACTTTACAATTGTGTAATCACTTTAAGGCTTATTCAGTTATGAAGAGCTAAACCCCACGTTTTTTCAAATGTTCACATATGGCACGGTAAAACACTCCACTTTATGTTAATGAAGAAGCATTAACATGTCAACACTCAAATAAAAGAGAGTTTTGCCAAAAGTTGCACAGACAAACTCGTGACATTATATTTTGCGCTGAATCTTTTAAAATTTGAATGGTCCACAGCAGCTTTTTGCTTCCAGGAGGCAAAAATATGCCTCCTGCCATGTTTTGGTTTTTTTTGGGTTAGTTTTTGTCTCACCTGCATAGCAAGAGTGAGATAAAGGCGTCGCTTTTTTGACAGTGACAGTGGCATCAACATTTTAAGAAATACTCTCTTTCCAAAAGTATGTGTTCAATTTTCATAAATTTGTACACAAGGTGTAACAGGTATCACATATCATGTGGAATGAATTTCAGGTCACAGAATCAAGGTCAAAGGTCATTTGAGGTCAGTAAACTTGAATTATGTTGCAAAAACTTATAACCTAAGATTAGGTTGTTTAATTTTTATCTTCATTTCAAAATTATTTGTTTGAATTCCATGAAACTTGTTCAATAGGGTTATTAAGTAACACAAATCATGTGGAACAAATTCCAGGTTACAAAGTCAGGGTATAAGGTCATTTGAGGTCACTTACCTTGAATTATGTTGCAAAAACTTAATGTAAGGTTAAGTAGTATTCATTCATTCACTTGTACATAAAAAAAAGGGGGGTTTACCGCCAGGGTCTGCCCTGTCATATCTGAACACGCCTTTACAGAGTTGATATGATTTATGTTTTAGCCTGGTTTGCATCTGCTTTGTCCCAAGATCTTCAGTCTAGCAAGTTTGTATCTGTTTTATATTTTGAGCTACAGCTCTAGTGTTGATAATCACATTAATTCCTTTTCTTTTTAATACATCTCCTCATTTTCTCCAGGTTTCCACCCAATTATTTTGAGCAGAGCTACTCCTTTGACTTCTTCAACTATGCAGGTATCCAGAGATCAGTAAAGCTCTATACAACTCCCACAGCCTACATCGATGACATTGATGTCATCACGAATGTCACTGGAACTGCAGGTAAGACACAAAAATTGTTCTGGAGTCACTTTCCAATGCTAATCAAAACCCTACCGTTTAACTATAATGTACAGGATGCTTCATGATACCAAGGCCTAACTTAAACCTCGGCCAAACCCAAATGCGACTGTAGCCTTATTATCTTGACAAAATGAAGCTGAATATGAATTTTGCCAGATCATGTATCGGATCATTGTAAGACTTGCCAACCTAAGTAAGGCATTTTAGGAGTGAAGGAGTTCATAGTCCTATTTAGAGGAGCAGAAGATAAACATACAGGCTGGAATTCACAAAGGTGGTTTAAATTTAGTCCATGGTTTTGGCAAATTTTGTGGTACAAGTGCGCTTGATTTAGTGCGTACACTAAGATAGGTCCAATGATAAACGCGCGCGTGTGGCAAAGGGCTCTAGATTTACGCTTGTTGCCATGGTTTAGACCACGGTTTATGTAAATTCATGCTTAGATTAATTTACATAAACTGTGGTCTAAACCATGGTAACAAGCATAAATTTGGCTTAGTGTACGTGCTAAATCAAGTGCACTTCACTTACACCACAAAATTTGCCTAAACCATGGACTAAATTTAAACCACCTTTGTGAATTCCGGCCATTGAGTAAGAAAGAGAATTGACATATCATTCTTAAATAATCCATGGCTATTAGGTACAGTCTGAACCCATGAACTGCAGTAGCCTATTCAAAGTCCAAATAGTTTTAAGTTGATCCAATGTTGTTAGCTTGAGTAAAGCTTTACTCAATCAAATTTGAAATAGAATCATGAATAGTGAATTTTCAATATATTATGGAACACACAGTGTATTCACATGAACTTGAAAAAAAAAAAAAAAAATGCCTTTTGTTTTTGATGTATTCCACATTATTTTAAAAGAAATCCTTGATTCCTACTTTTGAAAATACAAGACCACACTAAAAAAAAAAATGAACAATGAATGATATTTTTTTTCAAATTTCTGCATTACTTTTGAAAAATTAAAAACATTTTGGGGTTCTGATTCCCCAAATATCATGAACTAACTAGAATTTTGTGAAATCTTCCTTATGGGTTTGCAGGTCATGTGATTTACAACATCACAATCAGTGGAGCCCCATCATCGAAAGTGAAGACTATTGTAGACCTAATCGACAGGGAGGATCTTGTTGTGTCTTCATCTGACAAACTATACGGTGAACTGCTTGTAAATAAGGTTAACCTTTGGTGGCCCTACACTATGAGCAATGAGTCGGCATATCTCTACACACTGAAGGTAGGTTAATGATCAGTGGCTACGCCACTGATCATTAACGTGCGTGTGCCTCCCTCCTCTCCATTAAATGGGAAAAAAGGAGATAAACAAGAGAGAGAGACTCTTCTGCCCCCTTTCCTTGACTGGACAAAACCAAGGCTAGAGTGCAAACTAGAGTAAACTAAAGTAAAAGTGAATAACAGTCCCACCATGATTGTATTGACTGAATATCCATGGTGGACATGACTATGATGCTGATTACCACATGGATATAATTCACAGTTCTTAAAGGCATTAGTTAACATTGTTGTGATTTTAAAAAACTCATTCTGCTACTTTAAAATGGGATAAACATAAGGGTTATAGTGTAAAAATACCAGTACGGAGGTTTCAAAGTATAATATCCATTGGAAGTATTCTTAAATATTAGAAATTTAAAACCAATGTTTGAAAAATATATCGGGTCGGTTGCACAGACTAGATGTAAGGAGTGCGCATGCGCACATGGCTCACCGGACCGTACTGTGTGTATTGGCGTATCATGCGGAGGGAGGCAGTTAACATTTTTTTTTTTTTAACTCAAGCAAAACGGTCCTCTTATTTATCGTCTCTGAGACCAAAAATGATAAAATCGCAGTTTGCGTCTTACAGTTTTTCATTTCAAATTATGGTTGGTTTCAGGGTTTTTGAGTACAAATACAAGTACTCATACACATGTTTCATCGTAGCTTGAGAATTTTTTAAATCAGCTGCTCACAAAGTCTAATAGCCAATGCCTTTGATTCATGACTCCAAATTGTTATTACCATATAGGCAGGAATTTGTGCAGAGGGGTAAAGTAGACCATGGAAAAGTTGCTAGGAAAGTCATGAGCAAATGGAGCTTTGGGGATTTTTCCTTGGCCAAAGGCATGATTGAAACTGCTGTGGAAATTGTGTATTCCTTTTAAATGAGATTAATCAGGGAGAATTCTTTCAAATGAAATACAATTTTTTTTAAAAACGAACAAAGGAGACCAAGCTTTACCCTGGAATACAACAAAATTCATGACTTCATTCTGATTTCTCTTTTCTCCTGTACTTCAAGGTTTCTGTGTCCGTCGAAAGTGTAACCGATGTCTATCGTCTCCCTGTCGGTATAAGAACAGTGAGGGTGACCAACAAACAGTTTTTCATCAATGATCAACCGTTCTACTTCCATGGAGTCAACAAGCATGAAGATGCTGATGTAAGAATATAAAAACCTGTTCACATACTAAACCATCACAAAAATAAATGGGGGGGGGGCTTAAACTCTGTGCAGCAGGACAATAGAGGGTGCTATTGAGAATTACAAGCATGGATGGACGGGGCGTGTCACCCATTGAGGTTTATGGTACCTTGTCTAGAGGTGCGGGTATAATGCATTTGCTGAAAGCCAATGTAGACTAAAGTCCCCAGTTTTCCTTTTCCTAAAATGCAAATTCCGTGTTGTTCGGTGTACTACTTCAAATTCTGTGTTCTTCGGTGACATGCACAAAACATATGATAAAGCAATTGTAAATAGTAAAAATCTTAGAAAAACATAAGTTACCCTAATATACACGCACTGCAGTATGCAGATAAAGCTTGGCGAACACACTACAAACAGGTTTGATCCAGATTTTCCGCTGATGCACGGTTTTGTTTTATTGGTTTTTGCTTTGTTTTTCATGATTTGCACTGTATTTTTCGTAATTCAAATTTTTTTTGTCCTGAAAAATCATGTTTTCCGTGAAATTCTGTGAATTCTGCGTTTTTCCTGAATTCCGTGAAATTTTTCTGTTTTCCATATCGCAGAAAACTGGGGACTTTAATGTGGACCAAAGTTTTGTTTGGTTCATTCAGCAACTATTTTCTGAAGTCTGTTCTCGCACATCTTGTAATGCATTGTGGGATTTTTGGGGGGGCGCTAAGTCTTGGTTGTCATCAGATGTTGCAACATTTTTATGATTGTTAGGATACAAAATGGCTGCAAGGAGTCACCCCATCTGTAATTTTGAATAGCATCCTCTAAATGTTGTGCCGCACAGACTTTAAGCTAAGTCTAAGCAAGAACTTATGGACCACCTTTGTTGTGTCGCTTATTACCACTCACTATTCAGTCTGCACATAGAAACCACTGAGATATTTTGCAGCATTTTACTTCCGCATGTGTGAGCTAGCCTATCTTATGGCTGATGATGAGGCTAGCACTCCATCATTTCTAACAGTAACAGCCTATTAGCACATGCATCTTTTGTGATAATCTTAAGCATGTAGTTTCAGTAGCTTTCAATAGCCTCGTTTCAATCTTCCATTTTCTCTGATGAGTACCATACAAAAGCATCAGTCAGGGAGGTGTTTCACAAAGAGTTAAGTTGGACTTAGAGTCATGCGTGAGCGCCAATGCGCACCCGGTATTTAATGCATAATCTCATTGATAGACTTCAGTAGTGTGCGTCCTGTGAGTATGATCTGACCAATGCGAACATGCGTAATATACAGCACGCAACTAAGAATTTAAGTGCGACTTTAAGCCAAACTTATCTCTTTGTGAAACACCCCCCATATCTGTTCAAATGTCATTCTTCTGGTTTGTAATCCCAATCATTTCTTGATTCAATGTCACTGAAAATTTAAGGAAATGGGATCAGGATGAAAAACAGGAAAGCCATGATAGTTGACTCGACAGATTTGTTATGAGGTGCAAGTCCCTGCGACCCTTTCAACAATGAATTCTATTGGTAAAGTTTCGTGACCCTCGTACAAGAGACCCTGGGTTGAATCCTAGCTGTTTAGTTCTTTACGTGTCGGGCAAGCTGTTTTGCCCACATTTGCCCCTCCTATCCAGGGTGTATCAAAAAATATTTGCCACTAACGTAGGAACAAAAAAGAGTGCCAAGGTTCTGTTGAAAAGGCCAGAAGTGAACAGATATTTTTTATACCGGAAATATATGTTTTGAAAACAAAGGTATCATATAGCATATAGACAAAGAACTCTAGTACTGGTATACCAAATGAGTTAGATGTGAGAAGGAAGCTCGTAAAAATCTTGTTAACTTTGCTACGCATCATTTATCTTCCAAATGTTCGGGTAAAAAATTATAGCTTTCTGAAATTACAGCATCCTTGTGAACCCAGAGAAAAGTGCCTGCTACCCTAATGCAACTCACAGGGGATTTACAGGTCAATGCACAAAGAGTTAAAGTGATACCTGGCAGTGTTTGGCTAATGATAGTTGCAGGGCAATATATTTTCTGACTTTTTGAAACTGATTTGATCTCCTGTCAGTGGATCATTTGTGAGTGTAACTCTTATTTTCTGTGATTTTAGATAAGAGGGAAAGGTGTGGACTACCCTCTCATCATCAAAGATGTCAACCTCTTGAAGTGGCTTGGAGCAAATGCCTTCAGGACGAGCCATTACCCCTACTCAGAGGAGATCATGGATCTCTGTGACCGGCACGGCATTGTGGTCATAGATGAGAGTCCTGCTGTTGGCATGCATTCGTAAGTTTCTCATGCTATGGAGGCTTAAGATTTGTTCAGATATGACGCGACAACCCCCCGCGACAAACCCCATGGTTTTGATGTGAAGTAAGTGAATGGGTTATGAGGCAGGGTTCACACCAATGCATATTTCTTCTGTAAGGATGCATTTGTAAGTTTTTGCTGTTACCAAGGTTTGGCCTTTCCTAGGTAACTTTTGCCTAGATTGCCTACATAGGTTTGCTTAGTGTAACAGATAAAATGCTGTAATATTTTACAGAAAATACTAGGTAAGTCATTTGTTAAAACTTAGGATACTTTACAGAAAATACTAGGTAAGTCATTTGTTAAAACTTAGGACTGTTCGTCATTCTTTCTTGAAAGCAGCAAACTCCTGAAGGAACCACATGCATTGTGCAGAGGACTAGGCAGAGAAACTTTTTATTAATCCCATTTGCCATTAATGTGAACATTTATTTTGCAGAGTTTCTGCCTTGAAAAGGTATCTTGTATGTCTATTTACCGCCTTCTCGTTGAAAATAACATTAAATATGTCTTCTGGAAATTAGTAACAGAAGCAGTACCCTTTGGTGAACTTCTGAACTTTTCAAATAAGTACATTTTACTGCTTTCATTCATGTAGTGAAAAACCATACATGGATATACCTACAATCCTGCTCATTATTTTATCAGATGGCTTGTATTATACAACATTCTGGAGACATCAACTTAAGTGCATGAATCAGGGAGGGGACAATTAAATTAGTCACAAAAGAATCCAGAGCCCCATCAAGTAGGGAATAAAGTTGCATTGTTAGCTGAACAGGAAGCAATTTACACCTCTCCTAATTCCAACCAGGGGGTACTATCCCGCTGTTTTCATTGTGTCTATTGAATGTTTATTTTGACCCAGATCAGTCACCTTTGTTTTATAGAAGAAGAGCAAAGCCTCTCAGTAGGAGAGTAGCCTCTACATTGCTTGGCTCTTGAAAGTTTTTAACATTAAATAGAAGCTTGAGTTATGGGAAAGGTGAATAATAATTTGTGAGCTCTCTCATTCTTTTCATGTCAGTTAGGAAGAATATGATAATAAAAATTTCACCTAGAAAGGATTGCTCTTCAAATGCCCTCATATTGGAAATATGACAAGAAAAACCTGACAAGTTCAGGGTTAACATCCATGCTAAATTTGTGTGTGTCCCATATACTCATTTCTTTGTGCACTGCAAGTACCTTTTTGGGAGATTAAGTGAATTTTTTATCAATTCAATAATCTCCAAATCTCACACTAGACACCTATGCTTCTAGACAACTAATTTAACTCTTCCAGTTGTTTGAAACAGTTTATTTCACATTGTGATCGCATGACCAGAACTCCAGTTTATCTTTAATACCTGTGAAAGTGTACATTATGTAGTTTGCACTATCTTGTACTTGCTGATCACATAGAAAGACTTAAAATTCAAGATAAGCTAATGCAACAAATACCAAATGATTTTTCTTCATCATTTTATTTCATAAAATGAATATCTCTATTTGGTTTTGTCATAGCAAAAAAGAAAAAAAAAAGTGTCCTTTCATTGATTTTTTTTTTTTTTTTTTTTAATTTCCAGCACCCAACCTAACATCCTAATAAGTCCTTTCAGGCAGATTAATTCTGCTTCCTCACATTTTTAGATAGTGTCCAGTGCTCCACAAGTATTTTGTCTTTGATTATTCATTTCATATCAAACTTAATGAAATGTGATGTTGATTTTTGCATTTATTAAAAGATATCAGTTTTTAAGAATCTTTTTTTTTCCAGTTGTGTACTCTAAATGTATCCTAATACATTTCCCATAATTAAACGTGATATATTTCTGCTCTTGCAAGGGTGGAGGCATAAATTTTGACTAGGCATGGTCAATTCATCTAGGTTTTTTAAAATTTCTCTTTCAGTGTTCATAATTTTGTAAACGCCACCCTGGAGCACCACCAGCAGGTCATGGCCGAGCTGGTGAGGAGAGATAAGAACCGCCCGTCGGTGGTCATGTGGTCAGTAGCCAACGAGCCATCATCCAATATAGCTGCAGCTGGACCTTACTTTGAGTAAGTCACAACCGGTTTCACTTGATTGTATACCAGTTCTCCAGCCATACTTTTATTCAGTAGAGGGGAAGGAGAAGGAGCCTAGTGGAAATATTTCTGAGTACACTTCTTTAGTGCAGCAAAGTCGGGTTGATATAGATCAAGGCCCTGTAACACAATGCTTAGCAATTGATTGTGCGACTGATTTTTACGATTGATTGCACATAGTGATCAGTGCAGTCAATCGTAATAATCAAGCCTACGATCAATCGCTAAGCTTTGTGTTACGACCCCAGTTTTGTTACATTGTTACCATTGGCGTCAAATCGGGGGGGGGGGGGGGGGGGAGGTGAGAGAAAGAGGGACATGTCGCCCCAACTTTTAAGAGTGGAGGACACAAAGGGTATGTTCCCCCTCCCAAAAAATGAATAAATAAATAAAATAATAATAATAATTTTAAGCTGAGGAAATTTCTTATTCTACTTGTCTGCAAAGTTTTAGTGGTGTGTGTCCCTCAATATTTTATGCCCCCTACCCAAATTTTAAGCTGAGGACCTTTTTTAAGTTTCGGATTGATGCCCCTGATTGTTCCAATCATTTTATGTACTCTTAAATGCTCTATGTGATTCACTGATATTTAGAATACACCTTTCTTTCTTACTTTCTTAAATTGTTACCTTACTTTGATATATTAATAATTTCACTTTTGTTCTCTTGTCATTTTTCTGTTTAATTTTACTTGCATAAATATTGTATTGATGTAAAACTTTTATGAAAAGCACTATATAAGTAGAAGTTATTATTATTATTATTATTATTTTTATTATTATTATTATTATTATTATTATTATTATTATTATTATTATTATTATTATTATTATTATTATTATTATTATTATTATTATTATTATTATTATTATTATTATTATTATTATTATTATTATTACTATTACTTCACTTATAATCTGATTAAGACTGTTGGTATTGATGAACAGAGAGTCCATAAATGACAGTGTACTGTTTAGAGTTGGAGAGCCTACATAAGAATACCCTGCTCATACTAATTTTTCTGAAAAAATGTTTACTTACAAAATAATCAGCAAATAATGATGTGACTCCCATACAAATAGAAATTGTCCTCGTATTATTCAGTGTTGGTGGTCTTCAATGTATGTGGATGCTATACAGGTTTACAGGGAATTATATGACATGACATTCCTGCTAATTACATATTCGGTGTTACTGTATGAATCTACTTAGAATGGCTTCAAATAGAATTTCGCACATGTAGTTCCATTCATGAAATTCTCAAACCTCTTAAAGGGGGTACCCAATGCTGAAACAATGTTAGTTCATTTAAAAGAGCATGATTTTATTAGCAGAAAATCATCTGCCTAAAGTTTTTCTAAAAAGTCGTGTTGCCAAGGAAACCCCAAATGTGGTAAGATTTCAGGATATTTTTGAACCCCTCAGCTGTGACCCAGTTTCAACTGGGTACCCACTTTTACGTCAAAATGACGTCAAAGTGGGTACCTTGTCGCGCACTTCTAGCAAAATGCGCGCAAGGTATAATACATATTGTACAGTCTAGCGCGCAGCACAACTGCAATGCACGAAGCTGGGTACCCACTTTTACGTCATACCTCATACTCAAATTTTTTGGTCAACTCTTGACCTTTTATGAGAAAATTAGCCAAAATGCATTGATTTCTATTGAAAATCATATTTTTAATGTTATTCTTCTTATAATTCTATTCTCAATCATATATCAAATTTTTTTTTTACCATTGTGTAATCACTTTAAGATGGCTTGTAACCCATCACCCACCAACATTAGTACATGCTTTCTTCATCAAACCATAATCGTATTTACAGGAGTGTCATCTCATATACAAGAAAGCTGGATCCTCATCGACCGGTGACATTTGTTGCAAACGACCACCTTCCGAACACTGATCGTGCGGTATGTTGTCATTTCATTTTTCATAGATAAAGATGATGTAGTTTAAGACCCAAGACCTTGCAAAAAACATTGGAGCTGATCAAAATACTTTGACCAAAATAGGGGTCAAGTCCTCATCTTGTACATTGTGGGGGGGGGGGGGTTTTGGGGGGGAGGGGGTTTTGGGGGGGGAGGGGGCTGCAAGTGTTCATGAATGTAATTTATATCTTACAGACATGCATCTGGGGGGGTATTCTGAAAATTGTTTTATCTTTTATTTTATCTTCACTGTGTTAATTGTCATAACAAATTTTAAAGGCGTACTTATTTGGTTTGAACTGCGCAAATGACCAGCACGCAAGACAAAAGTGCGCGATGTGAGCCAATGGCGTACGCTATTTCTGATTGCTATGGCAATTAAAATAAGATAAAAGATAACACAATTTTCAGAATACCGGCCTAGCTGATTATTTGCGTAGAGTCGGTGTGTACACATAGTCGTATACAGAGAGCTTACCATTAGCCTAGCTTATATCTCTTCACCTAATGCATTAGTACCCAAACATGAAGACATTTCTCAGTGGTATAGGGATAATTTTGTTGTTAATAACCTTGAGTAAGATGATCAAAAGTGTTCCACTAAAAATACATGTAGCTGATATATACAGTATATATATATATATATATATATATATATATATATATATATATATATATATTTTTTTTTTTTTTTTAAACTATTTCTTTTCTTACCCATGCCCCACACCAGGCCAAATTTGTGGATGTCCTATGCCTGAACAGTTACTATTCCTGGTACAGTCATCCTGGTCATCTAGAGGTAGTTTCACTTCAGGTCAACCAGTATCTATCTAGCTGGCATGCATACTATAACAAACCGGTCATACAGACAGAGTATGGGGCGGGGACCATTGCTGGCTTTCATATGGTGAGTTGTATTTGTTTGAATATTATCTTCTCCTGGTAAAGTCACCCAGATCATCTTTTGAGGGAAGTTTCTTCAATACTATTCTTTGTGTGTAACAACAGTACCGGTATGTTTTGGGAAAATGTTTTGTTGTTTTGATCTTATATGTCATTAGATTCTCTTGAACTCCCATGATGAATGTTGGCGTTTCAAGGTCTCAAATGATCAGTTCTCAGCTTTCTCTTTCAGTAATCATCATGGTGAATGCATGTATCAGGCTCTTTGCCAAATGTTTGTGATGATATAGATTATCATCATGCTATTCAAATTCAGATTATATTAATAACCAGTCTTGAAATATTCATATGATATTGATTGGCCTTTAGGGTGATACAACATATATTGCCTGAGCTAAATTCATATTGCCTGAGTCTTCGACTCGGCAATATAGATCTAGTGACGGCAATATACATGTAGTCATATCACCTGAATGTATGAACCAGTCAATATTGTTATTATTGACAAAATCAGACATCTAGAGCAAACTCGAAAATATTGTCACGAGCCTCCTCCTCGAGCTCCTTGAGCCAGATTTTGACTCAAAGTGGTGGTCTGGGGTTTAAGAGCCAGCTCGCTGTCCAAACTACATTCCCTGGAAGCATTTCCGATCTTACGGCTGCTTTGATTGGCCATTCCCAAGATTTTATTTGATGTTAATTTATAAGTCCGAGCGGTAAGACTAGAGCCTTAGGAATAGTTTCCAGGGAGATTGCTGGTATGGTTCATTTAGACAAAGTATATGACTGGGGAAACTTAGGAGGAAAATATGTGAAAGAAGTCTATTTCTTATCACACTCAGAAGAAATAAAACACAGTTTCTTTGGACTCAGATTTTAGGTTATGAACAGGAAAACAAGAACGAAAATGCAACTTTTATTCAAATATTTACAACAGTATCATTTCACCACTGTTACATCTGTACGTTGTATTTCAATATTTGAATTGATACAATTTATTTCAATACATTGTAACAGAATATTTCTGTTTAAATTAATTCACTTATTTCATTATGTTGTATCTCATTAGTTTTATTAAATTAATTAAATCTATTTCGTAAAATCTTCATTACATCTTTATCTATTCTTTATATCAAGTTCTTGTTCTATTCTTATTATGGAATGCTTTTATAGACTGAAGAATCTTCTAAGTTATTATTTCTGGAATAATCTTATTCTATGAGATTATTATTATCTGCTAAGCTTCCATAGACAATTGCTAATAGGATTTTGGGAAATAGACAATTTATATAACTTAACTTTTGGATTTAGAAAAGTTTTGGTTTAATTATTCAAAATTTCATTTTGATGGGAGGACTTAGTTTTTTATTCTGACTATTTAAATTAGAGCCATTGTTTGTTGGGCATGTTTTACCTGTTAGGCTTTACATGAAGCCAACTGTTTATACGACATCTATTTATATTTAGGCGCTCTGTGCGAATGTAGAGGGAAAGCGCGCTGAATTCAACGTACCAAAACTGCACTGCGCCGTGAATGTATGGCGCACAAATCTTGGGCTAGATTGTCTATGGAAAATTGTGTTTTGTAAATCTAAAAATGCATCAAACAGTTAGAGATTTACCCTACATACAAGACTGATTTGATTTACATTGACTTAAATCATTATTACATGGCAAAATTAGAGCAAATACAAGTTATATACACAATTCCCCAGTTTTACTGAGATAGAGAGTGTCGCCAATCCTCATATTTATACATCACGCAGCTGCGGGGTTAGCAAGACTTGGATTTGATCCTTCTCGAAAGAGATTTTTGTCGTAAAATACACTAAATCTCAGGAAAACCTTTGTCATAAGTAAGAATATTAATGTCTTCAGATGAGAAATTTATTGAGTCAATACATCAATAATTATTTCCATTATCATCTGTCATAGTTTTACTAATAATATGAGAAAATAGCATCAATTTATCGAAGCTGCAAAGTTTTGTTTATTTAAAAAAAATGCTGAAGAAAGAACTTAAAATCATGCCATAATTAAGATAGGTACCAACTTTCTCTAGGCAAGAATTCATTCAGGCTTTGGAAGCTAATAATTTAAATCTCATCAGGAGGAAGACGAAGTCTACTAGAGGGAGAGGTGAAAACATGCTAAGAGATGAAATAACTGGTTTTAGAATTTAGTGTGAACACAAGTGAGAGCGAGAGTGCTAACTAAAAGCTTTAATAAATAACAAAACGCAGGTTTGTTGCACAGCCCTCCTCTCCGCAAAAAATGCGTTCTTGCATTTCTAAGATGTACCGTAACATATATGATAATATTTCTCAAACAACTACATCCTTCTTGGATTCAAATACAATGTATTAAATTTATCTGAGTTCAGGTAAATTATTCAAAGTGTAATAAACAGAATATCAAAACAGAAAGGCCTGGTTCAGGTGTTCGGCAATTTTAAACACAGGATCATTAATTCTGCTCTCAGTGAGGACCTCATCGTTATTAACAATGTGCTGGATCGAGGTACACCCTGATTTTATATAAAAATGAATACCTACATTTATTGGTGAGAGATTTCATGAAATTCTTGTTTTAAAAGTTGTAATGAAATAGAAAACCACTAAATAAAACTTGTGTTTCATCTCTACTTTAATTCTTATTAATTATTAGACAGGCGACAAGACTTATGTCTGTTGGAGCCCAACAGAAAGGAGATTCCCGAGGGCTGGAACCGAATCCCAGCCCAATGGAACCAGTGGATGAAATTAATGGGAATCCAGGGTTTCTAACCAAATACCCGGAAAACCGGAATCGGAAACCGAACATCCAGTGTCCGGGACCAAAACCAGAACTGGATCCGGAACCGGGTAGGTTCGGGTATCCCTACCCCCCCCCCCCCCCCCAGGGGAGGTGTTAGAGTCAGGCGTGGTGGAGGGTAGACTTAGGAGCTGTCCAACCACTCTGCTCTAAAATGATCTTGAGGTAATTCAAAATCTCATTAGAGCTGCTTGACTCAGAAGAAAGTGTAGCCCATGGAGGGTCATATCGTTTCTTCTTAGTTTCCCCAGACAATGACTGAGGAAAGGGTTCCGCCCCACCGAAATGCTGGGCAGAACCTTGGCGCTTATGTTTCTTGGACAGGTGAGTGGGTTTACCGCCCCCACCCCTCTTAGCGCCAGAAACAAGTGCCGCTTCGAAGGAAACCACCTGAGTACTTCAAGTGCTTCTTGAGGCCACCTATTCAAATACCTTGTTGCTCTTTCTTATTCTTTGTCAATTACAACCAATATCACCACCATCATCATCGTCATCATACCCATAGTCTAATACTTATATACAATCTTAAGAAGCATTGGCTGACCCTGCCAAATACAACCAACATACCACCCAGTCTGGTGGTGAATTTACATTTTACGAGTTAATTTGAAAAACTCCAAAGAAGTAATGATGCTCAATTTACAAATTAAACCTAAGCGTGATAATGCACTGAAGGAAGGAAGAAAATTAGACAAAGATATAAGAAGTAAAGGATAGAAAGATGGATAGAAAAGAGGAAAAGTGAGATAGGGAAAGATATAGTTTGAGGGACATCCATCCTTCAGCGATAAAATCTTAAATTAACTGTTTAGGGAAATAATCAGGAAGTAATCGCGAGAACGTCTTCAAGTTCTCAAGGGAGAGAGAGAGAGAGAGAAGATATAGTGAGATAGCGCTAGAAGGAAGATAAAGTACATAATAGTAAGAGATAGAATAGAAGACATGAAGATCAGTTATTTCTTTTGAACTTTGTACTTTGAAACAAGTGCCGCTTCGAAGGAAACCACCTGAGTACTTCAAGTGCTTCTTGAGGCCACCTATTCAAATACCTTGTTGCTCTTTCTTATTCTTTGTCAATTACAACCAATATCACCACCATCATCATCGTCATCATACCCATAGTCTAATACTTATATACAATCTTAAGAAGCATTGGCTGACCCTGCCAAATACAACCAACATACCACCCAGTCTGGTGGTGAATTTACATTTTACGAGTTAATTTGAAAAACTCCAAAGAAGTAATGATGCTCAATTTACAAATTAAACCTAAGCGTGATAATGCACTGAAGGAAGGAAGAAAATTAGACAAAGATATAAGAAGTAAAGGATAGAAAGATGGATAGAAAAGAGGAAAAGTGAGATAGGGAAAGATATAGTTTGAGGGACATCCATCCTTCAGCGATAAAATCTTAAATTAACTGTTTAGGGAAATAATCAGGAAGTAATCGCGAGAACGTCTTCAAGTTCTCAAGGGAGAGAGAGAGAGAGAAGATATAGTGAGATAGCGCTAGAAGGAAGATAAAGTACATAATAGTAAGAGATAGAATAGAAGACATGAAGATCAGTTATTTCTTTTGAACTTTGTACGTATTTCGGGTATAAAACCACCCGCCTGGCAAGTGTAGAGTCTCCGTGATCTGGGTTACTGTTTCACCGCTTTTTAGCACGTGGTAAGAGTTCTAGCATAAGCCATTGGTGATGGGACCGTTATTCTGAAGTTTCTCCAGTTCCAAACGACATCTCTGCATTAGTCTACTGATGTGGTCCTCTGGGCATACGGTCTGAGTGCCTGAATGGTGAATGAGGATTTCCTCCCAATTCTCTGTGTCTGTTGATATGCTTAGTGCGTCTGTGGTGGTCTGTGATGTCGGTGGTGTCTGTGGCTTCTGTGGCAGTTTCTTTTTCCATGGGGGTTGTTGTTCCCATGGTTTCTTGTGATATGACTGTGATGGCAGGACTTGTAGATTGATTAGGGCTTGCATGGTCTTTGACAGGGCTCGAAGTTCGTAGATTGAACCGATTTAAGTGTGAGTTATTCAGGTGTATCCGGTAGTGGTGAGATAGGCCTGGGGTGATGGTAAACTGGTATTGGACAAGTGGGTTTCCGTATTATAAAGTCTGGCGTAGACAACCTCCTCCTATAGAAGGGTGACCATGATCAACTTCTTTCTTTGGATCTTCTTTTCTGATGTTCCCTCTCATGTTGCCTGATAATCTTCTTATTGATGTTTTTGTATCGGCAGTACTGGCACTTGAACGGACTTCCCATTTTTATGAATTTAGAAGAGGTAGAGAGGTAGAATTTTCTATATGTCTGTTTGTCATAGTTCCATTTATGTCGTCGTAGTTCGGTTCTGCTCTGTTCATGGACTCTTATATACTGCGGAAGCTAATTGTGATGCCACAATTAGTATACCTGTATACTACGGAAGCTAATTGTGATGTCACAAAAGAGAGAAAACAGTTTGTAGGAATCTTGTTGTGATATCACGCTAGTCGTGCAATGGTATGAAAACTGCGCGTTCATCTACAACAAGCTTAGAAGGCACGGGATGTCAGACCAGGGAAGATACAAGGGTGTATTGCCCAGTTTCATAACATGTAAAGTCCAAAGGCTTTTATGAAAGAGGGTGACATAAGAAATATTACCATCTTTGCCCCATTTGCATCAAAGACGAGGGGAATACAATTTTGTAAAACCACAGCTCAGATGTCTGATACAGTTAATAATATGTAATATACCACATATTAAGATTCCAGGCCTCTGATTGTTTAGATCTGCAGGCATGAAATTCCCTACTGACTACTGGGCAAGATAGCAAAATATATTGACCGGGCATAGTCCTACTTGCGCGTCGAAAGCAGTGATACAAAAGATGTATCTGACATTAAAAATGGATACGCGCACTTAGACATGCGCACTACTCTCACAATTGGTTTCCCTTCAAATAAATACTTTTTGATGAGCATAATTTGTCGAAATATCCACTTTAGGGGAATCCACACTCAGGATGCGGTATATAAAACACTATTGACTGCTTATTTCGGGGGTCACAGTTGAAGTAGCTCCTCAGTTAACTCTACACTGCCCTATGCTCTACTACTACGTCACAGGACACATTCCATTTTCGAGATCACCTAGGGGCGGAGTTTTAACCATGTCCCTTAACCCATTTGTGACAGGAATTATTTCAAGCCTAATTTGATTAGCTTTTATTCTTCCGATTGGCAACACCAACATTTTTATTTTAGTGCTACATTTTTCTTATAAAACGTCATGAATCTGAAATGAATATAAATTGACTGAAATTATGATGAGAAGTCAAAAAGTTGCAAATTTGCAGGGGAAAACGGTGATTTTAAACTTTCTATCACATTGCCAATTTGAGGATTTTAATGCTTATTTTCCTTTAAAAATTTTCAGCATCAAACAACGAATATTGACGCAGCCAAAATGGGCACAGTTTGTGTAGAAGTTTTTGCTCTTTCTGCTCATGTATTTGGTATAATTTTTAGGGCTCTGCATCAAAAGTCATTGGGTCAAACCACAAAATGTGGACCTCTGTCACGAATGGGTTAAAGCAGTCAGTATTTCTATATTGTCTCATAGAAAGGTAGAGAGAATAATCTTTTGATCATATTGAATTCTCTTCATCATTACAGTCTCCAGCAGTCATGTTTACAGAAGAGTATCAGGTAGAGATGATGGGAAACTATCACACATCTTTTGACAAACTACGGCAAGACTTCCTCATAGGTGAGCTGGTGTGGAACTTTGCTGACTTCAACACACAGCAAGGTAAGAAGCATGTATTAAAAAGAGTCTCCCAACTTCAAACCAGGCTTAAAACTTACTTAATTCTCACTACCAACTAAAGCTAAAAGTACCCGGATGTTACAATATTCGGCTCAACTTTGGAACCCACTCACTCCCAGTAACAAATGCACATGTATTATACTGTCCTATTTTGGCCTGACTAGATTGCAAAATTTTTGCAACTTTGTTTACAAATCACCATGAAACTCCTGTGAAACCTTTAAGAGAATGACCATCCTACAGTTACAGAAGTATCTGTCAGAATAAGGGATTCCATCACTTGGAAAATGCCGTCATGAACTCACGCTGCTAGCAAGGAAAGCTGTTGAGCGTGTACCAGCCCATCGAGCCATGCGACCTAAAGTGAACGGGTCACAGAAGCTAGCCTACACTTCGCCAAATGTAGTTGTATACATGTTAGGTCAGTTGAGATCTGGTCTAACTAGGTGTGTTGCTTCTTCAATTTAAGCTTATTTTGAAACATGATGATTGCTTCAAACCAATTTGAAAACAGATGAATAGGTATAGAGTGAGAATTTGACATCTGGGTACGGGGGGGGGGGGGGGGGGGGGGGGGGGGGGGGGGGAGGCAATAGTTGATAGGGAGAATTGTCCATTTGCCATGGATGAAGACCTGTGACTGCCTCATTGTTGGGAGTGCATTTATTTATATGAACCCATTACTTTCTTGAACCTGGGGGTGATTTATGAAGCTGTTTGTAAAGTTATAAATGAGTTTACACTTTACGCACGACTTGAATATGGCAAGCCAAATGGAATTCCCAATCATAAAGTGCATCAACTAAAGGTGAAATATGCAGACATAGATTAACATTACTTTTGTTTACAAACATTTTTGTTGTGAAGTATATTTTTTGCAACAATTTAATTGAGGTTATTGGAAATGCAGTCACACAGGAAAAACATCAGGAAAAACTTTGGGCATCCCATTTGGCACTTCATATTCAAGTCACTTGTAGAGTCGTTTGTAACTTTACGAGCAGCTTTATGAAACACCCCTCCTGGTTGCCCCTGTATTCAGTCTGTTTGGGAAGAAAAAAATCAGTAGTCATTGGTTTGAATTAGATACTGTCAAAGACTATCACGATTATCAGTGAAAAAAAAAAAGAAAACTGCTGCTTTAAAGCTTTTGTCAAGAGATCTGATATATGTAGCATGATGATATTACAACAAACATTATTCAAATTATTCTAAGTTTCTGTCCTCACAAATGTGGTAGGATAATTGTTATTCTTAGAAAAGCCAAGAAGACAGGGTAAAGATAATAGTAGAATATAAGAAAACTCACATGCAATGTGGAGGGATTTGAAAGAAAAAAAAACGGTTAACTAATTAACTATAACCCAAAGGTATTCTTTTCCAGTCTGTGTGACAGATTGATCCATCAGATTGATTCATCAATCTTGGTGATGTAATAATGATTTTTGTGCATCGATACTCGTGAAATTAAGCTGATAATCAAATCGCGTCTGAAATGAGTGAATACTTCAGTGACCAACTTTTATGTTACATGTATTGCAAGTTCTTGAGATAAAATAGTAAAACCTCAAAAGGAACTTTGAAATTTTTATGATCATTTAAATGTCATAGGGGATTAGTACTGCTAGTATTACAGTCATATTCATGGAATAACCCCTCATGATTGTGGGAGAGAGAGATCATTTTTTGTGTCTTTTTTCTTTAAAAAAAAAAATAGGTTTGTGTTGTTTTGTCTTTTGCTTTTCTTGCTTTTAGATTATTTGTGTGTGTTTTTTTAATATTTTAGGCGTAACAAGAGTTGTTGGAAATAAGAAGGGTATTTTCACACGCCAGCGCCAACCCAAAACAGAAGCCCATGCATTAAGACAGAGATACCAAGACCTTATCAAGACATTGGGATGCTAAGTTAGTTTTACAAGCTTATAATCAAATATTTTTTCGATCATTTTATTTTCTTGTTGCTCCTTATTTCTTTGCCCTCCATCTCATGGACTTGCATAGATGCAAATCATGCTTTAAAAATATGAATTAACCAAATTCCACCGAGTATTTAGTTGATTGTAGACAGTATGTTGCAGTCAAATTAAAATGACTGTTTTGTGCAGATGTAGCTGTATGTAGTAGTTGAGTTGAGATTTGGTCAAATTAGGTGTTTGCTTCTCTCATTTTTTTTTTCTTCCCATCTTTTCATACTTTTAAAAATATTTTTGAACTGAATCTGGTGTACTATAAATTTATTTATTATTATAGTATTGATTTATTGTTATCACATGATCAATCAAATCAATTATGCTTTAATTTCAGGGTTTTTTTAAAGCATTTTTAATTTACTGGTGCAAAGCCAAAAGAAGACACTCTACTTTATTTGTATTTGTGTCATAAATTCCGGTTGTGAGGTGTTACAATGACAGCATTGGGACTAGGTAAGGTCTGTCATTTTTAGACCGAAAAGCAGTGCAATAGTTGTCCCTCCACAACCTGGAATTGTCAAAAACAGCAGCAGTATATGAGACAATATATTTAGTGCAATTTTTTCAGCTTTAAATGTCAGAAAGTGGCATGGCATGAAATGCTGTGGTTTGAAGAATTATGCGGTGATTATTGTCTGGGGGGGGGGCATGATGGCCCCCTTCCCCAGTCCTTTTAGGGTCAGGGGTCCAGAACCCAAATCTATGCGCCCTTGACTGACTTTGACTGAGTTTAGAGTGAACAACTATGATTTTCAACATCTTCCTGATTCATTTATTGATTTCCTCCATTGGATTGTGTGTAATAGAGAAAGATCTCCCTGATATTCTCAGTAAATTCTCCCTGAAAGGCGAATATTAAAGTTGGCAGCTCTGCTCTACATTACTATACTTCTGGCTTTTTGTCATTTCAGATCCCAAACGATGTAAGGGCAACAAAAAGGGAATCTTTACTAGACAGAGGCAACCCAAAATGGAAGCCCATAAACTGAGGGACCGCTACCAGGCGTTGATCAAATCACTTGGATGCTGACATGATAAATAGGGATGCGCCAACATGTACCTTGATATCCAGTACTCCAAAGATTCTTTAAAGGCATTGGCTAACTTTGTTAGTAGCTGATTTAAAAAATTCTCAAACTAAGATGAAACATGTGTATGAGTACTTGTATATGTACTCAAAAACCCTGAAACCAACCATAATTTTGAATGAAAAAGTGTAAGTTAGATGCAAACAGCGATTTTATTATCCTTCGTCTCACGAGACAATCACTAAGAGGACCACTTTGCTTGAATTTGAAAATGCTGTTATGTGCCTCCTGCCGCGTGAGTACGGTAAGGTGAGTCATACACGCATGCGCACTCCTTATGTCTATTCTGTGCAACCAACCCTCGTATAGTTTTCAAACATTGGTTCACATTTTTTATATTTAAAAATACTTCCTGTGGATATTATACTTTGAAACTTTCAGACTGGTATTTTTACACTATAACCCTTATGTTTATCCCATTTTCAAGTAACAAAACAAGATTTTTAAAAAATCATAACAATGTTAACCAATGTCTTTAATAGTATATAAATGAGTGTTTCATTACTATACATGTAGTTCAATGTTTACCTGCACTGATATAGATCTGTTTTGTTTTCATTCATTCTTTAATCAGAGATAAATATTTCAAGGTTAGAGTCTCAACTTAGTTTTTGTTTAGGGTAAGGGTTAGGGTTAGGCTTTGGTGGAGTGTTGGGTCTAATACTGATGTTAATTAATTTAAGATTTTGACAATAGCATAATTGTTGCCACGTGTGATGGAGAAACCCTTTTGATATGAAGAAGAATAAGTCTTGACAACTCTAATGTACTGTATTTACAACTTACTTTATTAGGTTCTTTTCACAGTCAAAACTATTAGAGAGTAATATGACACTCATTCAGTTAGGATGGTGTTCTTTCAGACGTGGCAACAAAAACATAGAAAAAAGGTTGTTTTTCAGCACCAAGGGGGTAACCCGGGGTACCCATTAAGGGTTTCAAAAACAGGAAAAATCAGAAAAAAGGGTATCAAAATCAGGAAAATCCTGGAAAATGTTATTTGATTAGGAGATCATGATGCAATCCTTGCATAAAATTCCCGTTTAGGGTATCAAAATCACTCCTACTTCCGTCCTATTTTAATCCCCGTTAAGGGTGCTTTTTAGAAAGTGATTTACACGGATGATGTACAGGCCTCAATAAGACATATCCCCTCGGGGTGCTCGCCGAGGTGCGGACAGTTCGTGGACAGATTCCGCAGGTAGTATCGTCAAATACATCTTCGAGATTGATGACGAAGACGAGTCCCTATCATCGGTTGTCATGTGAATAACAAAAGGTACAGAGATAATCTCGCATTGTTTTTTTCCACGCATTTATAGCTTTTGATTAAACTTTTTATTTCAATGTCGGTTTACACTACCAAGTACAGCTGTACAAGTACGATGAGTTTTATGTTTACATTTCGTTGACATATCCTGAATAAAATGAAAAAATATAGAAAACCATGAATATCAAGAAAAATTAGCAACACTCTCATGTCGTATGTTCTTGAATGACTATGAAAGTAACAAATTCCAGTCAATGATAAATCTAGATTGACAATTTCAGTCCGATAATTTCGAATCCTGGACGTAATCCTAAATGGCATGGCATGACTTAATTTAATGTTCATTAAATGAATGTTTACTCGGATGAATAAAATCTCACATGATCCCTCAAAACACCTGGAATTTATGCACAAATTCTTTTTCAAAATTGAACAAATTTCGATACATATTTAAACTGAACAGTGTCAAGAAGCCAAGTTTCAGAGTCGAATGTACCGTGTAAAACAATGTTCAAATGTACTAGCTTTTAATAGTTTTGTATAATTTTATTATTTGAGGATTATTTTCATTACAAAGTAAGGGGGCGTATGCCATCTCTACAATTGGCGGCTGTGGTGAATAATGAAGGTGTATTGTTTGCGTAGGGAGGCCTCAATTTCATCGACTACGAATGTCACAATGACCTCATCATTATAGAGGAAGCAAGACGACGTGGCACAGCAAGTGTTCCACTTTTCGACATCACGTACATTCAGACAGAAGAAAACATGGTACACTCGAGAAAAGGCAACCCAGTTATGGTCCAAACGGGCACAATCCCGCATGGTAGGTAGATGAATGACATTTCAAAAAAAAGAGTAAAGAGCAGGTGAACGACTATACATGGATGCTCAATCACCTTATGAAGGTAGTTTGGCCAGCTGACGTATTCGAAGTTCTTTAGAAGCTCTTTCCCCATCGTGATAGCTGTTTCCTTGTAAGCGAGTACTTCTTCGGAACTTGGAGAATGAGCTCGATAAACTCTACGCAGAGCTCTGAATTTCTGCAAAACAGCACGAAGAGCAGCTTTCCTGTCGTTGGCACTAATGAGCTCCAGGAAAATGTCCTCATTTTCCTCTTTAAACATTTGTCTAGCGTAGTTACCGGGCATCATAAGACAAGGTGCTAAGGCAAGGGTATCCCTCAAGTAGATGTCCAGACACCTCTCTGCATCTTCAATGTATTCCTTGACATTTGGAGAGGCCTCCCATTTCTGTGCTCCCGCTACTTCTTGTACAATTATCTCTTTTAAAAATTGCCCCAGATTAATGTCTGCATGTGTTGCGTCAAGCAGCTTTTCTTTGGGTTCTGACGTGAGAATCGGTTTCCTCTTGACTCCTTTACCGGCAGACATTAATTCTGCTGCTGTTAACTTATCCGGGTTAGTGGTGAGGTAGTTCACCGTTTCCTTTGTCTCCGTCAACGTACGGCTTATTGCAAATGATCCCAGCTCAGTTTTGGCACTTTCTTTGGTTGCATAGCACAGGGTGCACATGAAGGTTGATCCACTTCCTTGTAGCCCACCTAGAGATCTAGATGTATCTAGTTTTTCATCGATCATCGTATTGAAAAACTTAAGATGAATGCGGGTGGACATCCCGGCATAGACCTTCATGGTTTTGTTTTGAAGCAGCTCTCTTTCCAACTCCATTTGATGGAGAATAATGGTGGCAGTAGCCAGCGAGTTTTCATCGCCTGTGGCCTCCAGAATGGTCTGTTAACCATAACAGAATTTGGTTTCTCCTCTTCGTAGACGATGACTGTAAAACCGTCGGCTAGCTTCACCTCGCTCTTCAGGACAACAAGTGATGCCCTGAAGGTTTTGTCAGGGAGGAAGGTATCTGAACATGATTTATGTACAGACACCTCCCCCATTCCATCCGCACCATCCTTTATAGTGGTGTGTACAATGATCGAAGTGTTGTCAGGGTCCAATCCTGCCCTAAGGAGTCCATCCCTGATATTTTCATCAAGTTCTTCTAGGGTCTTGGCAATAGCCTCCGAATAACTCCAGGCTACTCCTATGCAGTTAGGTTGCGTGACCTCTTTAAGTGAACTTTGTTCGTTGATTCGCACTGGCTCGTATGTATTGGGGGCATCTTGACCATAATTTTCCATCGATTTAACCGGTGTGTGATGGATAAAGCTTCCACTTTCTAGGAGGGCGAACCTGGTACTTCCAGGCATATACGCACCCTCTCTGTCATTTAGCACACTTGGTGGCTTACGCGATGTCTCGCCTTTCGATTTTAGGTAGCGGTATTTCCCCTTAGCGAGCAAAGTGCCGACTCTTAACGCGATGCATTCATCAACCGTGAGCTTGCCGCCTCCTCCCTCCTTCCCAGTCCAAAGGTCATAAACCTACAGATAATGAGGGGGAAAAAGGAGAGAAAATAAAACCAATTAATTATGAATTGAAAGAAATGTAATAACTAGCAAGTGTCATTCCAAATTTCCATATTTCACGTTCCGTATAAATTTCTCATCACCAATACACTGATGTATTAAAAACATAAGATAAATGAATGAAAGCAAGAAAGTACAATGGATTCCCATCATAAGAAAACTCCTTTGGGACCAAGGAATATTTATTGTTACACTAAAGCCTTGTATTAGTTTCGGGGAAAAAAATACTAGTATGTAAATAAATATAAAATAATGGGGCCATGACAAATATCTCAATAATTAAGTAGTTTATTATTGCAGAGCTCTTTCAAATGAGGTGAGAGGTTCCTTTACAATTCATTTCTTGCTTTGGATTTCTTGCACCTTTCAGGTCTATAATTACATATTCAGCAATTTTGCAAGTAATGCTACACATTTTTTGTGTATTTTTGTGAAGAATGAAACATAGGATGCATTTCTAATCTTAGTCATCTTCATAGTATTAATACTCACACTTCTAGTTCGATCATCGACATCCGCGTTCAATCTGTTGTGAAGCATGTAGAATAGGAGGTCAGTCTCGTTTTCATTGTGCTAGCTACTGTAGGAGGTTACTAGGTCTACGCATCCTTGTGCTCTCTTCTTAGCATGGTCTTTGCGCACAGAATATAGGCTCGTTTTTGCGTTACAGATACGTTTTCTCCCACTTGGAGTTAGGCCTGGATCAGGGGAGAAGAGTACACGCGTGACATCCGCTGGCTGCTTTGGCTGTATTGGCCTACACCCTGTATCAATGGTAAATGGCATGTTGGTACAGAAAGACGAAGGCATGGGGCCAGTGCTGCTTGAGGCTGGTGAGGCACTTTGGGTGGTACTGCTGGTGCTGATGGCAAGAGCTGGCTGTTCCAATTCACCCAACTCATTTGATGCTGGCTTCTTCAAAGCAGATGATCCTAAAATTTCTGACGACTTTCGCTTGGTTGAAGTTGGTATGGAAGAACACACCAAGCAGGGCTCCACTCCAACGGTGGGTTGAGTGTTGGCATCCACTCCACGATCTTCTGCCAAATCTTCCGCTCCCTTGCTAAATAGGAAGCTTTGCCCAAGGTATCTATGCCTCTACTTGCACAGTCAGATCTAGCAGTCTCATGCTGTAGTGCAAACTCAATAATGCATGCATAGACAGCATCTCGGCATGCACCTTGGTGGGTTGAGGTACAATAAAATACAAATAGTGATAATGACATTATTTCATGATCAGTGCATTATTATGTCCTCTATCAGCTGAGCTACGTGATTCACCCAAAAAGCACATTTGTAGACATGGTCATAAAGTTCCTTAATAGGTTATTGTGATTCAGTTGATCCATGATCTTCATGCACAGTCGGGGCCTGATCTTGGGTTACAGATCTGGAGTTGGTCCTTCCTGCCTCAACACCTTTTCTGTTATGGCAATGTGGAAGACTGAATTTGGAGGAGTGACTAGTCCTCTATTATCTCTTATTCTTATGAGCTTCAGGCAGTCATCAGTTGACCTTGCAGTTGAGTCAGCCATTGCTTCCTTAAACTTGTCACAGTACTGTGCATTAATAAAATGGAAAATAGTAGAGCTCCATGTATATAGTAGGTCACCATAGGAAATCAATCATGTAAACATGGAAACAAAATGGCTCCTGCAATCATATGACTGAAAATTTTTGGACCCTCTGTTGTTACCCTCTCTATACGGACAATCTACCTTTCCTATTTGCTGTTCTCTCCTTTCTTTTGACCTGCTTTTATGTTAGTTTATTGGAAGGAAGTTGGATATTTTCAACAGTCTCCTTATCCAATGTTATGGTGTGGCCAATTACTAGAGCTGCTTTTAGGTTCCTTATGACATAAGGAACAAGAGCAGATATGGCCTTTTCTCTCAGAAACTTCAGAAAGGGTGAACTGCTTTCCACAAGAATTTGAAGTAGAATCTTCTCTACCCCTCCAACTTTCAAAACATTTGTTAATATGCCTCATGAGGTTGGTGGTGCTGTGATTATTAGGATCTCGATCATGGGCTCTCTTTTCACCACAGTGATTACATATCGCCACTGTTTCATTCTCAGGGTCTACATGGAAATGGTTCCACTCCTTGGACTTGCGCTTTCGTTAAAGCCAATTTTTTTAATTCAGATGATTTGGATCTCTAAATATCTATATTTATAATACACCCAACCATCCTTCGGTTCTATTTTTATTCTACCAAAAACATTCCTGTACCAAAAACTTTCCAACCGTAGAAGGGACTATACTGAAGGACTTCTGGGCCTTTGAGTTTGTTGACTTTTCAGCATGACAAATGACCAGTTCATGAATCTCAAGTTCTAAATGACCTAAAATTTTCTTCACCAATCATACACTCTCTTTGAGGTCCTGCCATGTTTTCCTGACCTCCCACCATCCGTCTCTTCTTCCACCTTCTACTATGATTGCCACCTCCACGGCTTTTGTCTTGACCGTCTCTACATGTACAGTATACCAAAATGATCCCCTCCAAATGTCCCGAAAAGACATACTGGGCTGGGGTACACCTTCTGTAGACTTTTTCTGTCATAGGCGATGGGCATTAACGGAAGGTACCGCGTCTGCCTCTTCCTTCATTAATACAAGGTAGGCAAAAGTTTCCCTCAAAACTTTGAAGACATTGTCATCCTTCTTTTGTTTCACCCCATAGAATAGGTGGTTACTCTTTCTCTGGTATATTTCAGCCAATGCCAACTTATCTTTAAGAATCTTAATTCCACCTGAAGTTTCCATTTATGCTCAGGAATTGTCTTCTTCTTTATATCTAGAATATGGGCAGCATTATCTTCAGCAGCCAAATCATTGACCTGTCCATTAATGATACCAATATTGGTCTGGATAGTGTCCATTTTGAGACATATCTTGGCTGAGAAGTCAGTGTTTTTATGAAGATCAGCAAGCATAAGGTTTGTTTCCCGCGTGGTATTACTACTGTAAGGCGTGGTCTGCTGCATCGTTTTTCGCTCTTTCAGTGAAATTGGGCATTTGCTTGCTGTATCTATGCTTTTGGCAGATAAACCTTTGCTCCTTAAATGATACGTTTTGGACATGAAAATCGAGGTTAAACCAGATAAGTTACTAAGAATACTAATGTCATATGTCTACAGTACATTATTTCGTCACTATTTGGGTGACAAAAGCAGCTTAAAAAATCGTCAAAATGGTGGTTTTCTGCAGGCACTCACAAAACAGACATTTCACACCCAGATGGCAATTTTTTGCTTTTTGAAAAAGGTATCCTCCATTTGCCTCCACAAACTAGCATGGGGGCTCTCTACTTCATATTGAAAAGACTGCCTTTCCAGTCAATTCCATGATTGGACATTATTTATTTATTTTATCTTGTTTATTTCATACTGCAGGGTTTGACTGTTCAGTTTTAGGCAAAAGTGCTTCATCAGTTTTCAAGAATGTGTAGCATTCATAAGTCTACATTCAGAAATATTGCGATGCATGAAGTTATCTTTACACCAACTCACGATATTGTTAAGATCATTCTGCAAGACTTTAACGTCACTTGAATTAACTATTGTATGATATAAAACTGTATCATGGGCATCCTGTTGTAAAGACGAAGACAATGTTTTCATCTGTACAAGAGTATGCTGACGTCACAGTGCTCGATATTGTGTAATATTTTTTTCTTGTTGTTTCTTTTCCTTCTTTCCCTTTGTTTTTTTTTTTCTTTTTGTGTTTTTTTTTTTGGGGGGGGGGGGGGTTGTTGCTGTAATTGTGAAAAACTTACTATGCCGATAGGTGTTCTTTGAATTACTTATTTTAACATTTTCAAACTACTGTTGCATGCTATGATCCTACAAATTATTTGTGCCTGGTTTGGCCCATTTTGATGCTAGTGGTAGCCAACTAATCTAATCATAATGCTCCCCAACTTGTTAGTTTTCTCATGTAATAATGATTATGTACATTTAGAAACAAATGGTTTTGTTTTTTAATAGTAGATCCTGTTCCTCAATTTTGCTACCCTTTCCATTCTTCATATATATCTCTGTCTATCTCTTTTTCTGTCACTACTCCCCACCCTAATATTGTCCATAGTCCTGGGTCATACGCTGTATACAACCCACTACATGACATTCTTTTTCCTTTCACAGTATCAAAATAACTCCAATTTTTTGTGTATTAGTTATCTATACACATGATGTACCTTTATTACTACCTGAGTATAATTCATTGCCGTGGGCATTATATATATTGTATGTATGTATATTTTTTTTTCTTCTTTTCTTTATTGTATGTCAGTCACTAATATGAAGTATACAGGTATGTACCTCCGTTGTCTCTGATATATTTTGTAATATTGTAATTGTACTGAATTCTTGGGGATTAATGGAATTCATCCATTTGGGGAGTATGAGAAATAACCTATTGTGTGCTTTGCACATTACAAGAGTGTGCAATTTGCTTTCATACCTTTCATTTGCAGTGGCATGAAATGATGACCCAGTGATGAGATGTCCTGTCACTAAATATCAGAGTTGATTTGATATCAGTTTTAATTGACAAGAATCTGGTATAAATGTAGTACAATATATGTATTTTACTTGTTATCTAGATAATGTGATGTTGATAACTTGCATAATAAACTGTCTATTTCATTATATTTTTCTATGCAGAATATGTGAAGTTGAAATTATTTTGAACATCTTGAATAACTGCAATTTTATACATTTTTTTATATGTAATATATCTATTTGACATTTCTGTTATATTTGGTGTACCTGTGGTTATATGCTTGTATAATAGTAATTAAAAATCTATTTGAATGACTGGTAATGATCTGTCATTGGGAGCATTATTGTAGGAATCTGTTTCACTCAAATTATAAGTTATTTTACTTTAAAAAGGATGCTTAATCATGTCTATAGGGCGTATAGGGCATTTTCTTAAAACACAATATGGCAAATGATATAGAAAATGACAAGAGAAAGAGAGATAGGGAGAGATTGAGTGGAAAGAAAATGGAGAGAAATAATGGATAGAAACAGGAAATAGAGGTGCTGGGAGAGATGGAAAGAGTGGAAAGAAAATGATGGAGTAAAGGATGAAAAGGGGAAAGGATCGGGAGAGAGTGAGTAGAAAGAAAATGATGGAAATAGTAAAGGATAAAAATGGACAGAGAAAAAGAGATTGGGAGAGAGTGAGTAGAAAGAAAATGATGGCATTAGTACAGTGGAAGCTCAGAATAACGAGGACCTTGCGAACATCAAAATTACCTTCTTATATCAGGAATCTCACTATACATGTATCAGGGTTAAAAAACAATAGCATATAAAGAGCTGGGACCAGAAAATTACCTTGTATCAGGAATATTTTTATATTAGATCTCTTTATACCGAGTTTCCACTGTAATGAATAAAAGGGAAAAGGAAAGAGAGAAAGGGAGAGAGTGAATAGAAATAAAATGATGGAAATATTGAATGATAAAAAGGGAAATACAAAAGAGAGATAGAGAGAGAGTGAGTAGAAAGAAAATGGAGAGAGTTAAGGATGGTAAGGGAAATGGAGAGAGAGAGAGGGAGAGAGTGAGTAGAAAGAAAATGGAATAAGGATGACAAGGGAAATGGAGAGAGAGAGGGAGAGAGTGAGTAGAAAGAAAATGGAATAAGGATGACAAGGGAAATGGAGAGAGAGAGGGAGAGAGTGAGTAGAAAGAAAATGGAATAAGGATGACAAGTGAAATGGAGAGAGAGAGGGAGAGAGTGAGTAGAAAGAAAATGGAATAAGGATGACAAGGGAAATGGAGAGAGAGAGGGAGAGAGTGAGTAGAAAGAAAATGGAATAAAGATGACAAGGGAAATGGAGAGAGATAGGGAGAGAGTGAGTAGAAAGAAAATGGAATAAGGATGACAAGGGAAATGGAGAGAGAGATAGGGAGAGAGTGAGTAGAAAAAAAATGATGGAGAGAGTTAAGGATGACAAGGGAAATAGAGAGATAGGGAGAGAGTGAGTAGAAAGAAAACGGAGAGAGTTAAGGATGACAAGTGAAATGGAGAGAATGATAGGGAGAGAGTAAGTAGAAAGGAAATGGAGAGACTTAAGGATGACTAGGGAAAGGAAAGAGAGAGGGTGACAAAGGAAATGGAAAGAGAGATAGGGAGAGAATGAGTGGAAAGAAAATGGAGAGAGTTAAGGATGACAGGAGAAATAGAGAGAGATAGGGAGAGAATGAATAGAAAAAAATGGAGAGAGTTAAGGATGGCAAGGGAAATGGAGAGAGAGATAGAGAGAGAGTGAGTAGAGTAGAAAGAAAATGGAGAGAGTTAAGGATGACAAGGGAAATGGAGAGAGAGATAGAGAGTGAGCAGAAAGAAAATGGAGAGAGTTAAGGATGACAAGGGAAATGGAAAGAGAGATAGGGAGAGAGTGAGTAGAAAGAAAATGGAGAGAGTTAAGGATGACAAGGGAAATAGAAAGAGAGATAGGGAGAGAATAAAAAGAAAGAAAATGGAGACTTAAGGATGACAAGGGAAATGGAGAGAGAGATAGGGAGAGAGTGAGTAGAAAGAAAATGATAGAGAATGCAGAGAAAAAAGAATACCAAAGAGATGTATAGATGGAAAGAATGGAAAGAAAATGATGGAGAGAGTGAAGGATGATAAAAAAAAGGAAAGAGAGATAGGAAGAGAATGAGTAAAATGATGGAAAAAGTCACAGGTAGAAGAAGGGAAAGGAAAGAGAAAGGGATCGAGAGAGTGAGTGGAAAGAAAATGATGGAAATAGTAAAGGATTTTTTTCCAAAAAAGAAAAGAAAGATAAGGAAAAGTGAGTGGAAAGAAAAAGGAGAGAGAGAGAGAGAGGGGGGGGGGGAGAAGTAGATTCAGGAAGAGAAAGAGAGGGGATGATGAACGGGAAGGGAGAGGGTATTTGCGGGAAAGAGATGTGGATTATTTAATGAGAAAGATAGGGAGAGATATAAGAAGAGAAATAAGGAAAGGATAAAGATAAAAGCAGATGTTATGAACAAGTACAAGTTGTCTTTCGTTGATTTCAAGCAAGGAACTGTGTATGGAACTTGAGCGTTACCGGTGAGATAAGTCAGAAAATATGAAGTGATTGTTATGAGCTACCACTAATGTTTTGACAGTACTTAGCATTGCAGCACCCACAGCAGAGCAAACTGTAGATGGCGCTATAACGTAAATGTCGACCACACTGAATCTCGACAACTGGACAGACTGAGATCCATGAAAATGATAGCATTTTACAGATATTCCCAGAGTGGTATGCACGTTAGCAATCGATAAGCATCGATTGACGACTTTTGTCACAAACCTTCGTTTTCTCTGAAAAACATGCATGTTAAGAAGTCAATTTTAAAAGAATTCAGTTTTTATTTCCGGGGGTAAAATGCCACAATACTTATCTACATTTTTTTTTTCTTTTGTAACTATGAGTGCTTATTTTCGATAGAGTCTCCCCTTCCTCTCTCCCCTCTCTTCCTCTTGCTTTTCTCTGAACTTCTAACCGCAGTTTTTTTTTTTGGGGGGGGGGGATCTGATATCATAATATGAAAGATTATCACATTTAAACACTTTGAAATTAAAATTGTAAATTCATCTCCTATTATAAGAGGTCCACGGAGTAATGTGTTCCAGAATGGACGATCATTAAGTTAGTACAGTGGATCAAGCATTATAAGGGGTTTATCAACATATTTAAAATGTTCATTGCCATTTGGGAATAGCTGTCACTTGGGGGGGGGGGGCTGAAACTAAAATGTGGCTGGGAAATTTTGACGTGAACGGGCCCGGCCCACTTGGCCTATCGACTGTTTTCAAATACTGTAACTTACTGTAACTTAATATGTCGACTGCCACAACTGGGGCTTCCAAAAATAGGGGGTGGGGTGCATAAATCAACTTTTGTTGGGGATACACCTGAATGCTCCCAGTTATGGCTGACATAGACATTTACGTTAAAAAATAATTTTAACAAAAAAAACAGCGCCCAAACCAAACAGGTAAATATCGACAGGCTCTCGAACCAAAATATGATGCGGCCGTTGGAGGTGCCGTGGTCCAGTGGTTTAAGGCGCTTGACTGGAGACGCGAGGATCGGGGATTCGATCCCCAACACAGTACTTATGCCCCCTGAGCTACATTGCTCTTTTATCGTACATCAAATAAATGAAAGTGCTATAGGCATATTGATACCAACGTGTGCATGTGTGTTTAAAAAATATGAGTTACCCCCCCCCCCCTCAAAAAAAAAAAATCCCTGTGGCCAGTACGCCCTTGCTGCTATTCCCCGCCCTTTCAAATGACAGTATCCTCGGTGATAATTATCTTCATTAAATAAATAACGTCGCTTTAGTGTAGATCTGATGAACCAGCCGCCTCAACTTTAAAAAATATATAAATATATTGGGTCTTTTCGGATGAATTAATCCGCCTCACCCCCCCCCCGCCCCTCGTCCTCCGCGACGCCACTGACTAAAATAACAAGAGCACCTGTCATTGAAACAAAAACAAAAAAATACACAAAAAAAATAAAAGCAATTAAATTCAAAGATTACACCTTCCTTCCAAGGAACAATTATTGAATAGTTGAATAACCAAACAAAAACGTATACTGTTAATATTTTCATGTTTTTGTGAATATATATAAAAAATAGTTTTTGGCGTAGCCAATAGAGTGTAATGAAATTAAGATTTTGTTTGTTCACTGGGAAAAACGTTTTCATTTTCCACTTCGTGAAAAATTCGCTAAATCTTTAACAAGTCACTCTATCTGTCATTCCTGGTTACATCAGAAAAAATGGAGATGAAGATATATCTACGCCATATTCCTATATCATCAATTTCAACCATACATAGTAATGAAATTAAAATTTTATTTGTTCACTGTAAAAAACATTTTCCACTTTGTGGCAAATTCGCTGTGAAAAACATCTTCCACTTTGTGGCAAATTCGCTAAGTCTTTCACAAATCACTCTATCTGATGTCAGGCCTGATTATCTCAGAAAAAGGAGAGATTAAGATATATCTACGCCATATTTCTATATCACCTATTTCAACCAAAAAAAAAAAAGTTTAAAATAACCTTTTGCCATATTTAGTTGATTTACTCAATAAAATTTGAAGGCCTTTTTGCTTTCATTATTTACTTTACAACAGAAAATTCAATATTAGTTTCCTAACGTAGTCCCAGTCTTCTCCCATAAGTAAACTGTATTAAAGTACATATATATTTCAATTATTTGTACCATGCTTGTATTTGCTTTTTGGCTTCTATGTAATATTCGAAGGGAAAAAAGATAAACAGCAACACCATATGCCATTTACATTTTTGTAAAACAGGTGCAATTTTTCATGTTTTAGCTGATGGGTGTGCAGTGATTTTACATATCTTACCCGTGTGGCCTGGAATTCCACTTTTTATATACCTCATTTGTATGCTGTTAGTTTTCAACATGTATCTTTGAAAATGTTATTAATTATGCCCAACATGTAAACATGCAGTTTTGGTTGTTTTCATGTTATGTTATGTGTACAAAACATGTTTATACTTGCATTAATAAACATAATGATTGAAGTGAACTGAACTGAATACTGTCAATTTTCGATAAGAATAATCAGAATTCTAGTCGTACGAAGTAAAACTACTTCAAAATTTAGACAGAGAAGTATTATTTCCAACACATGTTTTGTACGTATTTTCAAAAGTTCATTTAAAGATTTTTTGCAACGGCTCATGTTTTCTTTTTTAAAGATTTCTTTTATTTCTTCTATTTTTCAAAACAATATCTTCACAAATAATCAAGGTAACTAACATATATGAGTATATTCACATGCCAGAATCATTATATTCATAACATTTTAATACATTGAAATAAACTGTTTATAAATAAGTCGAACATAAAACGCAATTTAAAACATTTTAAACGCATGATCATTATTCATAATATAATTGAATGGAAGTTTATATAAAATGTTTAAAAAATGAGAAAGAACTAAAGAAAAAAAAAGGGGGAAAAAAAAAGAAAAAATGTATACTTTGTGATCGATTCTGCCTTTCTTGATTTCAGATGATCGAGGAAGCGAAATGCTGAGATGATGATGGTGGTGATGAAGATGATGATGATGATGATGATGATGATGATGATGATGATGACGATGATGACGATGATGATGATGATGATGATGATGATGATGATGATGACTGTGATGATGATGATGATGGTGGTGTTGACTAATATAGAATATCCAACCAACATATCACTCCAACTTTTTTGGTTCTCACATAATTCTTGGCATTTAATTACAGGCCTTCCAGATCCGCTGATCAAGCATCATTAAAAATGATAAAGAAAATTTTGTCTAATATTTAAAAAAAAGGAATAGAGAAGAATAAGAAGGGAAGATAGTATTGGTTGGTTGGGTCTTCCAAATACTTACTGTCGTTTTGCCCACCAGTGACTGATTTCTGCCCCAGGTATAACCTTATACGCTAAAGACTATTCGGGTTAGGAATACAATTTATAAAGAAAACAAACAAACAAACAAACAATACAGAAATTAAGTAAACAAAAGTTCATTGCCCAAACAACAACACTTTGATCACTGGTTTATCAAGGATATAAATCAAACACAAATCAAACCATATAGAAAAGAAAAAGAAATATTCAACGTTTTCTAAGGAAAGAAATATATAACGTCAAGAATGAAACCTTCCAAAATGATTATGATAAACATAATAAAATGAAGTAGAATGAGAAGCCATTACATTTTGTAAAAAAGTTGATGTAAGTACATACATGTAACCCCATCGAAGTAATTAATATCATCATATGCAGGGGCGTCGCTAGAACATTTATGAAGGGGGAGGGGGTGTAAGATCTAAATTTGCCGACAAACTGTTAGGAGGTGACCCTAAATTTGCCGACAATTATGCTGCATACTACACCCCCCCCCCACACACACACACGCGCGCGCGCGCGCGAGAAATTATTTTCAAACAATATCGTAGATGTATATCTTTATATTACTTTACTGGAATGTTTAGGAGCCGCAAAGCGTTTTGTTTGTTTTGTTTGTTTTTGTTCTGTTTTGTTCTGTTTTTTTTTTTTTTTTTAATTTGGGGGAAATGACTCTTCTTGCTAGGCTATGAACCAATTTACACTGTTTGCGAGCGAGCGAGCCCAATTCTTGTTTTGAAAGATTTTTGTCATCTCGCTGCCAAATATATGACTCTTTATTGGCATCTCGTTAGTCCGATTGCTTGCTGTCCGAAACCACCCTGTTTCTAAATATTACGAGCGAGCGAAGCAAGCTAGAAAAAAAAAACACTCTCGTTTTCATGGAAGAAGACACTCGTCATCAAAATACACCATGGGCCTATATAAGATATTCAAATGATATATTTCGTCACCTCGCTTGCCGAATTCGTCTGCTTTCCCAAACCATCCTGTATCCAAAAATTACGAGCAAGCGCAGCGAGCGAGGAAAAATATAGGCCTACACTCATTTTCATGGTAGAAGTGTTACTTCGAAGTCAAAATGAGTATTGTATTATTTATCGGTCACAGGCATTTTCTCCTGAAAGTTGATTATTTTAGGTAAATTTGCCGCTCGATTCCTTGCAGTTACATTACATTACTAGTATTACTGACATTCACTGAGTATAGAAGAATAGTATTACATGAAATAGAAACACAAGATGCAAACCAATCTCATTAACCGGCAGATAACCAGCCGGCAGGGGAGGCGCATTTTCCGAAGGAACTTTCTTAGTAGGGTTGTCACACCCCCACATCCTCGATGGCGACGCCCCTGATTATGATCGTCATACGGGTTCATTTATTTCGTATATGAATGTAAATCCTCATTGCCCCACCCCCCCCCCCCAAAAAAAAGGAAAGAAAGAAAGAAAGAAAGAAAGAAAGAAAGAAAGAAGAAAGCCAGCTTCATTGTACTGTAATCTGCAGGGAATATAAAAATAAATAAATAAATAAATAAATAAATAAATGAATGAATGAATGAATGAATGAATAAATAAATAAATAAATAAATAAATAAATAAATAAATAAATAAATAAATAAATAAATAAATAAATAAATAAATAAATAAATAAATAAATAAATAAATAAATAAATAAATAAAGGTGGGGCGGTCATCAAAGATATAACATAGTAAAGTTTGCTCCTGCATAATTCTTGATTGGTTTATATACTTGATATGAAAATGACGCAGTGAGCATGTTTAGACAATGATGGATGATGATAATGATGATGAGGAGGAGGAGGAGGAGGAGGATGAAGATGATAGTGTTGGTGGTGGCGATTGATGGTTTTGTTTATGTTGGTGGTTATGAAGATGACGATGGTGGTTGTAGTGATGATGGTGGTCACGGTGGTGGTGGTGATGATGGTTTCGTTTATTTTGGTAGTTATGAAGATGATGATGGTGACAGTGATGGTAGTGGTGGTAGTGGTAGTGGTGGTGGTGGTGGTGGTGATGATGATGATGATGATGATGATGATGATGATGAAGAAGAAGAAGAAGAAGAAGAAGAAGAAGAAGAAGAAGAAGAAGAAGAAGAAGAAGAAGAAGAAGAAGAAGAAGAAGAAGATGATGATGATGCAAGTGGTGGTGGTGTTGATGTCTGTGGTGTTAATGGTGATGGTGGTGATTGATGGTTTCGTTTATTTTAGTAGTTATGAAGATGATGATGATGACAGTGATGGTAGTGGTAGTAGCAGTGGTGGTGGTGATGATGAAGATAATGATGACGACGATTGTGATGCTGATGGTGGTGATGATGTTGATCCTGCTGCTTCTTCTTCAAAGCCTACTATTATAGCATTTTCTGCATATCTCCTCCTATATTCAATTTCCAGTTTCTTTTTTTCATTTTCTACAAACAACTATCCGAACTGTACATATTGATAATCATGAACGTTCTAAAATACTTTCATTTCTATAAAAGAGAATATGGAAAAAATGGTATGTGATTTTGTGATGAGGAATAAGCCATGCCATGGCCATGGGAGAGAGAGAGAGAGAAAGAGAGAGAGAGAGATAGAGAGAGATAGGTGATGTGCAGTGCGGTGTATTTCATCCCTCCGCATGACCTGCCGAGAACTATATATAATATCAAGCGCGTTTATGTCCTGTAAACGAATGAGATACAATCTTACCGGAAAATACAGGCATCTCCCAAATATCGCTATGAAAATGAGCCCTGCCCAACCTAGGTGTTTTTTTACCTCCAGATATGCTAATGAGCTAAGCAAATGTAGCATGACGTCGTCCAGATACTGTGGCGCGATTGGCTGGGAGGCGGTTGACAGCGGGCTATCCATGAAGATGATTCGAAGACTGTTGATCTCCGTGTAATCGCGTCATTTGTGTAATTTAGAATTGCGCACGACCCACTTGTACCAAAGCAGTCGCACAAAGTGCACCTTTGTCTTCGCAGAATATTCTCTCAATGCTCTCTCTATCCCGCTTCCTCTTTGATTGTGAATATTATTGACAGGAGAGCAGCGGCGAATTGCGGAGGGGAAGGGGCGAGGGGTGGGGAGGGGATGGGGTTGTCTGGGAATGGAGAGGTGCGATGAAGATAGAAATATAGTTCATCTTCAAACCTTTATCGTTTTGTTCTTAATAAAATCTAATGAATGCCAATCACTGAGGCCATTGATATTTCTCCCTTGCTTATTATAATCTAATCATTGATCAGATTATAATGATGATGATGATGATGATGATGATGATGCAGATGATGCCGATGATTCATTATCATATTGTTATCATCATCATCATCATTATTACTATTATTATTTTTATTAGTAGTAGTAGTATGATGATGATGACGATGATGATAACGAAAATAATTATACTTTTAGTACTATTACTACCAGTAATAATAATGATAACCATAACATTAATCATAATTATATCAATATGATAATGATAATAAATATAATGATAACAATGACATTAATCATAATCATATCATGATAATAATCATAATGAATATAATGATAACAATAATGATGATGATATCAATAATAACAGTCATCATCATCATCATCATCATCGTCATATTCCCTTAATCTTGTTAAAAATTAAACATAAAAATATATTTCTCAATATCATCACATCTATTAAATTATGTTTTATTTACTTGATGTTTTGCCCAAACATTAAAAAAAAAACAAAAAACAACGCTGTGCCCTCTCCATCCCCTTATAATTTGAGAACAATCATTGTTTTCTTTTTAAAAAGAAAGAAATAATCCTCGAATATTAGATGATAGAGAGAGAGAGAGAGAGAGAGAGAGAGAGAGAGAGAGAGAGAGAGATAATAGTTCGTGAGGAAGCAGTGGGTTAAAACAAAACAAAACAAAAGAGAGCAAACAAATGGCAATAACTAAAGAACAACAACAACAACAGCAGCAGCAAACTACTCATGTATTTGCAGAGGCGAAGCCAGGGTATTTTGATAAGGGGGGGGGGGGTGAAGACGACCCACAGGCGAGTTAAGTTTTAAATGAAGATATGGGGCTACTTGCATGACCCTACCCTCTCTTTCCTCATACTCTTCTTGCTTTTTCTTTTTCTTCTTTTTCTTCTTCATATTTTTCTACTCCTTCTTTTTTATGGCTTGATAAATCATGGGGGGGGGGGGGGGGGGGGCTGCAGCCTCCTGTCCCCCTGCAGCGCCGCCCTTGTGTATTTGTTTGTAAGCCCACATTTATACCAGCGTCTTTAGGATTTGTTTGTGTGTTTTAATCCCAGGGGAAGAATCATTTGCTTCAATGGAATGCCTGTGTTAATTACACATAGAAGTTAAAACATGAGGGGGGGGGGGGGGGGGAGAAAGAAAAATCACATCAGATATCTACCAAAGTCTATCACGAGTAGCATTGCTGATATCTGTTGTTGCTTTTGTTTGTTTTATTGTTTTGTATATATGTTATTTTTAGCATGAAAATATGAGAGAAAAAACAAATAAGGAAAGGGTTTTAAAAAAATTGAGGAAAAAGGGTAGAAAGTGGCCCAAACTTTAAATTTTATTTTATTGTTCATTTATTCATTTAATTTTTTTTTTTTGGGGGGGGGGGCTGGCCCTCTCCAAAAACTCTGTCTTCTTCCTTCTTTATATATCTCTGGCGGCCACCTTTTTTATCAGCAGTTGAAAAGTTGATGACCAACCCAGGGAAATAAGCAAGCAACATTCCTCTTATGAGATTACCATCAAGGTACACCTTACGTGATTTTACTTGTTCATGAATATTACTGTTTTCAGCATGGAAAACAGCAATATCCGTTCCGTAGAGCACTAGCTCAAAGGCCCGCCCACAGACCTCCGCTACGCCCCGCCTACTTGTTGAATACACTCCGCCCCCAGCCACCCGTGACCGCCCACAACATGCGCATTTGTTAGAGGGGCGCGCGCCCCAGTTTTACGAGAAGCGCGTAACATACACGTGCTTCCAAAGCACGTGTGTAAACCACGCCCCTTTGACCAGACGTAAACAAACAAGTGTTGTTGATTTCCTACCACAGCAATAGTGTTGCAACGAATTCACATGGTATACCATCACTGGCCACCACTTCAAACATTATCATAAGGTGTTGTTTTATATAGTGTCTCTGTTATGGTCCTATAATTTTGTTTGAAATATTTCTACATTTTGTCATTATAATTACACTGCCTGCATACCGCTGCTGCTATCCTCATGTGAGCAAACAATACAGCATTGCCTTCTGTCATTTGATATATACTTACCGATGTATTTTATCCTCATGAAAAATTTATTAATCAAGGTTAAAACAGTTTTCATATTTAAATTCAGCATGATAAACCTATCCAGGGATATGATCGTTATTTATGATTTATAAAACTGATGTTAACGTAATTCATAATTATGAAAAATATCACTATCTGAGTCATTTAGACAAACATGAAGAGTGTTATACTTCATTTCCAAAAATATATTCCATTTAGGACGAACATAACAATCATTTTAGTAAATTCACTACTTTTCTTGAATCTTGTTTAATCAATTGACACTCTGATTATGACAAATATCCGACAATATTTTATGGACAATGACGCAATACACTATCTTTCAAAGAATTCGACTTTCATAACTGTAGAAGTATTGCTCACAAATAAAACAACAATGCGAAGCCCGTGACACGTCAGAATAATCACATAAGTTATGGAAAATCAGCAATTCTTGCCGAAACGACGAAAAAAATATACCCCCTATTGTCTGAGAACGCGCCACGCCGTGTAATACACTTACACACACCACGTCCACGAAATTTCATTCATGTCGATTTTTTTTTTGTTATTGCCTCGCGAGCGTGACGTCACGCACATCCTACAAACCCACATGTAGACAAAATATAATTCACCCGCTAGAAATTCCTATTTCCTCGGATATAACCCTACTCGCTCAGTCCCTGCCTTTATTGGAGATATTTTGGATTAAATACATCAGGAACCAAAGGGCTAACCTTTGGGAATATCGGACTCCATGAATGAGTGAGTAAAATGACAGATTAAATTCAATATATTGTTTTATTTCCATCTAAATGTTTGACTTTTTTGTTCCTCGCGACTTGACAGACCCCTCGCGAATGATCGCAAGATTACTTTGTTCTGAATGTCCCCCGATGATTATATCACTTCAAACACCCAATTTATCCTCACATCGCATCCTTTTAAGGTAATATTTTCTGAAAATGGACTCATATACAGGAAAATCATACTTACACTGACATCTTCATAACCTAAACAATGAAATAAGTGGGAATAATAGTGTATAATTTGCCGGTAAATTGGTTCAATTCTAATTGTAATATCCGAATGTGTATACTTCTTATACAAAGAAATCTCGGGTCATTATCTCCATGTATACTCCGTTAATAGCAACCCCCGAATTCATCGCAACATTAGCAAACATTTTCGTTGATTTTTGGTGAAATGATTCCACATTCATGTCCACAAATACCATGATGTGCCAGAGGGACTAGTGCCTGAATGATTGCGTAACACTGGAGTCGTGATTTGGGTCGAATGTTGTGAAATTTGGACGTAAGTTTGTTAAATTTTTCGCCGAGCCGCGGGGTGCGAAACCGTCATGTTACGCGCAGCTGCCGTGTAGCCGTAGACGACTCATGCATAAATTGACTCCTCATATATCCTTTTACCTATTTATACGAAACAACAAGGGCAAACAAAAAAAAAATGGTGTCCGTTTCTTATCCGGATTCGTCGCTCGATTTGTGACTAAATTTGCCAGAATTTATCCCAAGTTTTCACCCATTCACGTCACTGCAGGCCCAGGTAAGTAACACACATGAGTGTGTGGGACACATCAATACACATTCAATCGGATTTATCTGTGTTTTCGTTGCATTTCCTTACGGCTTTATCTGACCTTCCAATATGTCGAGCTGGTGGAAATCTTTCGTTCTTTTATTAGAAAACAACCACAGGGATCTCTTTATTCTAAATTGTAATATCGACTGGCGTCTTCACCTCCGATTTACGGTAAGATTTCTGCCTGAAATTTTCAGAATTATCTCCCATGGTGTCCGCATTGACCCCGAACACACGTGTGTGTGTTCACTGGGGGCTATCAGTGGTCAATTTGTACGAATTTCGGCCAAATTTTCATACTTGTTTGTCGGCGTTTCGGATCGTTCTAATTTATTACTGCTGTACTTGTTAAAATATGAAAGGTCGTTACACACTGGGTGTGGATTCACAGTCGTACGTCTGCCATCTTTATTCCCCTTCAATTGGCGATGATTTACTTGCCCTTTCTAATCGCACTGAAAATGTTCTGCTCTATGTTGTGAATGGCAATCGCATTGCTAGCACCGTGCTGTGCCTTTGTTAGGTGGGATTTGGGGGTCATTTTTGCAGCAGCTTTCCTCCGAGTTGATCAATTTCACTTTCTTAGCTGACAGATGCCTGAAGACGATTATCCAATTGTCTTTGTTCTCAGGACCCCAGTCCCAGGTGGGGTTATCAAAAGTGTTATTTACCCCCACTCAATTTCTATTGGCTTTTCAGTTCTTCTCATGTTTCCTGTCTTCTGATAACTTGCCCATGCCCATTCATGATTTTTGAGAACTGGCTGGCAGGTTTGTGAGAAAAACATTTTCACTTGCAATTTCTATCCATCCCTCTATTTTTCAGCACCATAATTCATTTTCCTTCATGTTCTTATATTGCTTATATCCAGACTACTCTAGAAGTAGATTACATGCAATTTGAAATAGATGTGCTATAAATCTAGACACCTCTAAAAATAGACATCTGAAAATTGATATAGAGTGGAGGTCATGGTGTCTTCAGCCTCCTTGCACACAGGTGCAAAGTGAATTTATTTGCTGCTAGATATGCAGAGATACCTGATGATTTGAAATAGTTGTTTCAGTCTCAAGCCTTATGGCCCTCATATTTTTAAATAGAAAATCTGTATTCAAAGTTAACAAGCATGACATGTCTGATAACGAAATCTTAGCAATCAGAAACAAAGCCGAAAAGAACCATTTCGGTGCTAGCATGAAAAAGTCCAATATTGTGTTTTTGCCATTTTCGGTATGATTTTGTTGATGGATATGGCTTCATTGTTGTGTCATTGAAGGCTGAATAATATGTATGTATGCCCAATGCCCATAAAATTTTAATATGGAATAGTATTATGTAGCTTTTCTGTCAATTTCTTAAAGTTGTGCTCTTGTTTATACAGCACTATTAGTTGCTTTGTCTAAAAACCAGCTGGTATATGTACCGGTAGGCCTACTGTATGTTGTTTAGAGCCCCCAAAAGAACTGTAATACACCAAAAAGGATGATTATTGGTTTAAATTGATATTATTGTCATGTTTAATACTATAGCTATAATTCATAGCTGAGAGGAATTACAGAGTTATTATTGTATCAATACTGTTGATAAAAATGGCACATTCTCTGCCAAGTGTTTTGTATTTGTACACTTTGTATTAATAGTACTGCTATCAAATCCACGTTATATTTTACTTATTTCTGTCTTGACTTTTGATCAAAACTTTTATTTGAGCCGATTCAATACTGTATATGAATCGAACATGTACATTTTATATGATTGAAGTGAGTGAAAATTGCGTTCTTACAAAAAAGGGCATTTTGGCAAACTGGTCCTGAAAAGCTCGACGTTCAGGATTTGAACAGTAAGAAAGCGAAAATGTATTGGTTGCTTTAGGTTGAAGCTAACCGCTAAATGGTGGGCGCTAGGAACCCATGTGTGAGAAAATAATGAACTGAATGTTTTGATTAGAATACAGTGGTATGAAGCCATTGTCTCTCTTAATGTTGTAACTGTTGACAACTGTTGATGCTTTTAGACTAATAAGCCTAATGAATTTAAATTGCTTGTAATGCTGCAGTATTAGTTAAGAATATTGAATGAACTATCCATTTAAATTTGATATACCTGTACTACAAAGCCCTCTCCCTGATATATAATTATGTCATCTGAAGAACGAGAAGGATGTACATTAAACTTCCATGATTCTTATCAGATATTTCCTTAAAGGCATTGGCTAACTTTGTGAGTAGCTGATTTAAATAATTCTCAAACTAAGATGAAACATGTGTATGAGTACTTGTATTTGTACTCAAAAACCCTGAAACCAACCACAATTTGGAATGAAAAAGTGTAAGTTAGACGCAAACGGCGATTTTATTATCCTTCGTCTCACGAGACAATCACTAAGAGGACCACTTTGCTTGAATTTGAAAATGCCGTTATGTGCCTCCCGCCGCGTGATACGCCAATACACACAGTACGGTAAGGCGAGTCATACGCGCATGCGCACTCCTTATGTCTATTCTGTGCAGCCGACCCTCGTATATCTTTCAAACATTGGTTCACATTTTTGATATTTAAAAATACTTCCTGTGGATATTATACTTTGAAACTTTCAGACTGGTATTTTTACACTATAACCCTTATGTTTATCCCATTTTCAAGTAACAAAACAAGATTTTTTAAAATCATAACAATGTTAACCAATACCTTTAAGTAGTGGCAAATTTCAGGATGTTATGATATATTATGCCATATTTGTCAGGTTCTGTGCGCAGTACATGGTAATGGGATGATAAAAATGATTCTGCAAATGTTTGCAGAAGTCATCCTTGAAGGATATGTTTTTTATTTTCTTCTTCTTCCCCAAAGACTGGAATTAGAATCGGGATTGACAAGTACCGAATGTTCTTTTAACCCATTCGTGACAGGAATTATTTAAAGCCTAATTTGATCAGCTTTTATTCTTCAAGTTGGCAACACCAACATTTTTCTTTGATTGCTACCTTTTTCTTATAAAACATCATGTATCTGAAATAAATAGAATGTATGATGAGAAGTCATAAAGTTGCCAATTTGCAGGGAAAAATGGTAATTTTAACATTTTCATCGCATTGCCAATTTAAGGATTTTAATGCTTATTTTCCTTTGAAAAAATTTCAGCATCAAACAACAAATATTGATGCAACGAAAACGGACACAGTATGTGTAGAATTTTGTGCTCTTTCTGCTCATGTATTTGGTATTATTTTTAAGGCTCTGCATCAAAAGTTATTAGACCAAACCACATAATGTGGACCCTCTGTCACGAATGGGTTAAGTAATGACAGAAAAGTCAAAATACTTCACTGTAAGTGTTTTAATGTGCTGCTAACTTCCCGAAGTTTTTTGTACTAGTTCACTCACTGTTGGTGGGTATGGTGTTGTCAGAATTATATGTGTAGAGCCTACAGTATTAATTGTTTACATTTTGTGTGTATGTGAATGTCATACGATAACCTGCAATGTATTAAAAATGGATGCATTTTGTTTGAAGTGGAGCAAAGGTGAGTGCAGACGAATGGTTTCCAAATGATTCAGGATACTGAATATCTTCTCTTTTTTAATGTGTACTGTAATGAAGAGCTGAGAGAGAGAGAGAGAGAGAGGGAGAGAGAGAAAGAGAGAGGGAGAGAGATGGGGGGGGGGGTAGAGATAAAAGTAACCTGTGACAGTGAATTTGGTTTTTCCTTGTTGTTAGGCCCCAGTATGTTGTAAAAATTATATTTAGCTATTTAGCATACAGCAGAAATAAAAAGCTACATATTGACTAAAAGTTAAAAGAAAACAATTTTTTAGAAAGAGGTAATAAAGGAATGACCTACCAAATTTCCAAAATTTATGGATAGCAATAACAGTACTGAAGTGATATGCCTGTAGTGTATGATGTACATGTTATGTGGATGCTTCTTCCACTTTGTGCATTACCGGTCAGATATTAATGATAGTTCCTTGCTTTTATTAGTGACCTTCTCTATGCACATTTTCAATAGATCTGCCCAAAAAAGTGTGCAGTATGAATATTAGGCTTGGTTTTTAAGGCCGCCATCAGGACAGCAAATGGCGCAAATGACATTTAAACCACGTCTTCATGAATGGTACACAATTTAGCTCAGAATGGGACCCAGCTGCTTTTCTCTCCAGTGCATACTACATGCTTGGAATCTCTCCCCTTTACGTGATCAATCACATACATATAGAGTGTCTTCACTTCACGTTGCCTTTTTTATTGTGGAAATCTTACACAGACTAGATTTCCCTTTTCCAGTGCAGGAGGCTGCAAATAAAATGTAATGTGATTGGATTTTGCTGAAAGTCAGGGCTACAATATGTCAATTTGGAAGGGAAGGTCGCAGGAATTTTGCAAAGTGACTGCTCATATATGCACTGATCCTCACCCTGAATGTACAGTGTAATTTAAAAGAACTGATGAATTTGATAACTTCTTTATTGGAAATGACAGATAATGATGTAGCTGTAACTCATATGGTAGGCCTGAAAGGTGAAATGGTTCATGAAGACATTGTATTGTACATGTATTTAATTACATAAATGGCACTCTTCATATAGGATGTCATTGTTGTATACTTGCATTTGATGCATAAAGCAATCCTAGTATACAGGTATGGTTCTTGGAAGTAATCAGGGGGTGTTTCACACAACTGTTTGTACAGTTACGAATGACCTTACGAATGTCTTGACTATTGCAAGCCACATGGCATTCTCATGCATCAGCTAAAGGTGGAATATGCAGATGTTGATTAACATTGATATTGTTTACCAACATTTTTATTGCGAAGTATATTTTTAGGTACAAATACAATTTAATTGAGAATATGAGAAATTCAGTCACACTTTGTAAAAATGTCAGGAAAAAATTTGGGCAATCCCAGTTGGCACTTTACATGTATATTCTAGTTGTTCGTAAAGTCATGCGTAACTTTATGAAACACCCCCAGAATGTTTGATTTGGGGTAAAAGAAAAATATTATGTTTCTCTGGATAGGCCTGTACATCATTTCTGTGGAATATTTTCTGAATTGCATTTAGTTGTAGGATTCATGTTAACCATGCTGATTTAAAAAGAGATACTTTTTGTCCTCATAAGTATGACATGTGTCACAGATGTCATAGAATTCATAAACTAAAGTTGGGTACTTCATTTGTAGCTTACAACACCAGTAGTTTAAAAAATCACTAGTAGCGGACCATACCGAAAGTTGGGTTCAAAAGACAGCAGGGCATTAGCGCAGTGAATACTTAATATAGTTAGTTTGGTGTATCGTCAAGTCCTTTGGTATTTAAACCTTTGCCCAGGTTCTTATCTCCCAAAATGTATCATATTTTCCTATCTTCTTGTTTGGGTATCATATGAACCATGGTTCTCGCCAGTACATAACACCCATGGTTCCAGTACCATGCGTAAAGGGTTTCAGACAAGGAAGAACCATGTGTGAAATTGCTGCTTCATGCATGGCAACAAGGGTAAAACAATATTGGAGTATATATTCCCAACAATAATGATTAATGATAAATGTCACAGATTGTTTTGCTTTTTGGCAATGTATTTTTACTTCTATGCCGGGTTCTTATCTCCCAAAATGTATCATATTTTCCTATCTTCTTGTTTGGGTATTATATGAAGTTATGAACATTACACATATCTTCTTTACTTTTTTTTTTGTTTCCTGGTTTCAAACTGTTTACAGAAGCACATGATACCTATAAATTGCATAACTATACCCCCACATATGGTCATCATTAATACTCAGCAGAAATATGATATGTACATTGTAAATGTATCCAAAAATTGGAAAGCAACAAGGAAACAAAATGTTTTGTAAAATACCAGCACATTTTATGAAAGCACTACAATTGCAAGCTTGTACACAAAGAGAGAAAAAAAGGCTGACTACATTATAATCTGCAGAAAAACAAGATATATGAACACACTTTAACTTGAATACCTTTTAGTAATTTCAATATCCTGCCCGGGTTTCAGTTTCTAATTATTTTCCACCATGGGAAGTATGGCTTGTACAAGGAGACAGAGTTGAAGAAAAAAAATAGGAATAATACTGTACTTCCCTTTTATAGCCAGCATGTATGAAAGACATATGTCAGAATTCATCGGGCGTGCGAGAGAAAAGCAAGCAGTCTCAATTACCGCTGAATGGAATATTTTATGACCAGGTGAAAAAAACATGCAGAAAATTATTCTAGCTCGAGCTCTCTCTCTTTCCCCGGCCTACTGTCTCTCTCTCTCTCAAATATGAATAGATAAGCCAACATTTTGATGTGCATTCTTACGTTGTCGTGTGCGTTTTCTCTCGGAGTGGCTGTGATTATAATAAGCCACGACAACTGCTTTTCACTTTTAACCTCCATGGGCTGTGTTATTTCATGAGTGCATAACAACGTTCATTTCTCTTTTTCAAGTTTGCCAATGGATACCCTATTGGTTCACAAGACCTGACTTGTTTATCCCATCGAGTTTTTCTTTGCCAGGAATGTGAGTATCCTTAGATATATTTCAGCTAGATGACTGTTTATGAGTCAGCATACAATGTACCAAGAAAAGGATTCCGCTATATATGACATTACGACTCCTCTAATGTAATGATTGTATTGCATGATGTTTAATAGTGTCACATTACGTGTATGAAACCCTGCAGTAATATTTCCATGAAGCGGGTTTTGAAAGTGACGTCTGAGTAGACATGTTTGCTTTAACTGATGTTTGAATTTCTTTTGTATTGCTTCGCTCACTTATATCTATCAAAATAATGAGATTCATCAGTTCATTTCTTTTGATTGTTTCCTGATTTCCTTCAATAAATGTATGCAATTGGTTTGAAAATGTCTAAAGCCCATCATGTACTTGAAGTTACATGAATATATCTGTCTTTCCTATCGTCTCTGTCTGTCTGTCTCCTATTGCTTGGCCTCTCTCTGTCTCTCTGTCTCTCCCTCTGGTGTGAGCTTATTGAAATGACTGAAAGAGTTGGAGGGACTGCTGACACACTGCAAGTCTACCCACATGTTGAATGGGCAAGTCCTGAAACTATGGACCAATGGAAGCACAAGCTGTGTCCAGTCCTTTGTGTTAGTGTATTCCTTTGGTTAGGATTGTGTCCAACTGAAACAGCATTTTATTTTCTAGATTCGTATCCTTCAAACCAACCTTACTGTTGGGTATAAGAATGGTTTTAGCGGTAGGTAGAGTTTTATTTGTTGGAAGAAGAGGAACTCAACTGAATTTATTGAACAGATAAGTATCCTACAATGTTCATACTGCCAGAGCTATAGTGTCAGGTTAGAATTGAGAGTCAAAGTGAGCTTCAGCTTCTGGAATCTCTTCAGAAATATAGTACAGAGAGCAGCCAAGAATCCATGTACACATGTATTAGTTCAATTTTAATGTACATGTTTGGAGCTGATTTTTTGTTTGCTACAGTGTATCATTTTGATCCAGTTTTGACTGCTTTTAATTTGATTATGTGGTTAGGGATAGGAACAGTTTTGAAAGCATATTCCTGTTGTAATAGAATGCTGTACTGAATATTGTAGTTGAATTAGTGTGTGCTGGCTTTATACAGTATGTAATTCTAGGGGTCATAAGTTGGAAATGTAATCCTTTTAAAGATGATTGTGTTATTAATCACATACATGTACCAGAATTAGTATGCTATTGGCATTAAATGAAGCTTGATTGTGGATTAAACCCGAGTGATTCAATTTCTTGCATATTATGGCTGGGGCTGTATTGCTGTATATAGTGAGCTGATTGGGTACATGGCATCTGAAGGCAAGGATATGTGTGCTCAGTTATCAGTCAAGTGAAGCGGAGAAAATACGCTGATGAATTATTACCAGAGCTCTCTCTGTTGAATGATATAAACATGCGCTGGTGCGATTCGGAGAGCCTGTTTTATTGTGCATTGTGTATTTGATAATGTATAAAGCAAATTGGACTCGTCTTTCGCTCTCTCCTAATTATGGACGTGTAGGCTATGGAGAGATATGTCTCATTATGCGCAAACTTACTGCGTTCTGTGTATTATGTAAACATCAATTGGCATTCTTCGCAAGCAATGGCTGCTTGCAGCATATTTCATGAATTACTTATTGCGGTAAAGGAGAGGGCTTATGTATTTTGATGTATTTTTTGTGAGGCTTCCTAGATAATGCGTGCGTTCAGTGGTGCCAGTTACTGTTTTATTTCTGTGGGTTTTTTGTTAATAGCGTCTGGGCCCCTGTGCTCATAAAGATGGTTGTACAGTGCATAGGGAAATTATATTGTGCTCTTGATTAAAAGGGGAGGAAAAAAGGAAAAGTCAATGGTTTTGACCTAATCTGGTAAAATTCTTGTCATGAGTATATTTTGGGGGGATGGTAGTCTATCTTTTAGGACATACAAATGTACATGTATCGAGGACCAATTCAAGTGTCAGGTTAGCTTTGTTGGCTCAGTTGTAAATTCAGAAAGAGAAACAGACTTATTATGATTAGACCAAGGCTCCACTCTATTGTTTCATCAGCAGCTAGTGTTTTATCTCATTACATGCAGACTTGTATTTTTTCTAGATTTTGATTGTAAGTAGTATGTAAGTGAAGAAAAGAAGAAAAGAATATCAAACTGAAGAACAAGGAAAGTCTTTTTTGTTTTGTTTTGGCCTTTATGAAACCAAAATTTGAAAGAGCATCATCAAGGAGTTTCTTATTACAATGAAAGTAGAGCAAAATAGCACTTATTAATGATGCACATTACGTGGGTGATGTCAAATGTATGGAAAATAACCATGTATCAACTGTGCCAAATAAACGTTGTACAACAAAGCAGTTATTGAATTTATTCTGCGCTCGCCTTTTTCATTGAATAAATTTACAGTTTCCTCCCTTGCCATGCTGTGTAATCATTTATGCCCAGAGCCTCGTCTAGTACCAACTTGTATGGCATAGCAAAGCAAATTTTGGGGCTGCAGCATTTTAACTCCCATTTATTTCAACATTGAATGCAAGCAGCAAGACACACACTGAACAACACACTGCAGAGCTTCTAAAGGGCAGGGTGGACTTATTATAGCCAACAAGATATAAGCTTTCCAGAATGTCTGTAATTTATATTCGCAAGGTTACGTCTTTGTGCAGTGTGTTCAAATCTCGACTCTAGCCTCATGTTTATTTTATATGACCTCTCTGATCCCACACATATATAATGCCTAAAATAAGAACCCTCCATTTTGTTCAGCAGTGTGTTCTAAACATGTGTCTTTCATGTGATAATAGTTCACCAGGTTAAAAATGTTCTCTTTGCTAATGGCATTGAGGTGAAATAAAGGAATGGCTGTTCTGTTATTCTATGGAACATGCTGTTTGCTGTGGAGTGCAAGTTTAAGGTTGTGATAGTACATGTACATGTACTTGTGCTCTTGTAGATATTAGTTCTGTTTGTCTGTAATATTTAGGGGGAAAGAGCTTGCAAATGGAAATGACTTGCATTGCAGATCATCGTGAATTGACCTTTTTTTTTCTGAAAGGGGATTATGTTTGTACGTTAGTCACTAAAGTCTGGGTGTGAGTTATATTCATAATGTCTTGCCATCTAATGCAGGATTATTAATCAAAACAACATAGCTTGTTAATGCAGGCCTTCCTATACATGTATGTACGTGTATGGAATTCTTGTTGCATGATAGCAATTTTAAGCATGTGGTTGCAAAGCTACATAAAGTGTGTTAAACTTGGAGTTACAAGTTTGAAACTGACTACTAGTATTGCTCAAGCAATTAAAAAAAAACCGCACAATTCAGCTGGGCAAAAGTCCTTTAGACTAACCAACTCATCCACTTACATTCAAACTAGACAGTGTAGAAGATGATGACATTTTACACATCAAGTAACAACCAAAATTTGCAGAATTCTGAGAAAAGAGTTTTGATGAATGACGGTCCCAAATATGTAGGCGTATAAATTATAGATTGTTAATCATACGGAGGTATATTTTGATCATTATTTTTTTTTTTCACCTGAGCAGTTTTCATGATGAAACAACTGACAACTCTCAGTCTCATTAAAATTCTATTACAACCAATTTCTTGACAGTTCTTAATGATGCTAATCCTCCCTTGGGCCTTTTCTCTTATTGTTTAGGGGCTTGAAATGTACACTTCCGTTAACCCATAGAAGTACAGAGCTTTCTTGAGGTCTAAATTAATCATCTTCAGTCCTCAAATTCGCAATACAAATTATTTTTTTCCACGTTTACATAGCTTGAAAAAAATAAATATGGATATAACATAAACCAAAAATGAAATATAATTGTAAAATTGAATCAGAAATTGCCAATTTGAACACAGAAAAAAGTGATTATTTATTATTCACTGTGCTTCCAATTTAAAGAGTTTAATGATTAGTTACACTTAAACTGCTCTAATTCGAGAACACCACACCATACAGCGATGGGAATGGGCTCAATTTGTCAGTGCATTTTTCTCTTTTTGCTCTTGTATGATATATATTGCCCAACATTCTGGACCAACAGATACTGCAAAAACGTCTCCTAAAGGTGACACTGTACCTCTATCATATGTGTTAATGAAACTGCCTTTTCTTTCCCAAGTCTAGACCTTTATGTCAGTTAGCTCCAGGTGGTATGCGATGATAATTCTCGGTGATTCATTGGGTATTTTTTCCCCTCTTCATTTCTTTCCTTCTTCTTCTCTTACATGTATATCATCTTTGTCTCCCCGTGAAGTTGAATCGAGAGTTTCTTCTTTCTTGGGATAGATTGATTGGAAGATGATGATTGTGGCCGGTAATATGCCTTAGTTACAATACAAGCATTTCCTATCGTGAGTCATCAAGCCTCGGCTTCTGCAGCGTTTGGGGTTTGTCTTAAGTTAACGCTATACACACCAGTAAAAAAAAAAAAAAGAACTCTACAAGTAACTTATGCAGTGTCACATACAATTTTAATTTGTTTGCAAATTCCTAGCTCTTGGGGATTATGTCGGCTTACTGCTCACTCATACACATCACATGAAGTGTAGTGAGAAAAACACTTCAGTGCATATTACTGTATAAGCCCTTAAGGGTCGCCCTGCTTGTAACATCGGGGCATTCTGCAATATTGTGAAAGTTCATGCTTGTCAAATGACATTCTGCCATGTAAGTGTAATAAAACTTGAAGATTTCAGGATGCTTTTAAGCTAAAAAATTATGAATGTGCAGTGAATGGCTTTGCAGTGTGCTCATTTGCACATGTACAGGTAGTTGTCACTACACAGTAGACATTCTTTCAGGTGTGTGGAACTGGGAAGTATAGTTTTTACAACTTTTTTTGCAGGTATAACAAATTTAGATATGATAATTCTTTGATGAATCAACTTGATTACTCGATTAAATCATATTGAGAAGAGAAGAACAGTTTACAATTTTATCGATAGATACAATTCCTTGTGAATGAATTTGAAAACCATTTTGTACAAATGCTGCAGAAAATAGATTTTATTTTGGAGCCAAGATATTCATGACATTGAAGAACACGATATACATTTACTTGTTAAATTTTCCAAAAAAAAAGCAGGTTTCAAGTAATCAGAATATGACAGTGTCCTATATGTAACATGTATCCCTCTTCAAATAATGGTAGAATTGGTAAATTGGGTTGATAAATTGTTATATTGTCTCTAAACCAAATTATATTTTGACCTTTACATGCAAGGTTGACTTTGTTAGAATCTGCTTTGTATGTAAATTGCATCAAATCATGAGAAGAAGAAAGGAATACCGGTACTGCAATTACATGTATGAACTAAATGAAAAGATGTTCATTCTGTCAACCAGATTCAATCTGTGATTATAAATATTTTTTTAACCCATTCGTGACATAGGTCCACATTTCGTGGTTTGGCCTAATATCTTTTGATGCAAAGCCCTAAAAATCATACCAAATACATGAGCAGAAAGAGCAAAAAGTTCTGCACAAACTGTGCCCATTTTGGTTGCGTCAATATTCGTTGTTTGATGCTGAAAATTTTTTAAAGGAAAATAGGCATTAAAATCCTTAAATTGGCAATGTGATAGGAAGTTTAAAATCACCATTTTTCCCTGCAAATTGGCAACATTTTGACTTCTCATCATACATTCTGTCAATTTATATTTATTTCAGATACATGACGTTTTATAAGAAAAATGTAGCAATAAAAGAAAAATGTTGGTGTTGCCAACTTGAAGAATAAAAGCTGATCAAATTCTGTCAACCAGATTATTTCTGTGATTATAAATATTTTTTAAAAGAAAAGTAGATGAATTTTATTTGACTTTAAGTTTTGTATTAGTTTTTGTTGGCCCTGTATGTGTTTTCTGCAAACTGCTTTGTAGAAAATACATTAATGTACTACATGTATATTCCTTCATAAATCACAATTGTCCTGTTTTCTTTTAAACATCACTTTATTGATTGAACTTGTACAGCAAAGGAGAAAAAGATACAATAACCGAGGATACAGTGTATATATATCCAAATTACTGGAAAATGCAGGGCATCCAAAAAAAAAAAAAAATCAAACAATAGGCAAAAATATCATTTTGAAATCTGAATACCAGTTTGTATAACACTGAGTTTTATACTTTCAAAAGTTGGTGAATGAAAGCTTGTTGTCACAAAGCACACTGTAAGATATTTGATTTTTTTCTATTTCCTTTAAGCCATATCATTACCTCAAGAATTGCTTGTAAAACTCCTAAAAATGAGATATTCTATCAAAGAAAGGATGGATCAATGTATTGCATCTATTTAATCTAAACTTAGATTGAGAGATGGAAATCCGATGAATAGATAATCGACTGAACTGCAATTGTCATTTCTGCTGAATCTAGTCAAAATATATCTTGGCAGCTGCTTTTTTGTGGTACACTTTAAAATGAGAGAGGAGGGGAGAGAATTATTGAAGTTCTTTGTGCTAAGTGGTGTAATTTCAAATCTCTGTGTGGTGTGGGAAGGAGGTGCAGTTTGACAACTCCATGCTAGTATACCATTGAGGACCAGGGTTTGGAGAACAAAGGAACATGGCTTGCTTGGATGTGGAAGTTGGACGATGTGACCTACCTAGGATCATGAGTTCATTTCAGTTCAACAGCCCATCTGTAGGTTTCACTTCAAATGCCACATTATGAGGAAACAAGCATGCGGATTTGCATGTTGTCCATCCTTTCAAAAAAACCAAAATGAGTATACACTTGTACTTTTTTTGTTCCTGGAAGAGATGAATTGGGAGCAAAATGGCTGACTAAGATTTGTTCTTTTTTTTCTTTTCCTCCATGATGTTTTGTCAAGCTACTATGGTATATAAATGGACTTCCTCTGTGTCTCAATCGATATATGTTATGGGAGATATTTCCTGTTCACCTTCTACAATGCAAGCAAAGAACAGAGAGAAGTAAATCTCTGTGTAGTGTACATATAGGATCAGCTATGGCTGGGGCAGAGGTGTAGCCATTTTATTATCTCCTCTCTTTCTCTCTTTCCTGCACAATCTACATACAATGTCAAAAATCTGTGTGTGTGTATATGAATATACATCGCATAGGGACATGCATGTAATTTGGGAGGCCATCTGACTCATATTACACTGTACTTCTTCTCTATGCTTTGTAATGAAACTCTTTGTGTGTTTAATGGCATTAGCAGATTCTCTCTCTCTCGCTATATATATTTTTTTCTCTCTCTCTACTCCCTCTCTCTTCATCTCTCGTTTCATTTCGTTTTCCCTACCGCATCAAGGAGAAATCTTTGGAGCATGCCATATGTGGGCTTCCAATGCTGGGCGAGTTGCACATTTGCATAGCTGTGATTGATTTCTGCTCAGAGATTGGTCGACATTTTCCTATTAACCCACACCTTATCCCAGGTTGTAGCCGACATTAGATTGCTGGCTCTCCGGGACCTGAAGAAATTCTGGAGTAATGATAATAAGACCGTGACGTGATGATGATATACTCGAACAAGAGGAGTTCTTTGGTATCTATTGGACAGTGTGTTGATACATGCCAGAACAGAAAGTCAGAATTAATCCGTTGAATGCTGACCGAGAGATACCTCTTGATCAAGCCTATGGGAAAGCGAAAGGCATGTGAAATGAAAATGAAATCATCTCCCGTGTGTTAACATTCATACATGTATATCTGCTGTGAATCTAAGCATGCTACATTAATACCTACTTTGCAGGATAAATTGCATTCATTTATCTAATCAAGTCCTGTAGTCTTTTACTTGTAGCAGTTTTCTCATAGAAGAGGACCTCTTTTGAAGCCATAAAATCAAATCTTGCACGGGAAGTCCCAAGAAATCATGATATTTCTCTAGATCCATGTAGTACATATTGGAGACTTGGTACTGGAATGTTCCATGTTAGCAACCAAGCCAGAGTGCTTCTACCCATGAAAGAAACCAATGTTAATCTACATGTAATCCCTCTGATAGGACTTCAGCTGCAGCTCTTCAAACTGCCTATACTTCTTTTATTTAGCACTTCTACTGTAATCACAATCGTATCAGACACATCATTCAACTGCATCTTTCATCATTACAGTGCACTCCTATCTATAACCCCATTTGTAAATTCTATGCCACTATCAAATCATACTCTTTTGCCTTTTTCTTTGATGCAAATTGACGTAAAGGTCAAGTGATGACTCCATTGTACGCCCCAATTTGTTTGAACGCAAATTTTTGATTATGGCAATAGTTTGTTTTTCCATTTGATGCGCATCTCGATTCCCATACACATGATAAACTTGCACACAAGCAATTATTCAAATCAGCATCGAGTGCCCTTAGGCCTTGCTTACTCAAAGAAATCCCAGCAAACAGCACGGTCAATTAAAATATGCAATTCCATCTTTTCAGGCTGCATATTGCTGCAAAAACAGTTGCCTCACTTCAGATGGATAAATGGTCATGTGAAAAAAACAAGGAGGAAGATGTATAATATAAGTTTCAGAATGTGCAATGATTTTGCCAAATCAATTAGAGATGTATTATTTACTTGGCAGCTGCATGAAAACCCAGTTGAAAGAGAAGTGCTGTAGTCATGACAAAGCATTTTTATTAGTTATAAATGTAATTTTTCTTTAGGGATAAATTACCAATACAAAATGGAGTAGTATCTTTAATAAAGAAAAAAAAATTGTTGATAAATGGTGAAAAGTGTGGATTTATACATATATCTCTAGCTCTATAATTTTATGTAAAATGCACTATTTGTCATGATGGGCATATGATTTAATACAAAACTTTGAAGAAAAAAATGGTTTGCTTTCACAGCTGTTGTCATGTAGAAATTTTGCAACTCTAGTAAAGATTTTCCCATTAAGTGCCATTAGCAGCAAATCCTTGCGAAATTTAATCTTGCCTGCAATATGGCAGATTTCAAAGCATGTATTTCTTCGCAGAATTCACAGGAATTTGATAGTTGTAAAGGTTGCTCGTATAGAAGGCCAGTAAAAGAAATCAAATCTAAAAAGGTGGAGAGTGATTTGGTCCTGCAAATGTTTTGAAGGTCTCTGGTAAAGAAGAGAATTAAGTGACATTAAAGTGCAAGAAAATCTTACATTTAGATGATTAACTTTAAAACTCAAATGAACTACCGTTATGAACAAAAGTTTGCTTGCTCACACTGCTTGAAAATGTTTTTTTGCATCCAGATGATTATTTAACAAATCCATATAGTAATTTTAAGTTTTAAAAAACTCAAGGATGATCTAGATGTAAGGTACATGTAGTTTGATAAGTTCGAGTAGGAGAAGGTATGATGGCTCAGTGGTCATGTAACTGGGAGTACACAGTTTCAAAACCAAGTATGCACTAGCACCCTGTGGTATGAACTATTAAAGGCATCAGTCCTCATTCCTAAGTCTCTCGGATCGGACTTTAAGCCGTTAGACCCCTGGTTGCTTACTTCAGGCTTGTGCAGATGTGGTGCGACAAACGCCCACGACAAATCCCCGCAACATTTTTAGTGTTCAGATATGGCGCGACAAACCACCATACTTATGATGAACGTGCATGAATGCATCAACTCTCAAATAAAAGGGAGTTTTGTCAAAAGTTGTACAGACAAACTCATGACAATGTATTTTGCGCTAACTTTTTAAGAATTTGGTTGGTCCACAGCATTTTGCAGCCAGGTGACAAAAAAATGTCTCCTGCCTCAGTGAAATCCATCTCATATCCCGTAGACTTGAACACCAAAAAAATGTTGCTGGGACTTTTTTTGGGGGGGGGGGGGGGGGAGGGGGGTGTCATGCCATATCTGAACAAGCCTTTACAAGCATACACATACGTGATATTAGTCAGGTAAAATGAAATAAAGAATCAACCAAATACTTCACAACTTTTTTTATTGAAATGATATAATTGTTGAATGAGGGATGATATGTTTCTTTTCTGTTTTTTTTTTCAGTATGGAGCCAGCTGAGAGTTCTGCCCCTAAAAGTCCTGTAGGACTGGGGGCAGGTTTCTTTGATTCTTCTCATCTCTTTGGTAAGTCAGTCCAGCATTCTTTCATTTAAATCAATGGAAAAAAATGAATTGATATAAGATTTAATTTGAAATTGTAAGTGGAAGGTGATTAGAATGACAGAATCAGGCAGGTAAAATCTACATCCAGTTTCGATTGTGGGTTTCTTCTTTCTTTTTAATATTCATGATCCATATCCAGTCTCTAAATGTTACTGGGGGGGGGGGGGTGTTTCATAAAGCTCTTCGTAAAGTTATGAATGACTTTTTGAATGACTTCAGTATGGCAAGCCAAATGGGATTCTCAATCATTACAAATCGTGAGCTAAAGGGGAAATATGCAGATGAAGATTAACATTACTATTCATTGTTTACAAACATTTTCATTGCAGAGTATATTTTTTTGGCCAAAATTTAATTGTGATTATTGGGAAATGCAGCCAAACTTTGTTTAAAACATCAGGAAAAGTTTGGGAATCCTATTTTGCACTTCATATTCAAGTCATTCGTAAAGTCATGCGTAACTTTACGAACAGCATTATGAAACACCCCCTATTTTTATGTTGTTCACTCTATCTGCTTGTACTAGACTAATTATACAAAAATGATATTAGACATTGATTTATGATTGATTTGTAACTAATACCTCACAAGTCACAAGTTGAAGTATGAAGCCGAGGCAAGGTTGAAATTTTTGTGCCATTTTTAGCTTTCAGGTACTTTTATGCTCCATTCAAAATACACTTTATAAATTTACATAGCACACTTAAGGAATGATCTGTAGTACTGTGCACAGTAATTTTCCCCTCCATTTAGAGATTACAAACTCCATATCATCTGTGAATTGCATGATCTATATGGAATATATACCAGTATGTAGCGTGATCATGGGGATGAGATTATAATTTGATATAATGATATGTAATTGATTTTTATCCACATGTAACTTCATGTAATGCTTCAACAGTTTCACTATTAAAGCTGAGGTTAGGTTGAACATTTGTGGCAATTTACCATAGAAGGTTTATGCTTCCTTCCAAATGCACCTCATAAATTTTTATAACATTCTGTAGGCGTGATCTGCACAGATCTGCACAGTTATTTTCTCCGCCATGTAGAGATTAGCATTCCAAGATAACACACATTGTGTTTGTGTCATCTGTGTATAGCATGATCCATGAAAGATATGCAAATGCGCATGAAGGAAATAATCAGCTTGTAGCAGCCTGGGAAAATTAAGAGCGAGCAGAGAATTATTTCGATACTCGAAAGCTATCAAAAAGATCTGCAAAAATTACTGCAGCACTGCTAGATGGATAAACCCCACCGTATTCACAAATTCTCCCTGAAGAAAACTCCCTTTTGCACATCTCTTTTGTCCAGGAAAAAAATCTACTCATACACTGTATGTATATTCTGAATAATGAATAATGAAGTGATTTCTCACATTCAAAATCAACTACTGTAGGAGATTCTGATGGTATAGGAACGTTACTCTGGAACATAACATGTGGGAAAATGAATGAAAAGCTCTTGCCTAGTCGAAGTACAGTAAACGATACCCCCTGTAAAAATGTAATTTTAGAAGAAATTAAAAATTTTTGAAATTCTCTCCAGATCTCCTGTGAAGAAAATCAGCTTTTACACAGTGATGAAAACTAATGTAGGAGATGTTTAAATACTGATTCTCGGAATCATAAGTCAGTGTCAAATACGCCATTGTTCTCTGCCAAGTGAATTCCTGAATTATTATTGGTGAGATCATCAACCGCCCCTTTTCTCCCTCCTGTGTCATTATAAGCTATCAAGTGCAAAGGGTACAGCTCATTCCAAGCCAATCCCGTTTCTCTGTCAGCTTTTATCTCTTTGTTGAAAGCTAAATGGCATTATGCGGGAGTATAACGTGTGACGCAAACCTTAGCAGAAGCAGTCGAAATGTCAAAGTGGTACACAATGCATTTGCAAGTACATCTCGAATGTATTATTGAATTGAAGTGGATAAACAATTTGCTGATGTAAAGTCAGATAGTCGATTCTTAGCTCTGCCTGTGTGTGCAGCGTGCATGTATGTAGATAGGATTTTATGTGACATGACTGAAGATTCAATTTAGTCTTCAGTCAACATTTATTAAGGGTTAAGGGAAAGCATGCATACACCTGTAATCGTGTATTCCAGGGTAGACATTTTTCAAAGCGTTCAGATTTGTGGATAAACATTTCATCATGAAACCAATTTACCAAATACCTAGCTTTCTTTTATCACTGTTTTTGTGAGGAAAACAGTCTTTTGTTTCAATATATGTTCAATCAATATTAATCATTTTTCCTGTCACTCGTTTTTCTTTCTTTTTTCTTTCTTTCTTTTTTTCTTTTTTTTCTTTTTTTTTCTTTCTTTCTTTCTTTCTTTCTTTCTTTCTTTCTTTCTTTCTTTCTGTCTTTCTTTTTTTTGACGTGTAGGCAGTACATGTATGTCTTTTTTTTTTTGGGGGGGGGGGTGGTTGAAGTTTGTCTGCTCGTGTACAATTTTACTTGTAGATGTCATTTGTCATACATGTACATGGGACTTGATACTGCATTGACTTGAAAATACTATAAATAGCAGTACATGTACATTCTGCTTAACCCCTGTTCTTGACCCATTCACTACTGAATTCCTTTATTCATGTAGATATTTTGCAGGAGCCTTGCAATTCATGTAGGCACTGGGTTAATACTTTCAGAAGTACACCCCTTTCATAATAAACACAACAAAAAAAGTAATTCCCCCCTAATTCAAAATAGCATAACTTTTTAATGAAAAAGTTGTGAGCAAAATAATTTGGCAGGAGTGTTTCTTCACTTATTCACTTACTTCTGTGTGAAAATGAGATTGATCCGTCAACTCATGCATGAGCGAGCAAACATTACAGTAAAAAATGTCACTTTTCAAAAGTCACAAGAGTCATTTTGGGGCTCTGTGAAACAAACCTGTGGCGAATTTGAATTCTTCCATTGTTTGATCCAGTCGTGCCTATCCCTGACACTTTTCATGTTTATCACAGTTGGGTGAACACAGTTTATTTGAGAAAAATGATGTTCAGCCCTCCTAAATCTGCAAAATCCATTCAGTTTGTGGAAAAATTGGCATCGACCAACATGAGTCAGTATATTATGTGAAAATACCAGGTATTCTTTTTTTCCGCATTAAACAGTAAATTTTCAGTATTTCTTGCTTCATCGTTCGCAATTTTGTCACTCAACCATGGCACAACCTCGAAAAACATCAACAACACATAAAAAATGCCAGAAAAATCTTGTTTCACAAACCCCCCACAATGACTCTTGTGACTTTTGAAAAGTGAGTACATGTACTTTATACATGTTATGCTACCAATAAGATATTGTCTAAGATGTCCAAAATTTGGTTCTGAGTTATTGTTCTGTACAGGAATTGACTGTGAAAATGAAAATTCATTGTTATTTTGACCAAATTTCAGCGCATCCACTGTTTGCTGCCGCTGCGGCCGCTGCCCACCCCTCTACTAGTCAAGACCAGTTTTCCATGACACACATGCCCAGTGCCTTCTCCATGTTTGGGGCACACCCCGCCTTCTCTTCCCACCTCATGGGGGCGGAGTTTGGAGGACTCGGGTCTCTAAGGGCAACTGCTTCTCCACTTGGTGCTTCCACTTCAGGTTTGTTCATTTTGCAAATGTCTTGTTTTGTTGTGAAAACATGAGTATTTTGTCTTCTATTACAGTTATTTTTTTTTCAAATTCAGCATTTTTATTTATGTTTTCATATATTTATTTATTTATTTATTTATTTATTTAGTTATTTATTTATTTATTTATTTATTTATTAACTGATTAATTAATGCATTCATTTATGTATTATTTCATTTTACGGTGTAGATGAAAGCTTCTTTTAGCTTATCTTTAAAAATGACAACATGAATTCACATCTTTTAAACATGTTCAGTTGTTCATACATTGAAAGAGAATATGATGAATTCAACAAGGCTTGTGAAATTTATTTTTTGGATGAATTGCATGCTTTTGATGGTTTTCTGTCATTGGCTTAAAGTTCCTCACCAGCAGAAATCCATCATGCATATTCATGATGTAATGTTACCCAATTGGCTCTGTGCCATGGCTGCCCCGGCCAATCAATGAGGCTGGCTTCCCCTGCAACCATAGCAACCAGCTAGTAGTAGTGGCTTGAAATAGCTTCCCAGGCAGTGAGCAGCAGTAGTGGTGTAGGAGTTGAGTGTGTGAACGTGTGGGTGGGTCCTAAGTTCAATGACCCATTTGTGTGTTGCTGTTATGTGTGTGTGCTTGCCAGGGAGGGTGCGTGTGAAAGAAATAGTCTAGGGGGAAGCATGAATGAGTGAGTGTGCTGGGCACTTAACCCAAATTGGAAGTGCCACAGCTGAGTCGAACTAGTCTACCTCACAGACTCAACTCGGTCACACTGCGAATGGAGTACATGTAAGTACTAGCATTAGGCAGAGAATGTGGTCATTGTGCATCGTGGTAACCCATCAACAACGTTTGAAATCATGACATGATAGGCATGTTTCGCTATTTCCTGATCCATTTTCATGACAATCCAACAGAGCAGGAATTGAGAACAGGATGCCCTGTAGCTAGCCTGTTTGAAATCCATGGCTGAATATTTTGGCAAATGCAATTTTAGTTTGCGTCATTCTCTTTCCTTCCCATGGTAACGTTTAGACATCTTACTAACATTACATTGATATCCATTCATCAAATCTTTGTAAACTCCATATATTACATGAGCTGTGATGAGGTTTGTTCTTAATGACATACTTTTATGAAGCCTGAAATTTGCTTTGTCACAAGTTTTTTGTTTTGTTCTTGTTTTTTTTTTTGGGGGGGGGATTCTCTATTAAACTAAATTGTTATTTAAGCAACATTACTATGGTACATTTACAGACACAAAGTGCATTAAGACATATTGAATTGTAGTTATTTGTTGCAGCAAGAGCTAATGAATATCCTGAGGCCGAGCATTGATTAATCAATTGCAGTTATTGATATCCCACTAATTTCCTGCTGCAATTACATTATGAGTAACTTCTAAAAAAAATATAAATACAGAAGTTGTCTCATTCGAACTTGATTTTCCCAGAAATATACTGTTTGATATTCCAATGTTGAAGGTAGAAATTTCCAGCTCTTCCATAAAGTTCATTAGGCAAGTGAAATGGAATGTCTAGAAAATGATAATTGTATCACAGGTTACCCCTTAGGCAAGAATATATCATAACAAGTGAGAATGATGCAGAAGTTCTCTGCACTCTATTTTTTTCTTTTAAAGATACATTATCCATAATGTCATTGCAGCATTTCAGTAACTGTATGTTCTCTTAATTTTTGTTGTTAATTGTTTATTGTTTTGTTGTTTTTCTTTTGCTCTATTAACGGCAGAGATCAAGTATTTGGGATTCAGTCCAGAAAAGAAATTGATCAATATTGCAAATAGATATCCTTTTTCAAGTGTCAAATTACCATGGAAACCTGAAATTGTTAACTTATTTTTTCTAAAACAAAATAGAGGACTCAGATTAATTCGACAAATTTGCGCATCTTTGAAAAACTCATTTTATGTTTCAATACCTTTCTGAAGATTTGAAATAAACCCCCAATGCAGGTGTTCTGGTATGGTTGGAGAAATGCACAGTATTTACCAGTCTTAGCTGTGATAATAATTAACCTACTCAAAATTACATGTGTACTAAAATACTAATCTTTGCATCTAATGCTGTCACATACTAAACCAGTGTCGTTCATCATTCTAATATTTTTTTTTTGTCTCCCCTTTGTTCTTATTTTTTTTCCTCCAGTCCCAGGATGGCCATTTGAGGCCAGTGCTCAATTGTATAACCTGGCAAATTTAGGTGATTACTTCAGTCATATTTCTACTGAAAACTACTGCAATCGTGCATTCCTTTTATTTTCTGTTTTACGTAGCAAGCTGATTCCTTCTTATTGGAATGCCCATAGTTGTGTTTTTCCTGGTTGACTTGCATTTCTTTCTGTTGAGTTTACACACTTTTTTTTGTTGCATAGATGCAGTTTTCAAGGTGCTGTCACTTGATCACTTTTGCCTTTCCTTTTTTGGACTGTGTTTCAAACTTGCTGAATGTTAGACTGGTGAAAGTCTAGTTTTATTATTTTTGGTAGAAAGAAATAGCACTTTTATTTGTCATATTTCCTTTGTGTGTATTGAACTGTAGATAAGTGCAGTAAAATGCAAGCATTTTGGATTGATGCCTAAAGTGTTGTCACTGAATGCATTGAACATCACTCTTTTGTTCTGTTCATTTCTCCCTCTCTTGTACATTCACTCTTTTCTCTCTTGCTTTCATCACTCTTTCTCTTTTCTCTCTCTCTCTCTCTTTTGCACTTTCACTCTTTTCTCTCTTGCTTTCATCACTCTTTCTCTTTTCTCTCTCTCTTTCTTGTACTTTCACTCTTTTCTCTCTTGCTTTCATCACTCTTTTTCTTCTCTCTCTCTCTCTCTCTTTTGTACTTTCACTCTTTTCTCTCTTGCTTTCATCACTCTTTCTCTTTTTCTCTCTCTCTTTTGTACTTTCACTCTCTTCTCTCATTTTTTATCACTCTTTCTCTTTTTTTTTTTTCTCTCTCTCTCTCTCTCTCTCATTTTATTTCTCCTTCAACAATTCTCACCATCTTTCTTTTGTAACTCTTTCTTTTTATCCCTCGTACTCTTGTATTTTCTCCCCCTCCCCCCTCTCCCGCCATCTTTTGTTTTTTTCTTTTCAGATGTCATGATTTTGCTTGCCACATGTTATCCAGTATTTCCAGTGTTATATCATTTTCCTCTAGCTGTTTGTCTAGTGTAATTGTTGATGCAGTGTCTTTTTATTTCTTTTCTTGCTTGGCAAATTTAAATTTTCCTACATTCCGTTATATACATGTACATGTAGCTTTTTAAAAATATGATTACATAGTGATATGCTTTTCGTAGAATTTCCAGAAGCTTTGCTCAGTTATTGTTTTTTTAATTTTTTGCTCTACATTTATGTAGTACCCAAATGTTTACACTTTTGTGCTTTATTAGTAGTTTCTTTTAGTTACATTTTGCAGTACTATGCATTATGCTGAATGTATGGTTTAGATAATGTAGTGGTTTATCTTTTCATCAATTGTTTTATCATATTTTGTCTCTCTTTTGAAATTTGTTTTCTCATATCTATTCGTCTATAGTAATAGGAATACATTTATGTACAACCTCTTGTTTAGGTGTGTTTGAAAGCTTTATCATTAGGTCTTTAATTTTATTACATCTTTCATAATAATCACAACATACACAATTTAGAAGACTGTTTGAATATTTGTTTTATCATGAAAACAATATATTATGCAAATATGAAACAACTGACAAGTCTTATAACCTCTATTTCTTTTTCCTGTTTTATTGTAGAGAGAGTACTCCACTGTAGCTCTTTGAAAACATTTTGTACATGTACACATATCATTTATCTACATTTTGCAATCACATATCTACACTTTGCAATCATTTATCTACACTTTGCAATCATTTATCTACACTTTCACCCGAAATGGATGTATGAACTTGACATGAACTCAACATTGATTGGGTATTAATGTATGTATATTCTATTGATATGTTTTTTTTTAAAAAACTGTTTTTAGGATTAAATTTGATGGATAGAAATTAGATGTTCATATCTTCTTAGTTATTACTTGATAAGGATGTATACCTTGATGTTAGTATTTTACTGTAGATCCTTTAAGCCTCCACATGTAGGCCTATATAACTATCTTCTGCTTGTTAATATAATGACTTTAAACAAAATAAACTGGAAGTACATCTCACTTGTTGTGACGTTTCGCCAATGACCAATTGGCTTCCTCGGGCAAATGACGATTCCGTTAAAGGAAAGGCCCTTATAATGTCAGAAATTGTGCAGATTCTGTGTGCACTAGACTATGTCAAGCACGGCTTGGAATCTTTTGAATAGCCTGGTCCCACTGTGTGACAATTTGTCGTTATTTGTCATTATTTAGTAACATCCTGCAGTAAAAAACGCAGCTACACGTATACGTAGGTATCAGTATCCATTTATCCATGTCCATTGGATATCATCTGCTGGAAGCCAGAAAGGCATTAAATTCATATCACTTTACACATACATGTAGTCAATGTCCTTATGGCTCCAAAGTCCAAATAGGCACATTTTGATAAACACCTTGAAAATATACGGATATGTATGCAGTAGTTGTTGCAAATGTATAGTTTTCTTAGAAAAAAAAGAGAGATTTATTCAATTTTAAGGATTATTCTTCTCCAGGGCATTCTGGTAGGGGGTTATTGACACAAGAGTACACTCTTATTTCTGCAGAGTCAAATTTGACCCAGAATGGAGTCAGCTGGGAGTCAACTCCATTCAGAGTTAAAGTGACTCAGATTTCCGAATCAGTTTGACCCAGAATGGAGTTACTTTGACTCGAATTTAGTTGGTTCTCAGTTGATGCCACACCATTCCGAGTCAAATTATTTTGGAAATCTGAGTCAATTTAACTCGGAATAGAGTTGACTCGCAGCTGACGCCATTCTGAGTCAAATTTGACTCTGCAGAAATAAGAGTGTCTGCACTCTAGTATGCACTATTTTGAAATTTCTTTTTGTTTCATTTCTTCCATTGGGTAATCTAATCCTTTGTGCAATTGTAGATAATGAATGAATTTGACAGCCAGAAAATCTTTACATCCTAGGTGATATGGTGATTTTGAACCAAAAGTGTATTCAATTTGGATGAAATCTGGGGGGCGTTTCATCAACATTTGTTGTCTTACAAGTTGTCAGATCTGACATCTTTCCTTGATTTTGATTGGCTGAGAAGCATTGTTACTGTGGCAACTATCGGATAAAACAGACTTTGTCGGATAAAACATCTGACAAGTCCTTTCATGAAATGCTCCCCTGCATTCAGTTTGGCAAAATTAGCCAGTGCCTTAATGGCATTTGTGCAGGAGATATGTTATGTCACACATTGTAATTAAAGAAAGATCATCTTTGCTGATCTTGATACCAGGATTACTATTTAAGAGCACTCACTGATCAATCAGTAGAATCTCATCTCTTATTAAAAGCCATGAATTGATTGATTGAAGGAGGCAAAAATGGCGGAGCTTATCCCTTTATAAGTTCTGTAAAGCCATCACCAAATTGAAATACAAGAACAAAGTTGATTTGATTATCACTATCATGATGAAATTCTAACATCCTTCTTTATCTTGTTCTGGTTTAATGGTCAGTATCAGCCTGATAGGTGGATATATCATTTAAATTTGAGTCACATTTTGCACTTGTGGTATTTGAAGAATGTCAATATTTTCTAGAATCTCATGGAGTTTCTTTACACAAACTTTTGTTTACTTAAAGACAGATAATTGTGTAATGTCACAGAGCATATTAGAAGGTACAGTGAATTGTTATTGCCTTCAGTATATGTTTGCATTTCACTTTGGGACTATTTCACATGGTAAAGTTCTTATAGTTTTGGTATATTATGCTTATTGAAGCTACATGTAATTGTTTACATCATCATCTACATTATAGCCCATCTACATATGAGAATATCCTATTAGGAAGAAGCCTCATTCATATTATTTATGCTGGATACATCGCTTTACTAAGATCCTGACCCGTTCAGAGGCAGTGAAGTATGAGAAGAAACTAAGAAATAAAACTGAGATTATAGGATAAAGTATATCAGATGACAGCCTGCAGAAACTACTCAAATTTTGCTCAGTAGTTTTCTCTCGATGCAAGATCTACACTGAGATAACTGCATATTCTGTTCATAACTGGCATACGTGCATGAAGTGCATGTCTCTTATGTAGTGTCTGCATTTGAAAGTGAGGAGGGAAAAAAAAAGGAAGGAGCATAGAAAATATGAGAATATTGTAGACTCGCCGGGTGAGAAAGAGAGACATAGAAACCCTATCCTGTGAGTCATGGCTGTAATATTTCCAGTTTGCCATCTGTCACAAATAAATATAGTTTCATCCGCCTCATTATACGCACTTAGGATTCACATTTGTCTTTATGCTTCACTAGATGATTGCCGTTTTCTGATACTCCTTCTTGAATCAGTAAAGGTTGTGGTCTCTTCTGCATGTCTGTAATACCTGACTCTGCAGCATCCCAGCCCCCCCCCCCTCTCCTTCCTCTTCTGCCCCCCTCTCCCCCTTAAATATGCAGGCATGTAAATGAGAAGAAATTATGTAGATGTATTACATTGTAGCTTGAAGCGATGGATGCTCTGCCTGTCTCTGAATATTATTGGAAATGTCTCGGATGATGTTTGCCAAGTATTTTCTCTAGCTGGAGTACATATTTGCACCTTGTTCAGTTTCGTACAAGATGCCCTGTGACAAGAATGGTAGATGCACGGATACCTTGCTTGAATGCATAATGTAGAGCAGAAAGAGCTACTTTTTTGGTTTGAGTATTCATCTTTGCACCCCTCACATATCTGTTTACTGTTATGATAATTTGTGCATGGACAGTTAGTCATTCTCATCACATCGAATAACCATAAATTTAACAATAATCATATTAATTCATAGAAAAAGTCATCTTTGCTAATTGTGTGATGAAACATTTCACCTCAGAAGTCCATCTTTGATAGCAATTGCATTGTTTCCCCAAAAGCTGTAGCTAGGTCAGTTCAAACTCTGATAACGCCTAGTCTCCAGAGGTTGTCATAAGAGTAATTACAGAGAATTTATGAATGCTTAAAATATTCCAAGAAATGTATTGTGGCTTCTTGAAAAGCAGTCTTGAAAGGAGCTGAAGTATCAAAATATCTGTGTCCTTTACTGATTGATATATTATTAAATTGGATCATACAGTAAATGAATAAATAGATAACTATTAGTATAAAAAAGCTAATCCATCCCTCCATATATTTTTCTATTTGATAATTTAGGGAAAAAAAAGTTTGGGAAATTGGTTTTTCTCCCTAACTGACATCCCAGCACTGATAATTCCTAGTAATTAGGATGAGAAAATGATGTTAATGATACAAGCACTGTGTCACAGTCAAGAGCTTTACCTGGGGCGGGATATAAATTACCTGAATATTCACAAATTTATGTGATATGAGAGTTCTTTATTGATGCCTGGGTGCAGTTCATATTTTTTGTGGAGCTGTCAGGAAAGAGTGGTGGAACAAAGTGGTATTTAGCAGATATTATATACCACATGAAAAGATTCTAGGCCTCTAAAAATCACTCAGACTGCCAGGTAGTATTATAGTGAAAACTATTAACCCGGCATAGTTAAACTTGCTCACACAAAGCAAAAGATGGGTATGAAGTTAGCAGTGAATACAGGCAGTGTAACAATCCCGGGCATACTGATGGAGGAGGGGGGCTTGGGGCCCCCCCAAATGAAATTCAAATGTTGTTTATTTCTAATTCGATACCAGCGATTTACAAATATTGCTGAAATGCCATGATTTTCTGGGGGTTTTTTTTCCTCACTCTTTTTTCACTTATAATTTGTTTTCTATTCCCACTAATTTTAGATTGCAAAATTCCACTTTGAGTGAATGAATTTTGACAAGCATATTTTATTGAAATATCGATTGCAGGGAATCCACACTACAGGATGTGGTATGTAAAACAAATACAGGTATGTTGTCTGCTTATCTTTCAGGTCAGGATCAAAACTACAGCTCCTCTGTGATCTTGAGATGGGGCCATGCCCCTTGACATTGTCTTAAGGGCATAGTAAAGTCTTGAGATCACCTTGTATTGGGCAATAGTTTCCACCATACCCCTCAAAGCAGTCAATATTGGTATATTGCCTGTTGAATGTTGAGAATCAGAAGGCTGTTAACCTCTATCAAATGATATGGGTAAACATCCTCCTGGCCTTTAGCATCTGATATTGTAAAATGATATCATATTCCCCAAGTAAGTTTTACATATCTCTTTAATGATGTCTTTTGTTGAATTATGGCTATTTAAGTTTGAAGGAGTGGGTCTCAAGTTAGGGAATACCAAAACATGAGAAGGAAGGGGGAGTAAGACAGAGAGAGAGAGAAAGAGATAGGTAGGTAGAATGGTAGGGAAAGATTGGAAATTCAGATTTAGACAAAAGATTACAAGGGTGAGAGAGAGAAAAGAAATGAATAGACAACCAGTAAAGATACATTCAGACATGAAGAGGGAAATCCCAGCGTTTTTTTTCTTTAGTGTTCAAATATGGCACTGCAAACCACGCTACTTACGTTAATGAACGTGAATTAACAACACCTCAGAACTCAAATAAAAGAGATTTTGCCAAATGTCGCGCAGACAAACACATGACATCATATTTTGCGCTAACTTTTTAGGAATTTGATTGGTCCATGGCTTTTTGCTGCCGGGAGGCAAAAAATGTGCCTCTTGCCTCGGCGTATTTTTTGGCCGCCTCATATCCCATTCGCTTACTACAAAAAACTGGGGGGGGGGGGGGTTGCCATGTCATATCTGAACAAACCTCAAGTAAGAACGATATTATCATGCTGGACTGGCAATATATAGGGTACATGTTTCATCTCTTGTTCAGCTGTGTAACAGCTTTAGGTTAGGGCATGGCATATACCCCAGTCAGGAGTATGAGATGATCAATTTACATCTTAGCAATTGGCACCTGCAAGTGCTGTGATCTCTCACAGGAACATTTTCCTTTCTTCTGCATCTTGGAGGAGCATAAGAGAAAAAAAAAACCCATCATGCTCCTGCTGATGTGATGGGAGAGAGAGAGAGAGAGGAAGAGACGATAAGACGGGACGCCCTGAAAATGGAGTGAGCGCACTAAATAAACAAACTGGGATGTTGCGCAGTTTGAGCTATTCCTGCCGTCCTCTTAATTTCCCCGTACACAAGCCCCGCTAGGTGCCTTTTCTTTCTCAAGGTGGTACTTCAGTTATCTTACACGACCAGACAAAAAAAGAAAATGGAGGAGAAAAAGAAGAGAGGAGAAGAATAATCATCATCACGGCTCATGACATACGGCATTGAGCCACTCCGATAAAAATTTAGCTGTGCTTGGTTGGGAGCTGCTAAACGAGAAATTTCCCCGCGGACGTGCCGGGAGAAGAATATTATTATTACTTTTGCTTTTGTGGCCTTTGCCGGGGTGGTGTAACATAGACGGATAAGCAATTAATATTGACATCAATGATGCAGCTAGCATGCTTTGTGGGCTATCGCCTTGTTTCCCCTCTGTACTTGCTATGTTAATGATTGGGGACTAGTGAAGTTGAGGGTAGCAGGGTATAGGTGAACTCAAAATGGAGGATACATTTCCAGTGGGAAGCTACATAGGAAGGGAGTAGGTAGAGTTGTGGCAGATGAAATTGTAATCATTTTCCTTGAATTGTGCCGTAGTTTTAGGTTGCACAGATATCTGATGAAGATTGATTTCTTTTCCTTGATTTCTTCATATCTCCATGAGAGGCCATTTCTTTTTGTCTTTTTTGGACAGGTTGGTTTGATGCAGGTGGGATTTCAGGAGTTGGGTTCAAAATTGATTTGAGTATTTCTGACAGTGAACTGGTTTTGCGTTGAACTCCGGGCAATTTGTAAATATGACGGGGAAAGTAAAGAAGATCTTTGTCAGAGAATGGAAAAATAAGTTACATGTAGTAGCATCCTTGTAGGTACAGAGTTCATTAATAATTGATGAATTCTGCAATATTTTGTGAAGATGATTTTTTTTTTCTTCTCAGGTTTGTTTAGAAACCGTGATTAAGGTCTATGTCTGAAAAAACAATACTGGTACCAGGATGAAAGATAACACTGAAGAGAAAAACAAAACAAGCAGAAAAAAAATCACTATTGAAACCAGCCCACCTTAAAATTTATATCGATTCATTGTCATACTTTATTCAAGAGAGAGAGAGAGAGAGAGAGAGAGAATTTGTGATCCAATTGTATTATAGATATTACCTCAAATTATCAAATCCCTGATTATCCTTTCAATTCAGAGAATTTGGTCCATTGTGCTTTTTTACTCCTTCATGCAATTGCTTTTGATGGGTCATGTAAACCCATTTATAAAAGAAAACAAGATCAAAGATCAAATTCCAAATCATAAAATGCCTCAGAAACCATGCTTCAGTAGAAGGTAGTAAAGCTTTATTATGGATATAACTTACAAGGAAAATCTCCAGCAAATGTCAGTTGCTGACGTAAAATTTATCAAGTAAGTTACCAAGCCATCCTCAAGAGTGATTGGATGTTTAGACGTGGGATCGAGCTTGCAAAATCTTGGCGTACAGTAATTATGAAGATTTTTCAAGAGCTGTGAGAGTCTACCACTGCTTATGGCACTCACCCTGAATAAAGAGGTTATTCTGCTCCACTGAACTGCTCTATAACAGATACTTACATAGAAAACACATTGAAATTATAGAAAGCCTTGCTAGCTACATTGCTACATTTCAGAATAATACGCAGTCAAAGAATCCACTGGAGGTATATCAACATTGTGAAAAGGAAATAGATTTAGTTTTGTTATTTTGCTGTTGATGAGCAATGGGAAAACTATCGACAAAGGATTGGGAAAGGTTCACTTTTTAACTGTAGTAAGCTGATATCATGGAGTTGTTCTGTCTTTCCATACTTAGTGTGAGAGAAAAATAGTGAATATACTATTGCAGGAAAAGTTGAAACCCTCTTCCTTCGGGGGTGTCTCATTGAGGTCTGTACATGTACATCATGCATGTACATGAAAATGCTTTAAAATGGTACTTTTTTCAGCATCAGTCACATAATGTGCGTAACACATTTAGGGTATCTAAAACAGCAAAAATCAAGAAAAAGGGTATCAAATTCAGAGGTGATTGTGCAATCCTCACATAAAATCCTTGTTTAGGGTATCAAAACCACTCCTACTGCAATCCTTGTTTTAGGGTGCTTTTCAGAAAGTGATGTGCCATACGTGGAAGATGTAGAGGAATAAATGAGACATAACACTCTCCCCCCCCCCCCCCCCCCCCCCCCCACGGGCTCTCCCTACACATATATTCAGAGGCGTACATGTGAATTGAATAGAACACGATATTAGGAAACCAGCATTCATCACCTGCAGTAATATACTTTCATTTGCATTCAATTTGATACTAGGCCTTATTAATGCCATACACTTTGTCCTTGCAGTAAATAGACTGACTGATTTCGAAACTCCAATTTGTAGAGCATATTAATACTTGTGTACTTTGGCCTACCTAGACACAAGCATATGTAAGTAGGTTATGCTTAATTAAATTTCAAAATACTTGAATTCATCATTTAAATACATGGATCACCCTTATATCTACTCCCATTGATTGGCATTATTTAACCTGATATTCAGTACTGTTCATTCTGGAAAGTTTCAAGTCCGTATATCCTCCATTTATAGCTTGTCAGGAGTGATTTCTGCTGCAGTTTTAATGTCATGAAGCTGTGACTCATTATGCTAGCATTAGTCAGCAACTTATCTCCATTTTACCTTTCTCAACAAGCATTTATATTCCTAAAAAAAAAGAAATTCATGGTAAGAGCAATTGATCTGGAGAATAACATGGCGCTTGACTCTGAATTCTAGCTTCCCATTGTTGAACACGAAAGAAAATACATCGGAGAAGGTTATGCTGTTTAAACTTTGGCAGTGGAAAGACTAACATAGAGCACCAGATGGCTTTGTTTATATTGGGGATCAATTTTGTATTCAAAACTAGAATGCGAATTGAAATAACAGACAATGGTGTGTTTGCATGTATATTCAGGTTTGCCACATTAAACATGCATGCTTGATTATTAAAAATATATACCCTTATTCCATGCTCTTCTAATGTACGATGCATGTGTATGCTCTATTATTAAGCTTTTTGCCAGCTATTTTAAGTGCACTGCGATACAATGGTGTGCAGGGAGATGAATTTGTGATACAGACCTGAATCCTATCTTAGATACAAGAGGAAGTCAGAATGGACTCTGTATTATTTGTGTAATAGTGCACAGTGCATGTAACTTCAAGACCTGCTGTAGCGATTATTTTGATTGCACCCTATTATGTCTGTTTGATATTATTCTCCATAATAATGCAGACCTGTAGAGAAGGCCTATGTATGTTCTCTGACAGAGCCATCATAAAACATAAGGTCATTTTGTTCTTGGAAATGAGGAACATAAAATAGTCAAAAAGTGATTGTTGTTCATTCAAATGCAGACACATTTATCTTCTTTTAATAATGATAATGATAATTAATAAATTTCATTATTGAATATTTTTCAAGAGCTTATATATCCACCATACAGGGTGCTATAGACTAGATTCTCCAATATTACTCAAGATTAGCAAGGCTTACCAATAACCAAGGGACAAAACATCCAAGGAATTCCTTTCTACCACTACCTACCGTCATTTGCAAAAGTTTTAAGACCAACTTTCCGAAATAAAATAACTCAAAGAAAAAACAAAGTTAAACATAGTAATTTTAAGACATACATTTATTTTCAGCACATTCCTATGAGCTTACTCCAACAATTGTAATCATTCATTGAGACAAAAGAATGTATTCCAAGTTATTGAAATACCCACAAATTCCACGGTGGTCTTAAACTTTTGCAAATGATGGTATTTTATATTGAGGAGGGGGGGGGGGGGGGGAGGTTAGTGGCAAATGTAGATTGATGTCTTGTTACAAGTCACTGGTACTGTGCTGGGGTATGAACCCATGACCTTATTTCACCTCTGTCTGCTGATGGCTGTGAGAGCCAGAAGGCTGTTGGAATTATCTCTCTTCTGTCAGCTCTCAGTAGAAAGAAATGGTAGAAATCAGTATGGATTATGAGCCTCCAAGTGCTATTCAATTCAATTCAATTCAATTCAATTCATTTATTTTTCCTCTTTCAATTTTTCATATTTACAATGATGGTACAGTTTACTTCACATATTAACATACATATAGATAAACTTGCACAATACAATGAATTAGAAAAAAAAAATTGAAAGGGAAGGAGGGCCGACTAAAAAGCAGAGCTTGTAGGGTGTAGGCCCCCCTGTTAAAAGTAATTATCATGAACTATTATTTTATGAAAAAACAACAATAACAACTGATTCAATAATTACAAAATCATTTTTAGAGACATCTTTTTTTTTTTTTAATTGCAATTGTTGCCAATAATATAATTTCAAACAAACTTGATGGAATTAGCACTCTGTATATGTGATTTTATTTATCGAAAAGTTTTCTTTTGTGTAAAGCTGGGAACAATCATGTAATACATAGTCAACACAATTTGCTAGGAGTACATGTACATCTGAATGCTCTTTGACATCTTAACATCTTTACATCTTCTCAGGAATTTTCTTTTAAAACCTCGTGAAAAAGTGAAATATTTCATTTATTTATGGAACATACATGTAACTTCACACAATATTACACTCGTACATATGACTTCTGCTATAGTTTAGAAGATTATTATATCTTTTCCTTATTTGAACGAGATTAAAGGTTATCTACAGTTTTGGTAGGCTTGGATATTTACTGTAGAATTTATTGGAAAATCGCTTGAACTCACTCAGGTATCTTTTTATGCAAGGCAGATTAAAGGCAAAGTCCATCCCAGAAGTTTCACTGTTTCAATAAAAGGAGTTAAATTTGAACAGCATTTTAATAAAGAAATGAGCAAAATCGGTCAAAGAATAAGAAAACTACACTCATTTACATTTTGTAGTAAATTACTCTTGGCTCTGCAAATTGGCAACACTGATGACATATGCGAGCAGCTGTCCATTCACTTTGTACATGAAATTTCACATTCTCAATTTTCTTGAAAGTTACACATTTTCTAACCCCCATAATCAAAGTATGTTCAGAAGAATTACTTTTTACATAACATACTTTGACTATGGGGTGAGAAAATGTGTAACTTCCAAGAAAATTGAGAAAATGTAATTTCATGTACAAAGTGATAGGAGAGCTGCTCGCATATGATGTCATCAAGTGTTGCCAATTTGCAGAGCCAAGAGTAATTTACTAGAAAATGTAAATGAGTGTAATTTTCTTATTCTTTGACCGATTTTGCTCATTTCTTTTTTAAAATGCTGTTCAAATTCATCTCCTTTTATTGAAACAGTGAAACTTCTGGGGTAGACTTTCCCTTTAATCAGTTTCACTGCCATTTTGCTTTTTGCTACCCAAACTGTAAATAAGCTTTATACAGTGGCATGTCAGTTATCCCTGAGCCTCTACAGCTAGAACTTCTTGGGATTAGGATTTTCCATGAAAACAAGATGAGTAATATTTCTGATTACTTTCTATTTATGCTAAAGCTTATACTCTATAATATCTTTCAACTATAGACTATCCCACAAAAGCCCTTTTTGAATTTTCTTGGTGTTGTGAGTGTGGTATAACTTTACATGAATATGGAACAGGATCAAACAAAAAGGAACGAGTGATTATCTCTGTAAGTTAAGACTATACAGTGAATCTCTTTACAATGTTTGAAAGGTAACAAAATCAATGGACCACTTTTAACAACCCCCCCCCCCAAAAAAAAAAAGAATAATAATATGGAGTTTGAAGAAATGCCTGTTGAATAAAAGATTTTTGTATTTCTCACTCTCACTTGCAGATTCGTTAACAGATATCACTAAACAGAACCATTTTATTGCAGTTTAATCATGAGTTATCATCATCATAAGCATTATGATGAAATACACTGAAATATGATAATCATGTAGGCCTAATTGTTTACAGAATCTCATAAAATTTAACTATGTAAAGAAAAAGAGGAAAGGTTATTTAATTTTCGTGTGATATTGGTTAGATATCTATTAGTATCTGGTTATTAAATATGTACTGGCTTGTGTTGGATGAAACCTAATATATTTGTGTAAGATATCAGTTGCTGACTGCTGAAGCAACTCTTGTTTCAATAACATCAATTTATGTTTTTTTGATATTCATTGTAATCCTGTAAGGGCATGAGGCATTACTAAGTATGTCAAATCAGTCCATAGTTTACACATTAAACATTGGACGTGCATATGTGTAACAGGAAAATTCTACTTTTCAGTCCATGCATTGATGATGCTTACATGTATCTTATCCCACCATGCAAACAACACATTTCATCTGTAAGAAAAATATGTTTTCACAAAGAAAGGCATGTTGTAATCTTGATGATATGACTCATTGACAGAGAGAAAGAGAGTTATACTCCCATTTGAAGTGCACCAGATGACACAGAGGAGCAGACAGACTTGTAGTAGAGGGTTTGCAGAGCTCTTTGTTTGTGGTATCCTTACACACAAGATGTATTAAAAAGAAATGGACTGCACAGGCAGGACACACCAAAAACTCTTTGTTCTATAGCTTGTGGATATGTATAAAGGGGGAAATAAGAAAATGATGTCTCTGCACACACACCGTTGGAGTGGGACATGGATATGGTGAGGAGTTGGGGTTTTAGGAACAAAGGGCATGGAGAGGTCAAATGCTTATGATTAGTTTGGTTTGCTCTGTTAGCTATTATGCCATGAAGTCTTTCATGGGGTATTTATCCGTTATCTCATGCTGTATGGTGTGTTTTGTAACTTCTGCATGCGAGCATGTTGTATTCATTGCACTTACAGCCATGTGGCAATGCCTAAATACATCCATGTACATAGTTTACAGTGGTCCTACCATTTCCTAAAGGTGTGCTATATATAGGCATCATTTCTCTTAGTTTTTATCATTAGCATATAGGCATACAGTGTATGAAAGACTTCCATAAACAGGAAGAAGATGATTATATGATGAACATATTGAAAGTTTAGTGATACAATAAGAGAGAAAGGGTCTCTAAAGTGGAAATGTTTCAGACATTAAAAAAATGGAACTTATTTTCACATCTGCAAAATGTTTGAAGGTAGGTCCCCTTCATTCATTTTTGTGGCCTATCATACATGTAGCACCCTGTCCAGTCCAAGTCGCAATTTTGAAGTTTAATGATGACAATCCTCCAAAATCAGAGAGTGAGGAAAAAAAGGTTATTGATAAAACATCTTTTTCTGAATTTGATGTCAAAGGTTTCTGTAGAAGTTGCCTATCACCATCAGTATATAAAACCTGTGGTCAAATTGTCTTTGATACATTTGTTTGTAATTCTAATAAGGCCTTTTAGTGCTGAAAATAAAAAGGCCCCATATGTTACGTGCTATGTATTATGGAATTTGGATGATGTTGTTTGGCCAATTTTTATTGGTTGTTCTCAGTGTCTATAAATCATGGTCTTGATTTTTTTTAAAAAATGACCCCCCCCCCCTAACAACAACAAAATTCTGCCAAGATGGCCCAAGAATGAGATCTTAAATTGACAGTCATAGCCCTTTGTCTGTACTCAAGTTTTACCCCATTTCTTCATTGCAGTACAAAAAAAAAATTCTTTGTCCCAGTGAAGTTGACCCAGCTTGCATGATCTTTGAAAATTTCTTGGAAGGATCTGTAGACCCTGTGTTTATTCTGAGCTTGTGTTATAATCTGTTTGGTCATGGAAGAAACTTGGAATGACCTTTGTAGGGGTGGTAGGGGTACAGTGTAGAAGGGAGGGGGGTGGTGGTGGGGGGGGGGGGTAGATGCTAGGAGAGGTGTTCACACGTCACTGATGAAAGTCTTTTCAAATCAGGTGTAATACTAACATTACAAATCTATAGCTTACGGTAGAGTGCACAAGAGAGATTAAAAAATGATAATATAAATTGATTGCAAAATCTTATCCCTGAGGATTTGAAGTGCAAAATACTTTCCCTGGCACTTGCAGAGCTTCTGTGATAAGCCACTTGAGTGTACAAATGATTTTTTTCCAACATACCCAATTTCTTCACCCGGGTCGAGAGTGGCAAGCCAGGGTTTATGCTGTGCTTTAAGTAGCAGCGTACATCCAATCACCTTATAAAAAGAGGGGAAAGAAATTGTTTTTGTCATTAAAGAGAATGAAAACACAGACAAGCCATTGCCAGACACCGCAGAATCCTGAACAATCACCCATTGACCTTCTAATTACTTCCTGTATGTGAATGTGTGACCTGTGAAGTGTTTCCTAAAAACTCTGGAGTTTGGCAATTTCCACTCTGCAAACTAACAGATTAAAGGCATCTTTCTTAAATGCATTGTGCTTCTTTTCAATTCATAGCCCCCCCCCTTCCCCTCCCCCTCTACTGAAATAGTCCCTAGAGGCCTCCAATTGTCTGAAAGCAATGCATTGTACTTTTTCTTGGGAAATCGATCAATCAACAATCAATCAATTTTTTTCCCATTAAGGGGGAGAAGGATGATTTTTTATAATACATTTCAGCGTAATGTGAAAGTGCCCAACGATAGGGCTCCACACTAACATTTTTTTTCGTAGGGGGTCCGGATTGAAATTTTAGGGCCTGCTGTATTGAGCCCAGTGTAAGAATTATTAGATTTGTGGGGTCCAGACCAAAACTTGGGGGCCCCCAAAGTGTCCGGGGCGCCTAATAGTATCAAGCCCGACCAAAGGTTAAGAAGAATGTTGAGTTTTTATTTTGATCTCCATTGACAGGGTTTTTTTCACTATCCAGGCTTCTTGTGAATTTTAAAGAAGGGGGAAAAAATACTGCATATTAGAGATAAATTTGAGTTCTGGGAAAGGTTGAAAATAATTTATGAGCTTGTTTTCATTCTTTTTATGTAAGTTAGGAAGAATTTCATTGAAGGAAGGTTCATTGAAAAGAAGTGATCTTCAACTGCCCTCATATTCAAATAACACGGAAAAGAGCAGCACTGTTAGGGCCCAACATTCATTCCCCTATTATGGTACATTTGAATTTCTTTTTCCATTTCAGTCAGATTTCATATGAAATCGAAAGGAATCTTGTATGCTGTCAACATTCTCAGCTCTTTCCAGTGGACTTGTTTTGCATATAGTAATCTTGTATTTCTTTTGATTTCTTTCAAAAGTTTATATTGCATGAAAGTTTGACTTCAAAGTTTAGTTTTGATATGTCAACTTACATTGAATATTAATTGTTTTATCATTTGAACAGATGACAGTTCTGTTCAAGGTGATTGCTGTGTGCTTCAGTTAGGATGACTTTTGCAAACATATGGATATTATCTGTTTGATGATGGAGAAATATGGAATGGTTATGTAGCAGATGATGAATAGAATGTAGTTCTTGATTATGGTTTTGTTCTGTTTGAAAAAAAAATACTAATGATGATTCATTGTATAATTATGCAGATTAATTAACTGTCACAATTCTGTCTCCTTAATTAACTGATTACATGACCTCAGGAGCGAGCAGCCAATGGTGGCAGCAGACTCCAAACCTGGACCACGATCTCTTTGGCTCCAGCCTCACGGCCAACTCTGCTGCTCCTCCGTCATTTACCTTCACACCCGATCCCGTAGGGGCCACAGCGGCGGGTGCTCCTGCTCCCACCAGCCCAGCGTTCAATGCCCTCTTTTCAGACCCTCTCAAGCAGCAACAACGTATGTTGTTTCATGTTCAGTAGCAGCCTATCATTTTTCATGTTTGCGTGTGAGAGGTATTTCTTTTTGAATGTCATCCTGAAGTGGAGTCTTTGTGTGCCCTACCAATAGATCCACAAGATGTAGACCCCTTTTCCTGTTTTATTTTGTTGTTGTTGTGTGAATCAACCTCCTGCCTGACTGTGTCAATCGATCATTTATCCAAATAGCTCCTGTGTTCCATCTTCTTTTTAATTGCTACATCATCATTATCAAAGACTTTAACTTCCAGAACTATGTCATCGTGGAATGAAAATCATGTGAGCTGTGTTTTGATTGTCTTTCTTGATAGATTTTCTGCATTTGCCCCTGTACATTTTCATTTTACTTTTCATTGTGTTTCCTTGCAAGTTTTTTTGCTCATCCCTGAATTTCTATTTTCTGTGATCACCGCCAGGTCCAAGAATCGGTAGTTTCTGAAGCATGTTGTGTTGGTTGTCTGTTCATCATATCACCCTGTCACTCACTGTGTGAATGCTTTGAACCCTGTCGGTAGTTTAGGATAGAAAGTTTAGCAAGTCTGAGGTATACTGTGAGCTGAAGGAAATGTAAGAGAAACTTTGCAGAACAACAACCCTTCATTAAGGTGTTTGGTACGGTAGTCCCTTCACCAAAATGAACAGAAGCTTACCAGTGGATGAAGATGATGTTTGATGGTCAATTTAGTGAAATAGATTACCATGGATTTGGATAGGAAAATATTGCTTCGAGTCCTCAGTCATTCCTTTTTTTCTTTTTCTTTTTTTTGTTTATCCAGCTTTTATTCTTGCAGCTTCATAATCTTTAGAGATTGAATTGTAACGATTTATTGCCGCCAGTAGTACTTAGTAATCATTTGTTTTCAGTGTTCATTTGAATCTTGTTGATTCTTATGCATGAATAGATTGTAAGAGCAGCTGTGCTGTGAAATATATCTGAACTTGTGCTCAACCTTTTTGTCACCTGATCGCATACAGTGTTTATGCATGATGTAAGTGTTTTCCCTCTCTCTCTAGTGAAAAGGTATATTGTTACACATGTATCAGATAATTCAAGATAAACAGAAAAATACCCCCCCCCCAAAAAAAAAAAAAAACCCCACACACAAAAAAAAACCCCAAACCAACAAAAAAACAACAACAACAACAACAACAACAAACAAGCAAACAGCAAAAGAAAAACAGAAAAATTGTTATAGACTTATGATCAAATAAGGATTGCACTGCATGGCTCTCACTTGTAATGCTCATTCACAAACTTCAGTGGTCTTGATTTTCCCCTTCCTTTTCTTGCGAAAGAAAAAGATAAAAATAGAAATTGAAAAGATGATTTGCTGAATTTCTAGAACATTACTCAACATAGCGACAGACGATACACGTTCAAATATAGTGAGCATAGTAAAGTATGAAAAAACAGTGTTGATGTCATTTCGTTTTAAAATAACTAGATGAATATGGGGAAGGAATGCGAAATGTCTATGCAGGTATGCAGCTATCTAAAACACACGCTAAAACCCACTTTTGCCAATTCTACCTGCAGTTTCCTTCTCTATAGCTACACGCTGGTCATATTTGTCCAGTGCCAGTATGTAATTGATCTTTTCCTGCCGGGTTCCTACTCTCTCTCTCCACCTCTAGATTTCTTTCATATATCCCCTGAAATATATATATATCTGGAAGAAAGATAGAGAGGGAGAGAGACAAGATGATTATTGAAAGAGGAAATGATAATGTGCTGACACAGTGAGTCACACGAAGGTGAAAATCACAAATTTTTTCGCTTCTTTTTTTTTTTTCTTTTTCGTTTGCTATTGTAGCATTGCCTGAGTTTGTGGCACGTCCGGAGATAAGATCGAGCAGAGATTCGCTATATCTTTCTCTCTTATTCATACGTGTACCCCTGTCGTTTAGTGCTTGTGCATGAATAAATATAAAATTATGCTGTACATGATGGTGATTCATCAAGGTTTATATACATGTATCCTGAAACCAGGCCATCCATAATTTCCCATTTTGTTAAACTTGAACTTCTCTTTACACATCATTAAATGTTTATCCTGTGTTGGATTTTCTATATTTTTTCTTGCTCGATCTCTTTTTGCTTTTATTTCCAACTCTTACCTTAAAGGCATTGGTTAACATTGTTATAATTTTTTTAAAAACCCTCATTCTGCTACTTGGAAATGGGATAAGCATAAAGGTTATAGTGTAATATCCACAGGAAGTATTTTTAGATATTAGAAATGTGAACCAGTGTTTGAAAGATATAGCAGGTTGGTTGCACAGACTAGACGTAAGGAGTGCGCATGCGCACATGGCTCACCATACCGTACTGTGTGCTTAGCGTATCACACGAGGGAGGCAGATAATGTTATTTTTGAACTCATGCAAGATGGTCCTCTTATCTATTTTCTCTGAGACTAAAATTATAAAATCACATTTTGCGTCTAACTAACAGTTTTTCATTCCAAATTATGGTTGGATACAGGGTTTTTGAGTACAAATACAAGTACTCATACACATGTTTCATCTTAGTTTGAGAATTTTTATGCTCACAAAGTTAGCCAATGCCTTTAACATTTCCATATTGCCATCTCTATCAATATGTCTCTTTTTCTCTTTTCTCTTTCTCTCTCTTTCTCTTTTTTTTCTTTCTCTTTCTGGGTCTATCATGATAGCTTATGAACTTGTAGCAGGTAAGATTTGTGCTAAACAAGTCATCGAATAGAGTCTACTGCTGATAGAATTTCATATCTCAAAGAAACAGATTGATAACAAATTTAAGAAACAATTTAATACTTTAATATATGGCTTTCTAGTTTTAGGAAGCCCCCCCCCCCCCCCCATTCTTTTAGTTTCATGTAAATAAAGCCATGGTTGGTAATTTCATATTGAAAAAAAATTGGAAGAAAAGAAATAGTGTATGAATGGTAACAGTTTGGTGGTCTTACCAAAAAAAAGCAAAAAAAAAAAAAAAAAAATCGTTAAACTCAGATAATTGAACAACCTCATCCATTTTATATTCCGATCTTGATACAAAGATATTCCTAATACTGAGTGGTTTTGACAGATAGGGGAAGGCAACAAAGAAATAGAAGTGCAAATTCAAGTGAATATGTGTGTGTGTATAAGTCACTTTGCAACTCATTGGAGAAAGAGAGAGGGCGAGAGAGAAAAAAAAATAGCTTGAACAAATTAATGGGCTTCCTACCTCTGAACTTATAAATCCATCCCAGTTTCACTATGAATCATGATGTATGCATTTCCGTAGGTTCTATATCTCAATCTAGATGTTAAGAAGTAGGAGAATGCATGGTTCAACATTAGGCTAAACCCCCCAAAGACCACCTCTGATTTCGCTTTCTTGCCTCAGACTCTGTAGAGTTTTACCTGGCTGCAGTGTGGCTTCTTGGCACCAAATTCGAAGTTTTCAAATTTCTAGACCAGAGTGATTTATGAACCGCCAGATGAACTTGTAATAGCTATAGTGTTAGAGCATTGTCTCTTGAAAGTGAGGTCGTAGGTTCAATGCCCAGTTGATGTCCAAGTGTCTTTTAGTAAGGGCACTAACCTTTAATTCCAAGTTTCTTGAATAGGACTTATAGCCATTATGTCCCCATCTCTAAGCATGATTGTGCTTTTGATCTTTTTAGCATTCATATCATACATGTATAAAGCCAGGTTGCTTAGTTTGTCGAAATCTTTTGCTTGAAAGAATAAAATCTGCTATTTAATTATGCCTATATTTCATCACTAAAATGACTCTATATTCATCAAACCCTATGTCATGATATTGATATATCAAGTACGTGTATAATGGGGAAAACAATGAAACTGGGTGTGAAGTACTGTATGTATCCCCTGTATACTTGCCTGCCAATACAGTGATTTTGATTATTCCATTAAGTGGGAAATATATTCCATTTCCTTCCTGTGATTGCAAGGAAAGATAAATTATCATTTTTTGTCTAGATGCCCACAAAGCTTGTGACTCTACAGAGCTTTTTGTGTGCATGTATGTAGATAGAGGAGTATGCTAGTCTCTCTATTGCATGGGTGTATTAAAAGTACTATAGGTATGCATATAAGTGCAATGTTTCGACCAGAATTCTTAGCAAGTAAACAACCTTAATACTGTTCTTTGTAAAATGTGGTGGATTTGTAGAACACTGCTTTAAGTCACAAGTAAACATAGCCGCCCTGTGAGCTCCTTGGAGTTGTAGAATATATTTTTCTTCTTGTATGGGATATTGTAGAGAACTGCATTTTAATGAACTGAAAAAGGAACAGTATTTATGTTTGAGTTTTGTTGATGTTGTTTCTTTTCTTTTTTTTTTGCAAACATACACTATTATTTCCACAGTGTCAAATTGACTCGGAAACGGCGTCAGCTGGGATTCAACTCTATTCCGAGTTAAAGTGACTCATTTTCCTAGTTGCTTTGACTCGGAATTGAGTCGATTCTCAGCTAATACCATACCATTCCGAGTCAAATTAATTCGGAATCCGATTCACTTCAACTCGGAATAGAGTTGACTCCCAGCTGACGACGTTTCTGAGTCAATTTGACACCGTGGAAATAAGAGTGTACATGTACAGCAGTAATTGAGCTAGGGGGAGCATTCTCTCTATTATATTTATTTGTTTATTTTATTTATTAATTTTTTTTTTTTTTGGGGGGGGGGCAGTTCACATGGTGGGCATGTATTCAGGTTTTTTCAGCACACCCTTCAAGTTTATCCACTTCCATAGCATGTGTGTTTATGGTTTTGCATAAGCTCCTATTATAAACTCCTGGTTCTGGATGTATATCATTTCTGTAGGAAAAAAAAATGTGGCAAAATTTTAATATTTCACAAACTTACATTATTTCGAAGTACTTTTAAAAATGTTATTGATATTGCTTGAAAGTGTTTTCATAATTTTTGTAAACAAAGAAACATTTGCGTTATTCAACTGCACAGGAAGCATTTCCAAACTTAATATAAAGTACACTTGTAGGTTGTAGCCTTCAGACTTGTTTGTCGATATATGTGGCAAATTATTTATCTTTTTAAATGGATGTTGGCATTCTCCTGTCTTTCCGTAAATGTCAAACAGATGGAAAAGACGTTTCTGCAAACCATCAATTCCTTGCCCTCATCATTACAAATCAGGCATTGTCATTGTACTAGACTCATTTTCTGCCTTTTACAAAATATAGAAATGTAATAGACAATATAGTGGAGATGAATATGATTTATGGAAGGATTGGAAATGATAGAATGAGGGAGCACATGAGGGTATGATTCGGATGCATCCTGCCAGGAAATATGCTCGCAGATGATGCTTCAAATTTGATGCATCATTCGGGCATTGTTCAGAAGCTTGCAAACTAAAGACAACTGGAACCAACACTGATATAAATCAGTGCTCATTTAAATCACTCTTGTGAACCATGATTTTGAAGGAAAAAAATGTATCATGGATATGAAATGAGTTTGTTACTACTTTGATATTGGTGGTAGATTTAATCATTGATTTTAACAAACAATGCAAAATTTACTCATCTGTTCTGGAAAAGAGTTCATTTCACTCCTACATTTACAATCTAGAATCATTGTTTTTATGAAAAAAATAAGAATTTGGTGAGAATGACTGGAAGTGCAGCGCATATCTCTTAAACATTTCATCAGCTTTTTCTGTCACTCTACTAATTGCATTAGAAAGAAAATGAAAATAGGCATGTGAAAGCAATAGTTTGCCATTACTCTTTTCCAGTACTTACACATGATAATATCATGACTGTCTAGAAACCTGAAAAATTAGTTTTTTGCAAACTGTCTTACTGCCACAACTAGTAAATGTACTGTAATTAGTTATGGCTAAGAGACCTTTTAATTACTATAGTGAATTAGAATGAATTTTATTTTTATATTGAAAATTGCATGAGTTCATGGTCAAAAGAAAAAAGGAAAACAGTGCATATGTGTTTGTTACTATTTCTTTTGATGGACATGTAGAATGTAGATGATTATCTTAGTTTGCTATCTTTAGCTTAGCAGTGAACTTTATTTCTCTCTAATAGCATGTTAGATTGTACTACTTTTTTTTTTTTCTCGATTGAAACTTGTCGTCTTTTACTTTTGATTTGATTGCATTCATTATTACTATTCATTTGTTTTCTTGTTCTTTGTTAATGTATCTCTTCGAGTGGAATCGAATGGATGGGGAAAACAGAAAAATAAGGAACCACAAAATTACTCGCACATTGTTCTTCTGTCTTTGTGTTTCAGTTTTGTTGAACAGCTAATGGACTGTTGGATGCAGCAGAATTGTTTGATAAAGTGAATCCAGACTGAAAAACACAAATGAGAGATGGAACGAGTGAGAGAAAGAGAGTGAACAATAAGGAAAAGGAAGAGAAGGAAGTGAAAGGTTTGCATGTATTGTAGAGATAAACAACAGACCTAAGCAAAGGATGCTGTCAAAGACTTATGGGGAGTAGGTCCGAGAAATTTTGATGTCCTAGCCAAAGTTAAGTCCTGTTCAGATGAAGATTATTTATGACTTAAACTTTCCTTTTCCTCTGTACCTTACAGGTGGTGCAAAGACTGGCAGAGGACGAGGCCGAGGGAGGGGAAGGGGGCGAGGGAGAGGGCGTGGCTCGTCCCTCCTGAGCAGAGGCAGCAGCAGTACCACCACCTCCACCACCAGCACCACCCCTACCAGGGGCAGGCGAGGCAGGCCCAGGAGGGTAGACTATGCACCCCAGTACCTGTTTGGGGATCCCGCTGCACTCATGATGGGGCTGAATGGGTCACCGGCCACTTCTAGCTCCGGTCTTGGTTCCTCTTCACCTCTCTCCCTCCTGGGAACCAAAGACGCAGGCTCTGTAATCAAGGAATCACCCGTGAGTTCACAGTGAAGAGAAACATTTTGGGAGTTTTGTGAAAGAAATATATTCCCCTCAGTCCCTCAGATAGGGTGTAAAGCTGTACTGCCCTACTTTGACAAAAGGAAGCAAGTAACATACCAAGTAAATCTGAGTTATCAATGTTTCCATATTTCATCTAATGTGCTCTTCTTCCAGGCCAAATTTTATACATAAACATTCTTCCTTCTGAGAGATATTTTAGGTGAGACATGACGATATTCCATTGACGTCAGTAGAAATGGCAGACACATTTTGCTCTTTTACTGAATATGTCACTTTTTCACTTAATTCCTTTTTTCAAAGTAGGACAGCATAGGTCTCTTCCTGCAAACCTATGAGAAATCTTTGGTGGTTGCATTTTCTTTGTTTAATGAGTAACAAGATAAAATTCTTTTTAGCCCTAATGAATAAATTTTCTTATTTTTATTTTTGATTCATGATTTATGATTTATTTATCATTTTATTTATCATTTTATTTATCGTTTTTATTTGTGATTTGTTCTTTTTCCTATTTATGATGCATAAATGTTTATATTGAAGTTCTCTGTTACATTGCCTTTCACCTTGCAGAGCATGGTACTGAAAACACCGCCTCTGTCACTGAGTCGGGACAAGTCCACCCCATCGCCCTCCTCCAAGCACAGCAATAGCCACAGGGATCGACGCGAGGGAGGCGACGAGAGCAGGTTGGGGGAAGGAGGTGGTTTGTCAGACTCCGATGGGAGCCTCTCAGACCTTGAGGCAGGGATCCTGAGCTCCGGGAGCCACGCCGACAGCAGCAGCGGAGGATCCATCTCAGATTCGGAGTCGGAGGATAAGGAGATGGCAGCAATAATGGAGGTGGGTGATATGATGATGGTACTCTTTATAGTGACATGTTGCTCCAGGTTATATTTTGTCTTGATTTAGGGTTAGGTTTAGGGTTGTGATAGGCTTTTAGGTTAGATTTTTAAGGTTAGGGTTAGGTATTGAGTTTGATCGATGGTTGAAGATAAGAATTAGCTAGTGTAGGATATGGGCAGTGAAACTTTAGTGTTATACATCTGTGGGTTGCAGAATGTGATCAGCCGAAAAAATAATGAGCATAAGGGGATGAAATTACTTCAAATTGAACACCCTATGTAAATTGAAATGCAATTTCTGTTTGCATGTGTATTGACAAACACATTCACTCATGATTGATGTTGTACATCTTAGTTACAGCCATGGTACAGCCATTTCTTTTTTTTGTACATTTCAGGAAATGTACAAAGGAAAAAAAAAATGTTGATGTGCCTCTTTCAATGTCCATTGAAGTATTTCATCTTATGCTACTGCCTGGTTTTACTCTATCACCTTACATCTTTCTCCTTCAGACCAAAAAGCAATTGGAGGCCAAGAAAAGGGAACTTCTCCAACAACAGGAACAGCTCAAGAAACAGCAACACAAAGCTCAGCTGAAGAAACACAAGGTCAGTTCCTCTTTCATGTTTCAAGATTTTTATCATTTCTGATTCATAATACTTGGAATTTATCCATGTTTGTTGAACCCCATGATGAAGTGAGAATTGCATTTCTTGTCAGTACCAGAACTTTAGAGGGTAGGTTCAAGGTATGTGGCCATTTGACGTCCTACATCTTACCAAGTATTGAGGAGTTTTGGGCACGTAGGCTGGAATTTACAAAAGAGGTTTCAACCATGGGGTGGTTTAAACTTCCTTGCTGGGTTTTTTAAGCATACGTGCACACAGAATCTGGTCCAATTATTTGTTTTCTTTAAGCGTGTGCATGGCCAGTATGCATCCATTTACAGCTATTTTAGTATGCTTACCAAAGTTTAAACGATGGGGTGGTAAGTTTAAACGACCCCATGGTTTAAACTTCTTTTGTGAATTCCAGCCATATTGACATCAAACGGGTTATTTTACTTCATATTTTCATTGAGATCCCAGCTCTAACAGGGCTATTTTCGTAATACGGATATCTTCAGTGTAGTCAGTAATGTACATGCATGGGATAAAATAGCTTGGATTTGCCCAAATTAGGTGCGACAATTCAGACATATTAGGTGATACAAATTTTCGTGGTGGTTTGATTTTGCAGAATGGTCTTACTCAAATTTTCTCTTAATAAATGCTTGTATTTAAGTATAGGAACATCATTAAAAACCTGAAAACAACAAATTGTTAATATGTCCCAAATTGTCCCATATTCCTCAAATATCTGTACTCTAAAATATTGGTGTTATTACAATACCTTATAGTACAGTAATGTCACAGATTTTTTTGAAAACAGACTCCAACTGTAGTTATCTGGACCTGAGTATTCATTGGGTTCATCACTGTTAGAAGGACATCAAACATGGCACCATCAAGTAAAATCTCATAATGAAATATGTCAGGATAGTTTAGGTATTAATAATACTCATATAAACTATAGATCATTAGTGGCAATCTCCAGTATTCCATTGTAGGCAAAGTAGGGCTTAGTACCCATAGGTTTGTGAAATGTTTCATGCTACCATCACAACATCTTTGTTTTCAAACTAAGATTGAAATACCAGAAACAAAGAAGACAATAAAATGTCAGAAATATTAGGCTGTTAATACCAGTATAACATCTGTTTAGAGGTGCAGTGGTATCCCTTGTAAAAATACCATGGTACCCATAGTACCAACACAGTAATTTGATGGTACATGTATATGTTCAAATTACCATAGTGTACCATTCAATTACCATGGTTGTACCCTAGGTAACTTCCTACTTTTTGCAAGGTATAAGCTCTGCATAAAAGGATATGAGTTAGCACCCTCCACGCTTCAAAGAAAAGATATGAACAGTGGAATATTTCTGTCATTTTCCATATTTTTCACCGATATTTCAGTCATTGATAAAGAACAGAAATGTTTGATTGGTAGCATGCTGTGTGAAATGTGACACACATTCATGTTTGCTCCTGTATTAATTCACCATAAAATCTGGAACTAATATTCTGACAGTAATCTATTAATGAGTTCAATATGGTACACCAGTAGGGCATTCAACTACACATTAACATGTATGTTGTATGCATCCAACTCGACTGTATTTTCCCCATATATAATTGCAGTCCTGTTTCCTGTTCATGTGTTTGAGTCGTTAGTTCCCCGTTTCTTTTTGTTCTTCATGAAACAAAAATGTGACCTGTGGCCGATATCCTTTCAGGGAATAATTTTCCATTGCCGCAATACATTCAATATGCTCATAACTAAGGCTTCCTGTTTTGCCTCTCTTTGCTTATAATGGCTGGTGGAAACTCAATCAGAATTTTATGATGATGGCAGAATTTAAACAGGAAAAAGAAAGGTTTACACTAGAATCCATACAGTGGATATTACAGGCTGCATTTATTTAACCCTTTCATGATTATTCACCAAAATGAGAATCAATATTTCCTTCATTGACAAGTCTTTTACACTCATAAGAACAGACTAGCTTTACAGTTGATGCAATCAAACATTAAAAAAAAATTATTTATATTATCTTTTCATACTTTTTCAAGAACAAGAACATACTAGCTTTACAGTTGAGGCAATCGAACATTGAAAAAAAAACTTTTCATGCTATTCTTTTAATTACTTTTCATGCTCTTCTTTGAGGAGGTAACCCATAACAATTTTTTGACAAATTGAAGTCTAAATCATAATTGGACTAAAATATGATGCTCTTGTGTTTCAAAGAAAAGAAGATACCTGTAAGTACTCATGTACTTCAACATGAAATAAAAAGGAAATATGCAATTACAAAAGAAAACACTTTATACTATATACACTTCACATTCAAGGTCAGTAATAAAGGATACCTGATTATTTTCATTTGAAATTAGAAGACCGCTAAAATACATTGCAGTGATAAGAGTATGATTATAAAAAAAAAAAATGAAAAACAACTTTAATTTATTGCAAACGAGTCCACACATATCTGTCAGAGTTTTCCTGTGATGTTAGTGTCGGGGAACAGGTGTGAAAATGCTCGGGGAAAATAAGCTAACTGTTTGCTTGCAAAAAGGATGACATAAATGCAGTCCCCATCTATTTAGGCTTAGTGTTTTGGGGTAAGGGATGAAAATTAATTAGGAAGTATGAATGAATCACACAGGAGTTGCAAAAGGAATGACAGGAATATAATCGTCTATTCAGAGGGAGAGGGGTGTCAGATATTGATGTTAAAACATACTGCTTAATACCCATAAGTTCTCAACAGACAGTCTGGGGAATGAGAGAGAGAGAGAGAGAGATATAGAGATAGAGATAGAGATAGAGATAGAGTGAGAGAGCATTAAAGCTGATGTACAGTTTTGGTAGTAAACAGAAAATTGGCATGTAACTGATGAAATATTGTTTTACATTGTCCGACTTGTATAAAAAAAAATATACATGTGTGAGATCATGTTGTATACTATTCATGATTTCTGATGAATTTTAGTGGAAATATCTGAAAAGAATGCAAAATAACCCCTACACTCAGCCCTATGCTAGGACCCCTGCATGCTGACCACTCTGGGCAAAATCATGTAAACGGAACTCTCATTGGTTTTACAAGTGTGCAGGCCTGTGTGACTCAATGTTACTTACCTGAGATCAGAAATATTCTTTGGCTTTCATTCGTTTAATATTCAACGTGAAGAGGATAGATCTTGACAGCATCTTAGACTTGCTTTCATTTTGCTGCTGACCAGCTAAAACCGCAGAAATCTGACAAAGAGTTTTTGAAGCCATACCCAAACTGTACACATCCTTTTAATATTTTTTGCCTTTCATTCACGTAATATTCAACGTGAAGAGGATAGATCTTGACAGCATCTTAGACTTGCTTTTATTTTGCTGCTGACCAGTTAAAACCGAAGAAATCTGATGAAAAAGGTTTTTGAAGCCCTACCAAGACTGTACATATCCTGTAAATATTTTTTGCCTTTCATTCTTGTAATATTCAGCTTGAAGAGGAAAGAACTTGACAGCATCTTAGACTTGCTTTTATTCTGCTGCTGCTGACCAACCAAAATCAGAGTAATCTGACAAAAAGTTCTTGGAGCCCCTATGAAAACTGTACACAACCTCTAAAAGAAAGTCAGGATTGTGTTCTAGTTGCATGTGTTGGAGTATCAATATGATGCTTTCATTGTGTTTCTGTTATTTTTCTCATGATTGTATGAGATGAGAGTTAAAGAGAGAGAGAACTATATTCCCTTTCATGTGTTAACTCTCAGTATTGTGCTTTCATACATATCCGAATGCAGAACAAGAATGCTTATCTTTTTCATGACACGATCACATTGCATTTTAGATCAAGTATAAGATCAAAGTTCAGGTACATGCTGAGTGTAATGTTTTAACGTCATGCATTGTGCCTCGTAGATAGAAATGATGACAAATACCCGTTCTGACCTTAATATTGTTGATTGTATTCATGTATTTGTCATGAATCTCTTTGTCAGATTAACTGCTGTTGGGCATAAAGCTTCCATGTTATTTGCCATGTGTATACTCCATAGTTATTGCCATAATGTTTTAGTAAAGGTTTCCCAAACTTCTTGCAGTGACTCAAATTTTGGGTCTATCCACACTTCAACTCCTTGTCTTGAAGGAGGAGTAGACTCTGATTCTGAATTTGAGAAGAAATACTCTTTTTTTTTTTGCTGAATTCCATTATTAATCTTTGAAATCTATATGAAGTCATAAAAAGTAATGGGGTCTGCATTGAAAGGGATATCTCGACCCTTCCCCTCTTCTTGATTTTGGGGGACCAGTCACATTACCTCTGTAAAGAGATATTATCCTGAAACATCGCAGTATTCTTTAGTTTTATGCGTCATTTTCCATTCTTTTACAGCTGTCAAGAAGTAGAAGGGTCAAGATTGAAAGGGGTCACCCCCACCATCATTCCTCTCTAATTTTTTTTGACTATTTGTTTCTTTCTCTCAGGGTTTTTTACAGGATGGAGAAAAAGACATGATTCAAAAATCTTACAGATGATCTCATATTTTAATTTTTGTTTTTCCTAAACTGATGAATACAGGTGGGGCAGGAATTAAAAAATACAATTATCTTAATATCCCAACTCCATGTCTTGAGACCAATCTCCATCATTTCCATTAAAAACCTCTCACCTCCTTTCTGGACAGAAAAGAGGAAAATAATACTAAAAAGTGAATTTTTTCCCCCTTGGTTTGTGTTTGGTGGTTTGTCCAATTATCTCTCTTTATTAATTTAAGAAGAAGAAAGAGATGGGGGTGGGTAATGAGTGGGTTTAATGAAGATGGTTCACTCCCATCCTTCCTTTCGAGAACAGTCTCATAAATATCTCTATCTAACCACCCTCTAACCCCCTCCCAGGATGGCGAAGAAGAAAGCGATTCTGAAACGTCAGAGGTGATTTTCATTGTTTGTGTTTCGTAAAAGTATTGTGATTTGTGACAAGATTTAGAGAAGAGAAAATATGCTCAGTGTTACTTTGCATGAAAGTTTGTGAAATTGTTTAAGTTAACTGTGTGTTTTGTGCTCTGCTTGTTACATGTTCTAGAGATAGAAGCATATTTTTAAAGATTCTTTATTTCTATTTTGTTCATTATTTGTTTTTATTCAATAAAGGGGAGATGAATAGGCTCATGCATCAAAGAAAGTTTTGATAATGTATAAAGTCCTCTTTCTTTTAGCTTGTATAGAAGATAAAGAAACCTAAGACATATGCAGATGAAAATGATTATAATGATTGCATTAATAAAATACTGCTAAAGCACTGTATACTAAAACTCAGTAATGGCTCTTCACAAAGAATGGCTAAAAAAGAATTGAACCGGTCCAGGTTATCATTATCAATGGAATAAAACATTCTAAATAGTTTCAACTCAATAAAGCTGTTAAAGACATTGGTTAACATTGTTATGATTTTTAAAAAATCTTGTTTTGTTACTTGAAAATGGGATAAACATAAGGGTTACAGTGTAAAAATATCTGTCTGAAAGTTTCAAAGTATAATATCCACAGGAAGTATTTTTAAATATAAAAAATGTGAACCAATGTTTGAAAAATATACGAGGGTCGGTTGCACAGAATAGACATAAGGAGTGCGCATGCGTGTATGACTCACCTTACCGTACTGTGTGTATTGGCGTATCACGCAGCGGGAGGCACATAACGACATTTTCAAATTCAAGCAAAGTGGTCCTCTTAGTGATTGTCTCGTGAGACTAAGGATAATAAAATCGCCGTTTGCGTCTAACTTACACTTTTTCATTCCAAATTATGGTTGGTTTCAGGATTTTTGAGTACAAATACAAGTACTTATACACATGTTTCATCTTAGTTTGAGAATTTTTTAAATCAGCTACTCACAAATTTAGCCAATGCCTTAAGCAAAATTTGTGCTAAAAACTTTGATTTAGGTTGACAAAATACAATGACCCCCCTCCCCCACTCTTATTTCCACGGTGTCAAATTGACTTGGAAACGGCGTCAGCTGGGAGTCAACTCTATTCCGAGTTGAAGTGAATTGGATTCCGAATTAATTTGACTCGGAATGGTGTGGCATTAGCTGAGAATCGACTCGATTCCGAGTCAAAGTAACTAGGAAAACGAGTCACTTTAACTCGGAATAGAGTTGACTCCCAGCTGACGCCGTTTCCGAGTCAATTTGACACCGTGGAAATAAGAGTGCCCCCTAGCTTCTCTCACAAAGTAAAATCATATTCATATTAGGAAGAATGGGAACTACATGTTATAGTTGCAATTATTGAAAAAAAAAGCACTTCAGAGTCATGTTCAGGAGCAGACTTGAAGACATCACATATGATATAAAATACAATGCAGTTATTTAATTCAATCAAATCTGACCTTTGGGCTGAATTTTTTGTATATCAAAGAAATGCAGTGAACAATACACTTAAGATTCCGATTCGTACTTTGATATTTTACATGAAACTAAAGAAAACAAATTCGTAATCCAAATGTTTTAAACATTTCTATTTTGCAGATTTACATTACCTTTGATTCTTGTTATTCTTTTGAGAAAAAAAATCTCTCATAATCGTCATTCTGCCAAATACCTGTATATTGTGTTCTCTTTGTATTGAATCTAAACATTTGGAATTTACGAAGGTATGTTGCCATGACAATAACAGATCTTGAGCCTTCTGATCACAACCAAACAAGCGCTATTTTATAATATTCATGAGGGGTGGAAAAACACTGCATTGGGAACTTCATTTTTCTGTAGTTGTTGATACAAGGGAAAACATTTCATAAGTGCGTGAATAAGTGCATCTTTTTTTATCACAGTCATTAAAAGAAAATTTCAAGTGTACTTTGAAGCTTGGACAATGTCAACTTATCAGTTAACATTTATCAAATGAAGACAAGAAACATATTCTGGAATATTGGCCATGATGAATTCAGTCATTATAAGCAATTTGCCCTTCTCGTTGTAATAAAAACATTTCAGCTATGGAATGGAACACTGATAATGTTAATGCTTAATCATGCTTAATGCAGTATTGGTGCAAACTTCAATTTATAAAACACAAAGGATTTCTTGGGGCAAAATACACTCTGTACATTGTGCAAATCAATTGTGCTATATATCCAACATAAGCTGTGTTGCAATAATGTATATAATGTAGACTGCTATATATGTAACTTAATATTGCAATTTGTGTGTGTGTGTTTGACTCACAAAAATCGCTATGTACATTTTCATTCTGTGTTGAGCTCTTTGCATTGTTAATGGCATAGAGTCTCGTTTCGTTCTCGACAAGGTTGTTATCGAATCCTCCATGTTTTTATAGCTTACATTATAATGCAAGGTGAAATACCCTTGAGCTTTTCTAGCATAGGAGTGCATGAGCAATGCTTTTTCTCATGTAACCTTTTACTGCATGGTTGTTTGTCTGTATATTTTACGGTTGTATTGCTTGATGTGTACCGATGTGATGTTGGCAACAAACACTTGCACAAAACAAGTTGGCTGTAATGAGATGAAAATGAATAGACATGGTATTATTACATCACCGTTCAATAGGCCCTTGTAAATGTCAATTTCTAAACTTTCAAATGATATGATTTTGTTAAATACTGGGTAATTCTTAAACTCTCTGACTTGGAGTATATATATGGATTGCAGTTTAGAACTATACTGGCAAAAATATGTATTTGAAGGATGTAGCAGAAATTCATATACTTTGTAAATATGTGGATACTGTGCTCAAACTTGAGGCCCTGATGTTTGATATATAATTACATTGCTCATTTCAATTGTAAGCTGGTTATAATAAAGTATGTCTGTCAGATTTGTCTAGGCAAATAAAAAGAAAAGTTTGGTCAAAGAGTTTTCTGCTAAAGATCATTTTGCATGCTGAAATTAAAAAAAAAATGTGCTAGAAGGTAGAATTTAGTAATGGAATGGTGAAAATATAGAAATTATATTAGTATACATCTTAAAAGCTGCAACAGCCAACTTGAATTGAGAAGTTTTGTTCTTGAATCAAGTATTGGTAAAACAAAAAACAAAGCTCTGAATTCTGATGAACCTTTCAAATTCCCTCTTGATTTATTCGAAGTTGTGGCTGTTTATACAAAAGTACACATAATTTTCACTTTATGAGATTTCCAGGCAGAATTTGTGATTTTTTATGTACAATATTTGATCAAGTATTCAAAATGACCATAAGTTGCTTCCTGTATTATAATAACAAAGAAACTCAAAGGATGCCTATTGTCTTGACAGAATTCTTTATTGTTACACCTCATTAAATGTTGTTCAGGACTAAATTAGCATTCTCTTATCTATATTAATTAAAGAATGTGTTTGTGAAACAAACAAGAAAGAAACTGAAACTAGAATATGTCTGTACTCTGATACATATCCAGGGTACTCTCATTAAATAAAAGCTAAGAAAGTCCTGAAGGTACGTTGATAACAAAGTTATATAGGATCATACAATATTTTTAAAAAAATGACTAGGAAATATCTTATTTAATCAATCCATCTTGTGATGCATAATATATGCAGAGCTACCAAATACCATGCTTTTATGTTTCTTCAATGTCAGTATGTTTTTTCTTGATAATTGCTTACTCTAAACTGTACTTGTGTGGATTTTATGGGATTCTGATTTTTTCCCTGTGTTTTAATGATTCAGAGAGTTAAATTAAAAAAGTATTAAGTTCAAACTTGTGTGGATTTGATGGGATTCTAATTTTCCCCCCTGTTTGAATGATTCATTAGATTTAAAAAGTATGAAAGATCAAAGATGATTTTTAGATACTCCCATATCACTTCAGACATGGTGAAAAACTATTGCCTCTTGGGGTTTTTTCTGTTGGTAAATTATTTTTCAAAATATCTCCTCATCTTGAAAGATTGCTTTTGCCATCAAGAGTCGAGTACCGTTTTCTTGTTCAGTAAGGTTGGCAGCTCGTTACATGCTTTAGTATTATAATGGATGTGTCAAGTTATAAGTCGGTCATAATTTGTCCATCTTTCAAGCATATCGTCTGTTCGAAGCCAGAAGGGCATTAACTCATATCATTTTATACAGACTTAATGCCCTTCTGACTCCAAACAGATGATATTCTTAGAATATCAGGTGTGTACTGTATACAAGTATGTGGTAATGCTTTCTCTTCATATATGTCAGTACATGTACGTATCTGTCATCATCATGTTGTATTAGACACTGATTTTGTAAGATTTTTTTGAGTATTTAAAATAAGTTATTAATATCTCCTTCAAGGAGGTTTAGAAAATTGTATTAAGAAAAGCGATTTTTAGGATTGTTTGTGTATTGAGAAATTGACATTCACTGAGGTTTAAATGTGTCTGACGTCTCTTTATTTTACAAGAAACTTAAGGCCGACCTCCCAAGTTTTTGAAGGAGAACAATATTACATGGATAATCAGAGAAGAAAATGTATTGGTTACCCCATACTATAACCTGCATCATTTTCTGATTACCTGTTACTATAACTTCGGAAGGGACGTAATTTATGAAATGTTATATATCAGAACATGTCCCAAATCTCTGCAGAAAAATAATTCCATTGAAAAGTATATTTTGTAGGAAACATTTATGGTGAAAAAAAAGTATATTAGTTCAATTAGTACAGGTTATATTGTTCATGTATTGTCCAAAATCTAACTGATCAGAGGAGATTGTTAGCTGGGAAAAGAATCAGTTTGTGAGAAGTATTGGTAGTACACAAATATGATAAAAGCATTCGCTGCTCCTCACCCAGGAAAAAAAAAGAGGAAAATTCACAATCTTTTATTAAGATTGTACATTTGTGTCTCAGAAGAAAATACAAGTGGGAAATATAAGTAGAAAGATGTTAGTGAAAGAGGAAGATTGTTCAGGGAAAATAGCCTGATTTACAAAAGTAAGTGGCATTTCATTAACCTGGGATAGGCATGTTCTTAATATACATGTTGCGCATTGTATTATGCATTGTTTGTATGATATCGTACTGTGTTATCATTATATTACGTTTCACAATAGGATATCATAGATTGAGTTAACTCTTGAATTCCAAGGTCTGCCTCGATAAATATGCTCCTTTTTTATCATTGTATGCAAATAGGAGATAAAGATTTTCATTTCTAAGTGTACTTTATAACTTCCCTTTTTGTCATAGTAGTCAAAAAAGCATTTCCTCCATGCATGTAAGACTGATTTAGATAGATCTACATGTATGTCCATGTATGAATGACCCATTAGATTGGTATGCGATGTGCAGTAGTTTGAACTGTACCTGTTATTCAGGTAGCACAGAGATTGTATTAGTCTGTTTATTTGAATGCATGGTAATTAGAAATGAGAATGGATAAGTGGCAGTCATGAAGGCAAATATTGTAACTCAGTCCCCGATTCCCCTCCCCCATTACAAGTACTAACATTAAGGTCTTCATAGTTCATGTAGTTTGATAGAAATACATTTACACATAGAATATGAATTAGTGTATATATATATTGCTCCCTTCTCTATATCATTCTCTTTCTCTTTATAGTTCTATCTTTCACTCTTTTTCTTTCCCTCTCTTCTCTTTTTCTCTTATCCCTTTTTCCTGTTTTCTCTTTAAATGACCATTATGTCAAATTTCTTGATGACAATTTATCATGAAACTTTGCCAAGTCCTTTGTATGATTATTTCAATTCTTTGTTGTTTTCTTTTAACTGCATACAACCATATAATTTCTTTACCTCCTCCCTTCCTCATTCTGTGCTAGACTCCCCTTGGGATATTGTATAATAATTTCAAAGACAATCATGAGAGGTTAGATTTTTTAGGATTTAAGCCAGAGATTGAAGATTTTGAATCTTGGAAGTCCCCATGTACATTTTGGGAGCCAAATATCCCAGGTGCCTGGATTAAGAGTATTTAGGAAAAATCAAGGAAAAAATCAAGTTCCCTTTTTTTAACATTTTCAATTTATCAGGAGCGAGCCCTAAAAGAACAGCATGCCCGTGAACAGCATTTGCATGAGGAGGAACAGCGCCGCCGAGTGTTGGCGCTCACCCAGCAGTTCGAGCAGCAGATCAAAGCCCAGCAACAGCAGCTACGGCTGCAGAAGAAGGCCCGGGCGGAGCGACAGGCTGCCTTCCAGCGAGAGAAGGATTTCCGCAGTACTGCCTCGCAGGCAGCTGCCGCTGCTGCTGCAAGCGCAGCTGCTCGAATGGCAGCCCAGAAGGCCCAGAACCCTGGGCCTTCGGAGCATCCAGACCAACCTCAGGACCTTAGTCTGAATAGTTCTCGGAGACGAGAGAGGACTGAAGAAGATCGAACCAAAGAAAGAAAAAAGCGGGTATGTCCCCTGCTGACTAATACCCCCTCCCTGTATTCAGTTTGATAAATCTAATCTTGAGGTGCTCTTTTGTAGGTTTCTAGCAGATGTTTGTAGAAAGTAATGGCCTCGTGTACACTGTCTGCTAATCTGTAAAGAGACTGTTAGTAATGTTGTTTGATTTAATGCTCTTTTGGCTCATAGCTCCTCATAACATCCTTGCAGTATCTCCTGGGCCTTACTGGGTAAAATAAGTACATGAAGATGGTTTTCTTAATGTTTTTCTAATGACATTCAAGATAATAAAATGTATGTAAATTGGATGCTGATTTCAACCTACGGTAGATGGGTGTGTTACTAAGCTGCTCGCTTCGTGGAACAAAACACCTGATAAAGATTCATTTTAAGATTACTATGAATCCACATGCACTTTAATAAGTGACATGCTGTCAGTAAGATGGGTGTGACTTTTTTGAATCACTAATGTATTGCTTCAATATGGCACGCTTATCGATGTATGTCTTGTTGTGTTTTACAAGTTATTGCACCCTATCTTCAATTGCAGCAATTTCAAGGTATTGGCATGAGCTGCATAAATGCGTCATCTGAGGCAAAACTTGTGAGGTTTTTTTCACAATTCCACTTGCACGCATCCAGTATACATGTATTTTTTTGAAATTGTAATCTTGAATGTTTTCAGCTATTTAAGTGGTTTGTGGTTTATACTTTTTTTATTATCCATATAAGAAAATATTCTTGCAGGCATTTCAAGATCACAATCTTTGATGAATGAAACCAGTATTTTCTTCAGTGCTTGCCACAAAGCACATTTGCTTTTATCTGCAGAAATCTATGTACATAGAAGAAAGAAAAGGAAGAAGAGATGACACTCAATATTTTCCCCACTTTCCTTTGAATTGGCATTAAATTCAATGTTAATCTATGATTGAGGTTTTGAGATATAACTTGTGGCTGGCGAAGTATCGGTATCAAAATTCCTCTCTTCTTTACTGTAGCTTTTTGGATCTTTTATTAAAAGAGATTATCTTGGTGGATATTTCATACTTTTTTAATCCCATTCCCCCATTCCCCCCTTTTTTATCATTCCTATCCCCTTTTATCCCTTTTTCTCCCAGAGCTGAATAGTTTTTTGAACAATTAAAAACAATGATTTGTATTTTGGTGTTCAAGGACGATTCTCTACAATGTATCCTATACAACATAAGTCTTTTTTCCATTATAAAAAAGTAATAATATCTGTTGACAATCATTAGTCAGAACTCAATTTCAAAGCATTCACTTTTGAATGACATAACTTGGATAAAAGAAAAATGTTATACATAGCATATCTTACAGAATCACCCTAAAACATCTTTGCATCTCGCCCACTTTCCTTTGCAGAAGAAATTAGCAGCCATCATTAACAACCTTGCCCAGTCCTCCAGCCACTCTGCTGCCTCCACCACCCAGCCCATCTCTGCCCTGGATGCCGTCTCCCGCTCCAACACGACCACGCCTACCGCAAGCGGTAGGCTGGACAATGGGCTGGTGGATAGCGAGCAGGGCTCCATTAGAGGGGATGGTAGCGAGAGAGGGACACCGCTGTCGTTTGCTAATGGAATGGATGAAGGAGATTACAGAGGTAAGTCTTCTAAAGTCAGTTAAAAAAGAATGAAACCCTGGGGAAAATCCATGTCAATAAAAAGAGAGGATAGAGAGAAGCAATATAAAACAGTTTCGTCAAAAATGGTTACGAAATGAGAAAGTTTATGAAAGTTTGAAAAGTCTCAATTTGCTTTCTATGGTGATCCTCAAATTGGCCATTTTGCTTCAAAATGGCAGATTTAGAAGGTCAACTCTCAATATGTTTTGTACACAAACTTTTTATATTTTCTCCATTATCTCTAAAGATGCTGCTTGTATCTTTGTGAACTCAACATATGTTGTGTCAAATCTGAATTCATTTTACAATTAAGGTTCATCAGTGTCAGCTGTCAGTGACGAGGATAGAGATTGTAACAGTAGCAATGTTGACAGCGAGTCGATGACCGTTGACTCAGGAAGTAGTACGCCTGTACCAATCAGGATGACCCTCAAGAGACCTGCAGACATGGTGCCGCTCTTCACTCAAATGCGTGAGTTGGTCTTTCATTCCCATCTGAAAGGACAGCTTTTAATGATTAAAAACTATGGAATGGTAGGAGCTCCACTCATAGCTATGTAGGAGGCGAGTTGGCTCAGTGGGTAAAGCATCTGCCTGGCAACCCGAAGATCATGGGTTCAAGTCCACCCCAGGTGGATGACTGAAGCCTGCGCTGTATGTTAACATGCCCCTCCCCTGTTTCATAGATGCAGGCTATGTTTCAGTGTAAAACACTCCATCCCTCAGATAGGACGTTAAATGGAGGTAGCGTGTAGAAAATAGTGACCACTTTTGCACATCAAGAACCCACTGCACTATTTGAAGAAGAGTAGGGTGATACCCATGTGTAATGGTACACCTGCACATCCCAATAAGTTATATTGGGAGAAGAGACCCGAGGGTCACAGTAATTAAGTTCGCTTTTCCCCTCCCAGGCCCAGGTGATGCCAAATACTTGATAATGCTATGACATTGTCTGTCCTGAAAATGTTTCTTTCTTCTGAAAGTATAAGTAATGCATATAGCAATTGCCAGTTTTCTTATTTACTTATTTTCTGCTTGTGATTCTAGTTTGTAATTTTTTATTGTCACGTATGATCTCCTAAACTACTGTAGGATATTTAATTATTCTCATTTGTAATTTAGAATGTATTTGGTCCATTGGAGATGGACATGACCCATTATGCCCTGATTCTTTTTACCCAGCAAGAAAAGATTTTGCTTTTATTATGCCAAATGGGAGAGGTAGGATTCATGCAGTATATGTGTGACATGACAAGTGAAATGATTATTTGGAAGGAAATGCTATTACAGCAAAACAGTTTTTATTACTACTTAACAGGAAATTGGCATGATTAGGTTTGGATTTATTTTACACTGTGGTGTTATACATCAGAATTTGGTTTCCTTATCTTATTGTACAAATGATAAGTTCAAAATGAACTAGTTTTCATAGGGAAGATGCCATACATCCAGTCTACAGAAGTCCTGTTTTATGAAATGTGGAAAGACCCTTTTTTCATTATCAATTTCCAGAGAGACATTTTGAGAGGAGAAATGGTATTAACGAAATAATGCCCATTTTTTTTAAACCAAGCAATCAGTATGCGGTAGCGGTACTTGTAAAAAATGGGACAATTATGCATTTCTTTTTCAGTTGTGTTGCAATGTTCTGAAGATTTGGAATAACTTCTAAAATTCGTTGTTGCTATCCGAAAATGTGATTTATGGCTCATTTAGATATTAGCTGTAAACTGTCAAATACTGCAGAATTTTTTGTGTATTATTTCTTACTGTGGTTTAGTGCTGCATGTGTGACCAAGCTGTTAAGAAGCAGTAAACTGATTATTTTGGCACCCCTAGATATTTGATGTTATTGTTGATAATGCTATTATTTATATTATATTGGATGGCTCTGAATGGGATACCAGAGAATATTCCATGAATTAGGGCCAATATTGCACGAATCGGAGAGACCATGCAATATTGCATAATATTGCACTGCAAATTTTGTACATGAGCCTATGGGGAATTCGGCGTTTTATACAATATGCTCTGATATTGCACAGATCTCATGCAGGCAAAAAATATGTGTTTTTAATGTGCCGCTAAAATGCCCTATATAGATAATAATGATTATTATTACATATGTTTTTGTGTTCCAATAGCAATGAAGCGAAAGCGACTGCGAGTGACTGACGAGCGTGCAGTAAGATGGCCTCTGGCCAACGGATGGCGTCGGCAGACCATCATCAGGCAGCTTGGCCCAGGTGATCGCATTAAGGGGGATGTCATCTACTATGCACCCTGCGGCAAGAAGCTACGAACCTACCCTGAGGTCGTCAGGTACATCGAGAGGCGGGGCATCACTAGTGTGGCGAGGGAGCATTTCAGTTACAGCGCCAAGATGAGGATTGGAGAGTTCCTCAACCCAAAGCCAGATGGGGACGGGGTAAGAAAAAATGACTTTCGCATTTTCTACTCCTTTTTTAAATAAAAGATGTAGCTTGTAAGGCAGTGAAAGGCAATTATATGGTAACAGGGAGGGGGAAGATTTGGGTAATAGATATCTGGGCCTAAAACTACAGATCTGAATATATTTCTTCAAAGTGTTGCAGAATAACTCTGAGATGTTATATCTGCCAACTTCCATCAAACCTGCTTTATAAACTGCTTTTGTGAAACGAGATTCTTACTTTTAATAACTGCATTTTTACCACTCTTGAGCTGTTTTAAGTTCACTGGTTTCACTGTTTTTATACCTTTCATTCTTCTTGGTGGTCATGTAGGGAATTATCTTTGAGAAGCTGACAGAGGATGAGCTGTATGACCGCATGCACTATGGCCATCGTCGCAGCAAGGCGGCTCGTATGCAACGCCAAGCAGAGAAGAGGCGCATCGCTCAGGAACTTGCCAGACGTGCCAACGAAGCAAAGGAGCGAAGGCGTCTTGAACAGCAAGGTGAGTTTAATAGGTGGTGCAAGAGTTCTTCTTGTTGTCTCTTTTTAGATGAAAGCATGTGTGCAAGTGAATCCTACCTTGGCTTATTGTGATGTCTTCTATTTGGAAAAAGGTAGATTCTTAGGTGAGCCTGATCGGTTTGTCACGGACATACATTTGATAAATTTTGAAAGTTTGAAGGCCTCTAAAAAATAAGTAATGAAATGTGTTCACTATTTTATGTTTCACTGTGAAAGGCATCACTGAAGGAGATGAAATTCAAGAAAATTTTGTTTCCTTGGTTGTCTACTTAAACTAGAATCCATAAACTCATCAATGTCACGGATGGACAAATATGTCACTCTTAACCGATCAGGCTCAGGTGTGCTCATGCAAGTGCCAAATATTTCCACAAGACCCTTCTACAACATGCTTTCGTAAATTTTGCAAAAAAAGTCTGCACTTGCAATAGTTTGTGAATATCATCTGGCAACAATGAATTAGTGTGACCAGTTATGTACTGTGTAGTGTTACTGGTTAATTGTTTCACAGCATGGTTCTTTAGGACATTGGAATTGGAGATCAAAATACATTCCTTGACAACTACTGGTTTTAGATTTCAAACAGTCTATGAGCAATTTGATATCAACTGTACATAGAACTGTGTGGTGAATATTTAACTTTAGGAATAGAAGTTTGTCTTCAGTACCCTTGTGTAATATTCCAACATATTAATGTCATTCAGCATCTACAAATAATAATGAGTCTTTGGTCACTAGGTACATGAAAATCCATATTCGTACGCATAGTTTTCATGGTCATGCGTAGACTTTGTGAAGGATGTGAATGTCAAAAAAATGTCAAATTACAGCATTTGCATATTAGACTCCAGAAGTTTGCCAAACATGTGTGGCTGTTTGGCAGCATCGTCAATTGTCTGTGGGATGCAGGAAACATTCGCAAGAAATTCCAAACTTTTAAAAGATTAATGCCGAACTAAAAACAAACCATTGGAGCATAAAATGCGAATTTTAGACTTAGTTACATTCTAGTGCCGGTGGAAAGTATTCTTTAGATTGCAAAGATCTGTAAAATGTGTAAATTAGTAGATGAAAAAAAAAATATCACAGAAAAAAGACTTTGTGATATGCTGGTATACAGAAAAAAAGAGGGCATCCATTATTGTACATGAACACACATAAATACACCCTTGTAAAGCAGCTCAAAACACTTCATTGTCTCCATTGTCATTTGTTTAACCTATAAACTAGAGAAACAACCACTTAAAACCACGAGCCTATATACATTTCTTGTTTACATAATAAAAACCTGCATAAGAATTCAGCTTTTATATTAACCCATTCGTGACAGGAATTATTTAAAGCCTAATTTGATCAGCTTTTATTCTTCAAATTGGCAACACCAACATTTTTATTTTCTTGCTACATTTTTCTTATAAAATGTCATGATGAGAAGTCAAAAAATTGCCAATTTGCAGGGGAAAACAGTGATTTTAAACTTTCTATCACATTGCCAATTTAAGGATTTTAATGCTTAATTTCCTTTAAAAAAATTTCAGCATCAAACAACGAATATTGACGCAACCAAAATGGGCACAGTTTGTGTAGAATTTTTTGCTCTTTCTTCTCATGTATTTGGTATGATTTTTAGGGCTTTGCATCAAAAGATATTAGGCCAAACCACAACATGTGGACCTCTGTCACGAATGGGTTAAAGCAGTAAGAAAATGGATGAACATATATCCATTCACGACAGGAATTATTTGAAGCCTTATTTGATCGGCTTTTCTGTAGTTTTGCAACATCAGCACCAGTGTTTTTCTTTTATTGCTCCATTTTGCTTTAACATATAAAGTCATTTGTCTGAAATGATTAGAAATTGACAGAGAGTGGGTTGAAAAGTTAAGAATTTACCAAATTGCGTTGGAAAGCAGTGATTTTGATCCTTTCCATCACACTGCCGATGTAAGGACTTAAAGGCAAAGTCCATCCCAAAACTTTCACTGTTTCAATAAAAGGAGTTAAATTTGAAGAGCATTTAAAGAAAGAAATGAGCAAAATCGGTCGAAGAATAAGAAAATTACACTCATTTAGATTTTCTAGTAAATTACTCTCGGCTCTGCAAATTGGCAACACTGATGACATCATACGCGAGCAGCTCTCCATTCACTTTGTACATGAAATTTCACATTTTCTCAATTTTCTTGGAAGTTACACATTTTCTCACCCCATAGTCAAAGTATGTTATGTAACAAGCAATTCTTCTGAACATACATTGACTATGGGGGTAAGAAAATGTGTAACTTCCAAGAAAATTGAGAAAAATGTGAAATTTCATGTACAAAGTGAATGGAAAGCTGCTTGCATATGATGTCATCAGTGTTGCCAATTTGCAGAGCCGAGAGTAATTTACCAGAAAATGTAAATGAGTGTAATTTTCTTATTCTTTAACCGATTTTGCTCATTTCTTTTTTAAAATGCTGTTCAAATTCATCTCCTTTTATTGAAACAGTGAAACTTCTGGGGTGGACTTTCGCTTAAAGTGGTTATTTTCCTTTAAAAATTTTCAGCATCAGAAAACAAACACTGATACAACCAAAGTGGGCATGATGTGCATAGAATTTTTTGCTCTTTCTGCTCATGTATTTGGCATGTTTATTAGAACTCTACATCAGAAGTTATTGGGCTAAACCACACATTGTGGAATTCTTTCACAGCTGGGTTAACATCTATTTATTGCATTCAGCACGGTTATTAGAGCATTTATTAATTGGAAAGAAGGAGTTATTCTTATCGTGGTTCGTGTCTTTCATTTACTGTTTCATTTCATGCACAGAAATCATTGTATGATCATTAAAGGCATTGGTTAACATTGTTATGATTTTTTAAAAAAATCTTGTTTTGTTACTTGAAAATGGGATAAACATAAGGGTTATAGTGTAAAAATACCAGTCTGAAAGTTTCACAGTATGATATCCACAGGAAGTAATTTTAAATATCAAAAATATGAACCAATGTTTGAAAAATATACGAGGGTCTGTTGCACAGAATAGACATAGGGAGTGTGCATGCGCGTATGGCTCACCTTACCGTACTGTGTGTATTGGCATATCACGCGGCAGGAGGCACATAACGGCATTTTCAAATTCAAGCAAAGTGGTCCTTTTAGTGATTGTCTCGTGACACGAAGGATAATAAAATCACCGTTTGCGTCTAACTTACATTTTTTTCATTCGAACTTATGGTTGGTTTCAGGGTTTTTTAGTACAAATACAAGTACTCATACACATGTTTCATCTTAGTTTGAGAATTTTTTAAATCAGCTACTCACAAAGTTAGCCAATGCCTTTAATCCAAGCAGTGGCATATTTGTATACCATGCTGCATATCGATTTTTCTTATTGGAAATGTAGGAACAACATGTCAATAAAGATCTGATTAATATCAACATGGTTTTGTATTTGAAGGTTAGATATACTTCGAAAAGCTATTGTATGAATATCAATTAGTAGAATTAATCATGTAGAACTAAACCATTATTTGGATGCAAGTACTCATTTACAAGGAGTCATAAAGTGTTTTTCATAAACATTCCACTCAAATGCATTTTTCCTGTCACCATATTATAATTCCCGTTCCCTCCCCATTATTATCAAGTACAGCAGTGAACAAGTAGAATTTTGCAATCAATTAGTTCTTTGATCATGTTTCACCAACTACAATTTTACTTGCAACAAAAATTATCAATTTTTAAGAAGTCTAGTAAAATACATAGAAATTTCTCACACATGTACAAGAGGTTCTGGATGGGATCCTTGCTGATTGCTTCCGTCCCAGCCTGCACAAGACGTTTCACCCACATTTTCCCCTCTCAACCAGGGCCCCGTTTCATAAAACTTGTTATCATTAACAAGTTGTAATGACTGTTATAAGCTACTGAAATCCTTGCATCCGATTGGCTGAGAGCAAATTTGTCATAGAAATGTGGCAGTACTGATAACAAGTTTAATGAAACGGGACCCGGGTGTAACTGGAGACCTTGCAAATGCTTTGGTAATGATGATAATTAATGGAGCCTTGGATGATGAGGCTCTCCAGAGCAAACAAATTATTATCATTTTCACCAAATCCATCTTCATTAGATTATATGTAAAGCTGGTGCCATCTCCACACAATGCAAAGATACCACTAAACATAATTATCATTTTAAGATACACAATGTTTTTTTTTTTCTTAAAGTCAGTTGATTTGGGGAGAATTTATTTTCCTTTTATTTTTTCTAGTGCATCATTATGGTCTAAAAGCACCTGATATTATTGAAATGAAGACCAAAGTCCAGTGATAGACATCAGTTTTTGTCAAAGGTCTTGAGAGTGGTAGCTAGTGATTAAGAAGAGTCCTACCAGCATAAAGTAGTAATAATTATAGTGCCTGTGATATTAAGACTTCCGTCCCTCCATTGTGATAAGTAGTTCTGTCATTTTTATGACAGTGAAACAATACAAAGTACCTGTAATATTACAAATGACTTCTCTGCATGCAAAGTACCCCTACCTGTTTGTATGACTTACAAATCAATCCAGTGGAGTTAGCCGTGTAGAGAGATTATAAAAACATGGAGCTCCACATCTTTTTCTTTTTTTTTTCACAAGGGCCCAGATGGAATAGTTTGGGTCCCTATCTAGGGTCCCCTTTCATGAATCCCTTCCTGTTTGTGAGACAGTACAAATCTACCCAATGGAGAGAGTCATGTAGACAGATTATAAAAACATGGAGCTCCACATCTTTTTTTTTTATTTCAAAAGGGCCCAAATTGAATCTTTAGGGTCCCTTTTCATAGGTCTCAAATTTTTAAAGTCAGGATTCCAGAATAAAGGCTTGTTCAGATATGACGTTACAAAATTCTGTGGTCTTTTGTGTAGTAACTGAATGGGATATGAGGCGGCAAAAGAAATTTGGCGAAACAAGACATATATTTGTTTTACTTCTGGCGGCAAAAAGCTGTGGACCACTGAAATTCTTAAAAAGTTAGCGCAAAATACGATGTCATGAGTTTGTCTGTGCAACTTTGAACAAAAATCTCCTTTATTTGAGGAATGACGTGTTAATGCACGTTCATTCACATAAGTGGCATGGTTTGCCACACCATATCTGAACACTATAAAAACCGTGGGGGTTTGTCTCGTCATCATTGTTTCGTGGTATGAAAGTATTTTTAAGATGAAAGTACAATGTATGTCCTTTACTTGTATCCACAAATAAATTCCATTCATTGTGAGAATATTAGAAATTAATAATTAGAAATTGGGTGTTTAAACTTTAAAGTGATGCAATTTCACTGCTTTTGATATCAGTGAATTTTGAAGCTTTCATACCATTTTTCTCTTGTGCTTACAATGTATGTGTGTGTATTTCATGCAAAATGGTGAATGTGATGTAATTGACACATGAGAAAGAAATCAGCTTATATTTCATTTGCGAGCCAGTTATTCTTTTTTTAGATTTTAGAACAAATGAAAGCATGATTAGCATCAACCATCTGTTTTGCTTTTGTTTTCACCCGATTTATAACACCAGGCACCATACAGAACAGTAACATGATTTGCTTTTGTCATCATGAATTAATATTTTGAATGACAGTGAATAAAATAGGAAGTTCATATCATAGCAATTTATGTTTGAAGGACAAAGGCTGTGGTCACATGTCTTACTGAATTTAAGATTGGTTTGGAAGATTTCTTAAGTCCCACATACCAAGTTTAATGTTGGTATTACAGAGGAGAAGGGGAAGAAGTAGACTGAGGATACATGTTGTTTTATGTGACAAAACTTGGAATGTGTATCTCCATGTTAAAATGGCAGAAATTGGGGTGAGAAATTTGCTCAATATAGGAAGGTGCATCTTTGTTGACCTGGCATATGCCGAGACAATCGCTTCAGGCTTTATTTCGGGCTTATCAAAGATACACTTTTAAAGGCTTGTTCAGATATGATGCGACGACGGTGGGTTTTTTTATGTAGTAAAGTGAATGGAATATGAGGTGGTAAAAGAGACAAAAAGGTGTGGACCGATCAAATTCTTCAGGAGTTACTGCAAAATATTATGTCATGAGTTTGTCTGCACATCTTCTGACAAAAATCTCTTTTATTTGAGCTCATTAACATAAGTGGCATGGTTTGCTGCGCCATATCTGAACACTAAAAAAACGCAGTGGTTTGTCGTGGGGGGTTTTTGTGTTATATCTGAACAAGCCTGTAGAGTCAGGGTTGCAGCTTCTAGGTCAGGCTTAGAGTTAGGGTTAGAGATATAGATAGCGTTTGGTCCAGAGTTAAAATTCTGTATTAGGTTAGTGTACAGAATTGAAGTGCAGCAATTGTCGCTGGAACATATTTTGTAGATTCATATTTTTTTTGACTAAACAGTATTCTTTTTTGTTTAAGTGCCACGTAGAAATAAGCAGGGAGTGGGGAAATAACTTTATAAGGCATGAACTTTTTAACGAAACCAAAATGGGGATGGTATTCCTTTTTGTGTTTAGATGACAGAAAGGGTTTGCAAGCAGGGAAATAGGTTAAATTGAGGAATAATTTTTTTTGCAACAAGACCAAACTGGGATGGTATTCCTTCATGTTTAAATGGCAGAAATGGCGAGGAGGGTAAATGAGGCTAAATTGAGGCGTAAGCTGGAGCGACAGACCCAACAGGAACAAATGCGGGAGTCACGCCGCCACCAGGGTAAGTCCCGTGGTTCGTTCGTCTGTCTGTGTGTCAGTTTGAACGGGGGACTAGCGGGATACTTTTAGGGTTCAGGGTAGTGACGGGAAAGTCGACAATAGCAGGGCATTTTAGTTTACCAAATATGTAGGTAGAATTCAGGGAATGGGGATGATATATTTTAGATTACTTATTTATGTCTACCTATGTCCCTCTTTACTCTTCATGTTAAATTTACATTCAAATAAAATTTCAGATATGCTTACTATTTGCATCTTTGATCTAATTCTAGGTTCATTGAAATAATATTATATATCCCTAATCTTAACTAATTTGATCAGTTATTAAAGTATGATTCTGAAATGTATATGTTTGTATGATTTCATTACAACATATAGTCAATTTTTAGGATAGTTCTTATTCATATGGGGAGATGTCCATTGATTTGAGAGAATTTTTATTATTTTGTGAACCAAAAAAGGTAGCATTTAGAATGTGATGAATTCAATTTTTATGAATTTCCTTAGCTGAAAACTACCATTGAAAGGGTTAAAAGCAACAACAAACAAACAAAACACCGATTCGTTAATATTATGACGAAACAATATTATAAGGAAACAAATTAAACACTTGATTTGTATTAGTTTGATATTGCCTTGAAGGAGATTTCTTCCGAATGAATAGGATGTCAAGATTTCTATCAAATTAAGGATGCTTAGTTTAGTTATAGTGTTTTAGTATCCTGTTGATTCTGTAATTGTTGTGCCTTTTGTTTGCATGATGTGTTATTGTTGTTGTTGCAGTAAGGAACTTGCGGCTTTATGTTAACAAACCACTTTTTTATGAGAATTTTTTCTGCAGTTATTAGGAAAACTTTAATACACATATAATAATGGAATGTTTATGTCCTGTTTCACAATATTGAATTTGCTTTGCATGACATGCCTTTTTGTTTTAATTGTTTTGCACTTTGCACTAAATTTGATCACTGTGTGCAGTTTTTTTGTGAATTATCTTTTTGCAGCACTCTAGCTTTATTGACTACTCTATTAAAAAAGCATTTGACAAAATTCACCATTACAGATTGATTGAAAGCTTACCATATCTAAACTATACTGGAAGCAGAAGTCGCCATCAGAATTAACAATGAAATGACAAGTTACACAAAAATCAAAAGAGGAGTACGCCAGGGATGTGTAATGTCCCCATCTCTGTTCAACAGGTGCACAGAGTTGATATTCAGGGAAATTTCAGATATGAAAGGTGTTAGTATCGGAGGTGTACATATTAATAATTTACGCTACGCTGATGACACTGTACTTTGTGCAGTGAATGAAGTAGATTTGAAACAAGTATTGGATGTTGTAAAGTCAAAAGTAAAGAGTTCGGCCTGTGCATAAATTTCAAGAAAATTAAGTCTATGATTTTTTAGCAAGGCAGAGAAAAAACCCTGAATCTGTTTAAAACTTGATGGACATATCATGAAGCAGGTCATTAATAGCCACTTCACCACAGACAATACAATCCAGTAGTATACTTGAAATAATACTAAAATATCTATATCCATGTAGAACAGATTAAAGGAAACTTTCACTTCAAGTGATATTTGTAGCATTCTTTCATATTTGAACAAGCTATATACATGTATTTTAATATTTTAGGAAGCATGCAGTGTAACATCAATTTACATACACATTTGGTATTTTAAAAATGATTATCATTTTAAATAGTGTCGTTAATTCCTCATAAGAAAAAAAGAAATGGTAAACCACATATTGTAAAGATCACAGAGGTAACTCTCTGCAATATCCAAAAATAATTGCATCCTGTGGCATCAAAAGAGGATGCGCCATGAAGTTGTGATGATAATAATGATAATATTATATGAATTTATAGAGCACAGAACTTATGGACATGTATATATTCTTCTGTGCTGCAAGAGCTGATGTGCTTGAACAATATTAAACAGTTAAATGAAGAGATGTGTTTAAGTCTTAATTTGAATGATTCTACAGTTGGGGATTTCCTAATATAAAGTGGTAAGTTATTCCACAGTTTGGGAACTGCGCAGGCAAATGCTCTGTCTCCTAATGTTATTCTTGTTTTACATGTAGGGATTGGTAGAAGAAGAGTATCAGTGATACTGTGTATCTGATACTTTGGAACCTAAGGCAGTTGATAGAATTACAAACAGTATTAACTCTTTGAATGGTTTCTTTTCAAGAACTGATTGCATTTAAGTTTGATATTTCTTGTCAGTTGTGATTTGAATGCTTGATTGATTGCTGTCAAATAACCGCATGACGTTACTGTGTATACATTGAAATACAGAGTACTATTTATCAGCAGTGGTCCTCGGTTTTAGAATTTACTTCGGTACACTTGCATAAAGATGACATTCTGTATCCCTCCCCCCTATTTATCAATATGATGCAAGTATTTATTTGTGCGAGGCATTTTAAATACATTGTTACCTTATTGATCAACCAAATGATAGCAGCATATGGTTGGTATTGAATTATTTTGTTGAATATCATTAATTTGATTGGCACTGCAGAAATAGAAATAGAAAGGGTTTTCATACATCATGGGCATTATAACAAATAATCACATTAAAACTAGAGCTTAAATTGTAGTAAGAAATGGTATTCATTTCCACCTTAGACTGCTCTGCAGACTTGGCAGTATGAATAATAATTACTTTTAAAAAAGAAAGTATATATATCAAAAATGCTTTCCAATTTGATTACTATTCACAATTTATGGTACTTGTTACACACAGCACTTAGATTTTGAATTGCTTGTATGATACTCTCTTTAAATTGACATCAGAGAAAGATAAGGGACAACTTAATCTCTCATTCTTCCATTCATCCATTGAATACTATGCCAAGATAACTTTGGCGCAGGTCTATGAATATCAAATCATGATCAACGGGCTGATGTGGCCCCGTGTTGCTAATTTGTTGTTTGTTAAAGCTTTTAAAATGCAAAGAAACCATTTTACCAAAGAAATCCTAATGGTTCTCTGGTATACCACAGTTTTATTGCATCTTTGTTAAAGCCTTTAAAGTAGCGATATGGATGGCATAATGAAGAAATGAATCTCTTGTTGGTTCTTTGGTACAGCCTTGCAGTTGGCCGAGGAGAAGCGGCGTGACAAAGAACAGCGTCTGTTCATGAGGCAGCAGCAAAAGATAGCTCGTCTACAGCAGATGAGACTAGAACGAGAGGTCCGCACCCAACAGCTTATCGAGGTATGTCTCTCTCTCCCTCAAGAACCTCCTCTCTTACCCCCTTATCCTTCTCTTTAACTTTCAGCGATGGTCTAAAGCTGGGCAATTCCACAGTGACGGAATTACAAATCAGGTATTCTTTAGCTCACATTTTTAGAGTTTGTATGCAAATTTGGGACTCTGCCCCTCCCCCCCCCCTCTTTCACCGTTCAATACTCTGTAAATATGCTCATTCTTTCACCTGAACTCTTTCATTCCAACAGTTGGCCATTTACATTCATGATATTGCGGTATATGTACCTCGGATAATGGAATTACGAGAAAATGGTGTCACTTTCATACAGCAAAAAATGTCATGTAAAATCAAACACGCATTTTACCAATACTGATTGAGATGGTGGAATTCCGTTTTTAGCTGCTTTTAATTCAAGGATTTGGCTATTCAGGACTACAAAGTGATTGTTTTTTTATAAATCTAAAATTAGCTGATTTTGTGCTTCCCATGTGGAATTGCCCAGTAGTCTTAATATATTTCTTGTGTTTATAGTCAATGGAAGAATGTATTATGTATGATTGTTTTCATGAAATTAAAAGATGCTTATTCATGGGTCATATTTGGAGTGTATGTAACTTTAGGTGTGCATGAATACCAATGAAAGCAGGTCATTATTTGATGTATAAAAGGGAATAGTGTTCAGATAATAATTTTCAATGAGTGCTGCTTATGAAAATTAACCTTTTCGAGTTCAAGAGAATTTTGTATTTTAAATCTTGACAATGCTAGGCATGCTTATGTCTTATACATATATAGACAAGTGCCCTTCTAACCTGTAAGATGTGATAATCACTTCTTTGTAATTCAAGCTGTTTTGAAGGAAAAGAGAGGAATTTGCATCTAAAAATCTCTAGTGTTATATTTTGTATTGATATGGTTGACATTACCATCGGAAACATTAAATGATATTAATTGCATCCTGGAAAGGGATTTACCCAAATTTTTCAGAGCAGCCAAATTTTTTTTGTTTAATGTTTATTACTAACTCTCTCCATAGGCCAAATATATATCTCTTAGCAAATAAAAGGAACTGCTTGATTTATAACCAAAAGTCATATTCCCCTCTTATATTTACTTCCTGTATGCTGTAATTAAGAAAGGAAATTCTAACTTCTATTTTCCTGGCAGATCTTGTAATTTGAGTTTTGAGATTATGACCACGGTTATTTTTTCTTTTATGAAATGACTATAAAGCGTATTTATCTTCTGCATGCTTGCTTCGCAGTACTTGCACGTTGCCCTGCTTCATAGAGATAACTGTGTACATGTATGCAAGACCCCTACTCCTACTAACAATTCAACAAACAGATAATATCTAATTATTCATCATTTATGAAAAAATAAAAGTGATTTTGCATTTTTCCCCTAATATGGACATAGGCATTTTGGTTTTTTTTTTTTACTGGGTTTTATGCTTGCATGAAAAATATTTTGTGTAAATGGAATGCACTATTTCATTCCTCAACCAATCACATTTTGACATATATAAGTGATTATTATCCCATAGACAGTAGGTAGTTTGAAGTCAGTTTTAGGATGTCTTAGGGTGTTGCTGGTACATGTATGTGAATAAATCAAGAACAACAACTGCTTCAATTCTATCCTCCTATTCCCTTTTTTTCTCTGTTGTGATTTGTCTATGAATGTAGAGGGCCAAGTCCAAGGTATTTTGTTCTGTATAATATTCAGTTCAATTCAATTCAATTCAATTCAATTCATTTATTTTTCCTCTTTCAATTTTTCATATTTACAATGATAGTACAGTTTACATATTCACATATTAACATACATATAGATCAACTTTCACAATACAATGAATTTTTTTTTAAAAATTGAAAGGGAAGGAGGGCCGACTAAAAAGCAGAGCTTGTAGGGTGTAGGCCCCCCCCTCCCCCCCCCCCCCCCCCCGTTAAAAGTAATTATTATGAACTATTATTTTACGAAGAAAAAAAAAACAATAACAATAACTGATTCAGTAATTACAAAATCATTTTAAGATGTAAAACAATGATAAATATATACATAAAAAACAATCAAGGTACACAAACATCAAAGCTGCACAAAGTCATGCTACAAATTATATTCGATTGGGAAATGCAATTACCTAGTAGCTATTCAGAAGAAAGCTTCTATGTCTCCTTTTGAAAATTTGTATGGAATTGCAATTGCATTGTATAATATCATTTGGAAGAGAATTCCACAGTTTTGGACCTGTAAAAACAAATGTCTTTTGAGCAAACGATGTTCTATTTAGTGGTAGATGGAAGGAGCTCGCCTGGCGCGTGAAGTAACTATGAATAGAATCATTTTTTACAAACATATCATTAAGAGGCATAGGTAATTGTTTAGTGCTGAGCTTGTACATTAGCTGTCCAAGCTGAAAAATATACAAGTCTTTAATTTTCAAAGTTTTATCATTCAGAAAAAGATTATGACTACAGACTACACTCCCTGTCCAGACTACCTAAATTAATTCCATCGCTATACAAAATCTGTATAGCTATGCGATAAGTGGTTGATTGTCACAGTATGAACATCATATAAGGAAGGGTTACATAGCGAAACTCATGTTTTAGCATTTTTTAAAAACAAAAGCTCACTAAGAATCAGCATTCCATAATGTATTTGTGACAGAATTCCACATTATGTGGTTTGCCCCAATAACCTTGTAAAACGTACCGAACAGTTGAGCAGAAAGAACAAAAAATTCTATGCCCGTTATGGTTCTGTCACTAAGGAAAATAAGCACTAAAACCTGTAAAATGGCAATGCAATGGAAAGTTCAAAATCACTGTTTTTATATGCAAATTGGCAACTTTTTATCTTCAATGGACTTTCCGTTAATTTATATTCATTTCGTATTCATGAAATTTTATATGAAAGTGCACCAATAGAAGAAAAATGCTGGTGTTGCCAATGTGATGAAGAAAAGCTGCTCAAATTAGGCTTTCAATAATTCCTGTCCCGAATGGACTAAAACTAAATCTGAGTATTGTATCTTTATGAAAATGATATGCGTATGCAATGTTTCTTTATATGAATTTCCTATAATTTTCCTTAAAATCTGAACAGGCGGACAGATGCATTAAAGTTTTTTTGTGTTTAAAAAGTTGTTTGCCATTCGCTGGCTTTGACTTATTCATTTTTTCGTTGAATTTTAATGGTAATACATGGCACACACAGAGACCAAATACCTTTGACTTGCCTACAGAATCTTTGTACAGATGTATTGTACAGCATGGGCAAATGACACAAAATAATATGTGGTACTGTTTTAAAACCGTTCTTTTGTTGCATTGTACGTGTGTTCCTGTCGTGCACAGTGCACTATCAACTGCGTGCACTGTACAGGCTCTCTTGCTTAATGTTTCTCTTTTGAATGTTGAATAGTGTGTGAGAGCAGGCACCAATGTTCCATGTTTTTTGTACTACCAGGAGCGCAGAAAACGAAAAGAGATGGAGGCAAATCAGAAAACCATGGATACGCTAAGACGTGCTAAGGTTGGTTGATAAGGGGCGTTTTGTTATCAAATAACATCATTTCCCAAACCTTCGTTGTAGTTTTGTGTTTGGCTGTTCACCCCATGTTTTGTGCAGTTTGACATCTGCATATATTTTCTTTCTTGTGATCAAACTATCAACAAATATGTATTTTAGTAGAATTTTTACTCAAAGGACATCACTTTGGTATGTTTGTTTTTAGGCCTCCACAGTGGAGGTGCAAGAAATAATGTTCTTGGGAAAAGTGGCGGTTTAGTGAACAATTCCTCAGTTACAAGTATTAGCAAAAAGAAAAAAAAAGAAGAAGAAAAAGAAATAGAGCAAAAGTGAGAGTTAGACCAAGGTAACTGCACGTCATAGAAACAAAACAATGTTAACTTGTTTTATTAGAGTGTAAATTGCTGTAAACCTCAACATCATCTAGTTACAATATTGGGAATGATATGCAAAATGTTTCATTTTAGAAAAGAAAAACTGATTGAATGTACATTTTTATGTTACATTATCTTGTAATTGGCATTGTCTCCATGGTGATTTAAATCCTGTGATTGATATATTCCATATGAAAGGGGTCTAAAATGACAAAGAGTGTCAGTAAAATTGTCTTTTATATGACTTGCAGTTTTAGAAGTCATGATCTGTGACATTTTACAAAAGCATTCCTTCATAGAGTGAGGAAAGGGGATGGGGTAGAGGGGGTTTTCTAAACATCCTTATATTTCCTGTTATCCATGACATTTCTCATGATTACCTATTAGGCATTTTGTAGTAAATTGAAAGAAGACAAAGTGATCAGTGCAAAAGATTGCTGTGCATTCCTTTACTGCTAAAAAGCATTGAAATCCCTTCAAAGAAGATGTACATATAAATTGCGATTCCATATGACATCTGTATTGAGTTGTTGAACATAACTGTTTTACTTTAGGAGAGAGAAATAAGGAGGCAACATGCTGTACTTCAAAAACATCAGGTCAGTTTGACCAGCAGGTCTTGGTTTCTCTTTCTGTCTTGTTTGGACTTTTTGAGGTGGAGGAAAACCTACTGTAATTGTATATCCTCTTTTGATGTGTTTGTTGTTGAACTTATCTAATCTGCAACACGGACATTTTTTGTCAGTTTGTCTGGTGTCTGCCATTTCATGTAATGTTTTCAAGTATGGCCTTCAATCTTGTTAAGAAAATGATTGTAGTGATTTTATGGATGATTCCATTTACAATTTAACACAATAGTGATGTGGGCTAGAAAGTTTGTCAAGCTTTGATTCTTTCATACTTTATTAATTTTGGATTGGAAAAGTTTGTCTTGCTTTCAGCCAATCAGAATACATGTATGAACATGATTCATTTAGACATTGTCTAGCATCTATAGACATTGGTTTTGATTTGCACCTCATTACTTTCTCATATATTTATTTCATTTGGGGTTGAACACTGACAGTATGCTAAAGAGGGAACTGAAGTTGTTCTGTTATGCAAATAGTCTATTCTCCCACAACTTTAAAGAGCATGCATTCAAAAAAAAAAAGGGGGGGGGGGACACTGTCTCCACACTACCTAATTTGAAAATGATATCAAGAGTATGTGCAAAGCTCTGAAAATTAGGTGGTAACTTTAATATCCTACATGTATTTCTGAAGGCTTCACCAAAAAGTTACTCTCGTTATTACACTTGCTGTGTGTTTTGGGGAAGGGGGGGGGGGGGCTGGTTCCACTTGTGTGTAATGTGGGTCTCGTCTTTTAAAAAAGAAAAATCATTAGTTTTCATTGCCTTCCTTTTTGCAACTTTCGGTTTCAGAATCCTTTCTCCTGTCTTCTAACTATTGTCATGTTGAATGATGAAAACATCATTGTAACATATTGTCAGTGATAAATACACTGTAAAAAAAAAAAATCTTTGGGTAACTTTCAACTACTGAAGCTGTCACAGTATGCTGCTCAATCTTTCTGGTTCTAGAGGTTTATTTTATAGCTTATGTCATCATTTCTCTAACCATGTTTTGATATAATTCCATCTATTTTCCTCTTCATTTTCTATTATGGTACCTTTTTGCATCTCTTTTAGATGGTTTGTGGTGCATCTCTCATGTTCTTCCAGATGTCATCTATGTCTCTCTTGTTTTCATTCCTCCAGAAAGGATGGCCCTGAAAGAATGCCACTCCTAAGATCAGCTATTTCATGGCCATTACTGATGTAGTATCATTAGTTTTTATTTTATTGGGTAGAAAATTCTTTTCCGAGTAAAATGACACCAATATCATCCATTTTGGGTAAGGGGTTTGGATTCTACAGCTATTTTTGTTAGGCAGTGTCATTTTCAGAATTTGCTACTTTTGCAGCCGTAGTCATGCTTAAAGCAACAAGAAAGTTGTGTACGACAGCATTCCATACAATATCCGTTTCATACATGTTGTGTTCATTTTCAAACAAGAGCAGTCATATGTTTGTTAAAAAAGCTGACTATGAAATGGCGTTATACACAACTTTCTCCCTGCCTCAAGTACGATTATGGTTGCAAAGGTAGCAAAATGACATTGTCTCATATTGATAGCCAGAGAATCAGATTGTTTTGCCCCAGTTTGATGATCTTGATGTCATTTGACTGGTACTTAGAAAAGAATTTTTTACCCAATAAAATAGCAAAAAAGTTGTATTGTGTCAGTGATGATGGTGATGTTGCAGGTCTCAGGAGATGCATTTTTTTCTGGGCCACCCAGTATAATTACTTCTGCTGTACAATTTGATTCTTACTTCCTCCAGCCATTTTCATGGAAATGAGCAGAAATTATGAAGAATAATCTAATCAAACGTGTCAGGACCTAGCTCACGTTTTAAATCATTTTGTGGTTTTTATCTTTTGTTTTTTCTTCTTCTCTTCTAGACATGAAATAGCAATAAACAAGGAAGTAATGAATGGATTTCTGTCGATTAAATTGTGATATACAGAAAATGTTTATTATGATAAACTGAGACACATTTTCAATTCTTTTTTTTAATGTGTGTGATTAATGATGTAAATTGTTTGAAAGGCACTGTCTGAAGTAAAATTCATGTTTTTCTTTCATATTTTCCTTTCCTGTCTGTGTTTATTCTAATACTGCATTGCTAAAAATCCTCAACCCCTTCACTTGCATTTTTTATCATGAGCCCTAAAAATTTAATTGTTGTTGATGCTGTTCTTATCCGTGCTCTAACAGTGATAACATGACTGTTCCCTGCCTGCAATCACTAATCTAGTGTATAATCTTATATGCTGTGTTAAGGGCTTGCTTTGCACTTTGCTTTGCATCTCACCAAGCTGACACAATTTGAAGCCATTTAAGTTGTTCTTGAATCTTTTCAATGAAGAATATAATGGTTTTTCTTTCAGGAGCGAGAGAGGAGAAAGCAACACATGCTTCTAGTGAGAGCACTGGAGGCTCGGAAGAAGGCAGAGGTAATTAATTAAATTGATCATTCAAACAAAGAAACAAATAAACAGCAATTAAAACATCAGTCAGTCAGTCTGTTCAGATCTGTATCTAATTTTCATTTTATCTTTATTTTTCTTTCTCGTCTACAAATAATTTTCCTACATACAGGTATTTTGATATCATTCTGTCAAAACATAGGCATTTGGTTTGATTAAGTATCAAGCTTTTCCAGAAAAGTTTTCTGTATTTTCATAGGTTTATTTTTGGAAAATCTTTCGACAATTAAAAACTGATATTGCCTGATTTGACATTCGATTATAAAATCAGCTTCAAAATGATTTTGCTTAGTCTGGTACAAGTTCGGTAGATTTGATCTTCCTTGCTTACATGTATTTGTAAATCATCTCGTATAAAGCCAAAATTCATTATGCTCCTCCTCCTCCCTCTCCTACTCATCACCCTTTATTACAGTCAGCATTTTCCTTCTAATAAAGGGATAGTGACTGTCTTGTCATGATGATATTCCCTCCTTCTACTTCTTGTCTTAAAGTGATTATACAGCGGTAAAATTTTTTTGATACATGTATATGATCGAGAATAGAATTCTAAGAAGAATTACATTAAAAATTTGATGATTTTCAATCGAAATCAATGCATTTTGGCTCATTTTCTCATTAAAAGTCAAGAGTTGACTAAAAAATTTGAGTATGAGGTATGACGTAAAAGTGGATACCCAGCGTCGCGCATTGCAGTTGTGCTGCGCGTTAGACTGTCCAATTTGTATTATATCTTGCGCGCATTTTGCTAGAAGTGCGCAACAAGGTACCCACTTTGACGTCATTTTGACGTCAAAGTGGGTACCCAGTTGAAACTGGGTCACAGCTGAGGGGTCAAAAATATCCTGAAATCTTACCACATTGGGGGGTTTCCTTGGCAACATGACTTTTTAAAAAACTTTAAGCAGATGATTTTCTGCTAATAAAATCTTGCTCTTTCAAATGAACTAACATTGTTTCAACATTGGGTACCCCCTTTAAGCATCCATCTCATCTAGACCACCCTAACTGCTTTCTTTCTTCACAAGATCTCTGGATGCAGTCTTTGGTCTTCTCTTTTCTCTTGTGCTATCCACTTCCAGATCCCTTGCTCTTTTTCACTTTCATCATCTTGTATATACTTATCAAGAAAAAAAAATTGAATGTGTTCATATATTTTCTGTAAAAATATTGTAATGCAATTGTTTTTCTTTCTTTTGCAAACAAAATAAATACAAATTGAATTGAATTGAATCTACCCTTCTCAGCACATGACCCATCCATCTCAGCCCACTTCTCTTGGTCACTTCCAACACCGTTTTTTTTTTTTTTTTTTCAGACCCAACCTTTCCATGAGCTCATTTGTATTTCCTTTGGATAGTTTCACTCTGTACATCATCCGTATCATGGTTCTTTCTGTTTTCATCAAGATACCTTCTTGTTAATATAACCTTTTTTATGTACACCTGATATTGTTATTTCGCAGGAGAAAGAAAGAGAGAAGCAGGCAAAGAAGACAGAGAAGTACAACCGAAGAGAGAGGAGAATGCAGCAGAGAATGTTAGAAAGAGACATGGCAAGAGAGATCAAGAAGCCAGTGGAAGATATGAAGCTTGTTCCAGAAGCTCTTGTAAGTTGAGAACCCCCCCCCTCCCAACAAATTGTCTGTTAATCCCCTTTTGGCTCTCACCAAACTAAATAATTGTTCCATACATAAGATATATATGGAAATACATGGCAGTATATTATGATTATTTCAGGAAAAATGTAAATGTATATGATAAGCATATAATCAAACCAGAAACTCTCCCTTCAAGAAACTTTTGTGAATTGAAATATTTATTGTTAATCAGGTAGGAAACCAATTTTTGCATGGCATGAACCCTCGTGAATCTTGATCTCTTGCGAAATTTGCAAAAGTTTCCTCTGTTACTGAATCTGAATAAATCGACATGTTTTATATTAAAAAATACAACATGTATATCTACATGTACAAGTAAATCATAGTATACAAAACAAACAAATCGAAAGAAAGGTTGATGATGCTCCTTTATCAGAGTAACAATTGTAATAATTACCATTACGTACAAAAAAGCACGGCTAATCATAGAATGTCTAATGTATCTTGTTTCTGTCATTTAGGCCTTGCCTGAGCTAGAACGTGTGAAGGGTGTCACTATCTGTGGAGCTGCCTTTGCTGATTGTCTCATGGTCATTGAATTTCTACACACCTTTGGGGATGCACTAGGTCTTGGTAAGTAAACCTTCGTTCAGTTTCATTGAGGTAACTATCAGCAATACTCAAGGGTCTTGGGTGCTAAGCATAAGGGCTAGAGTCCATGGAAAATATGTGTTATTATAAAGTCCATTCTATTGAATCTATGTAATCCTGCTGAAATCATGTACAACCAAACTGCACACTGGTTTGGGTAATGGGAGTAAAGATCCACTTCAGTGGGCATCAAAATTTGTTGCAAAATATTGTAGTGGTTCATTCAGTTGACTATCATTCAAGAGGTTTGAGCTTTGAATCTCAGTCTAGCATTTGTGTTTTTGTCAAGATATTATTGCAAATTTGCCACTCTCCACCCAGGTGTAGATGGGTTCCTGATATGTCCCTAGGTTATGACTTGGATAATGATGTTGGAGTGCCAGGAGCATTATGTTGTGATGGACATCAGCACCATACAAAAAACCAGCATTGTCACTATGAACATGATAGACAAAGAAAGCGGACAAAATAAACAACCTGTCATTCTACCCTTCACAATGGTTCTAGTAGTCAAAAGAACATCCCTTCACTGCTGTTGTCTAAAATATGTGGAACAGGTGTCACATGCATATTCACCTGGAACTACATGATTAAACGTAATAGCTGTGAAGGGATGTTCTTTTGACTACCAGAACCATTGTGAAGGATAGAATGAGAGGTTGTTTATTTTGTCCGCTTTCTTTGTCCGCCATGTTCATAGTGTGTTCTTGTTACTATTATCACCTCTATGTTTGACATACAGTATGAGGACATTTCAAGGGCAATCCTTTTCATGTGATATTGCTCATGTGGTTAGCCCCCACATGGGATTGAAAGGAGTGAGAAAGCTAAAAGATTCCTGTACATGTTCACCAGACTGGAGTCTCCACTTACACATCATGCTTGTCATTTTCTTCTGCAGATGAAGACGACATCCCTACCATGTCTGTTCTCCAGGCTAGCCTGCTGAATGAAGAAGAACATGTCAATGTCCTCGTCACCTTGGCGATGAGACTCGTCAACAGTGCAATGGAAGACCCAGGTCTACCAGATGATGATAAAACACCAGATGTAGGTTTCTTAGTAATAAAATGCTGTTAATTGAGCATTGTGTTCCGTAATCTTTTTATTACAAGTGTGGGAACAAATTGAAATACAAAAGCGGAAAGAGCGTGAATTACCAAATAATTCCAATTGGTAGCATAAAACATATGTTTTTATGAAAATGGAAAAGTTGGAACCTACTTCATTTATTTATTGAGTGCCAAGTGACAAATGCTGCACAAATTATTGTAATTCTGTATTAAAAAAAAAAATGAATAAAGGAAATCAGTGAAGTCATGAAATAAAACAGTGCATGTATACAGCTCTAGCTTGTTTGGTTTTTATAAGATTATGGGGGGGGGGGGGGTTGGGTGGTTGGGAGAGTGAAGCTTTTCTTGAAAGATCTTAAAATAATGTTGCTTAACTCATAGGCTACTGGAATTTGGTAGTCTCTATATTAAGCCTATGGGAAAGAGAGAATTCAGTTGTCAACAGGTTAAGATTCAAATCTGTGGAAGAATCGGCTGCTCATGTCAACAGAGGATTAATGTTAATTCATTGTGTTGCCTGTCAATTAGATAACTAATGAAGCCATAAATAGCTATTGTTGGGATTCATTATAGCTCAAAATGGGAAACCATGTTTCAGTGAAGCAGCATCGTTTGCAGAGCTTCAAGGCAGTCCTTGATGGGAATACAGAGTGCACAATACAGAAGGCCCAGCTTATGAGAACTCCCTTTAACTCGTTGAATATGAGACCCAGGTGGTCTCTGTATTAAGTCAATTGGAATTTGAGAATTCAGTAGTAAACGGGTTAATCCATTCTTCACATTTAGTGCTTATTTTCCTTATCAAAATTTCATCTTGAAACGACAAATAGTAGTGCAACAAAAATAGACACTGTATGTGTAGAATTTTTCCTTTTTCTGCTCATGCATTTGATATGTTTTTCAGGGCTATGTGTCAAAAGTTAGATGTATTTGGCCATACCACAAAATGTAGACTGGCTCTGTCAAATGGGTTATACTCTTAAAAACAGAGCCCGGGACAACTGTACTGGGACCAGTCATAGATGCATGATATACCACAATCAAATTATACTGCAGTGGGCTAGACTGTTAAAATGATTGTGGACCAGGCCTCAAGGAATATTGTAGGTCAACTAATCAAATAACAGATCTGTAATGAGAAGATGCAGTATTTGAGTTCCACTCTGAATTTCAATTTCAATTTCAATTTCAATTTCAATTTCAATTTCAATTTTGAATTTTGAATTTTGAATTTTGAATTTGATTTGAATATGAATATGAGTTTGAACTTGAATTTGAATTTGGATTTGGATTTGGATTTGGATTTGAATTTGAATTTGACCAATTTGAATGTCTGTACACACTACAGGCAATGACAGCTGGTGGGCAACGTCTACTAGAGATTGATGTTACTCAGGAGAACCTATCTGAAGTACTCAGCTGCTACCTCAAGGCTATGAAAGGCCCCCATGATGAGGTGAGTTTATACCAGTGTCAAAGGTCAGAGGTCATCATCCATAAGACTTTATATGAACTATTGATTATATTTAACATGCAATTACAATGGAAAGAGAACCTGTCAGCAGTATTCAACTTGTTTGTTACACATAAAGGCTGTGAAAGGCCTAACTCATATTTCATCTGTTCAGAGCCAGAAGGGCATTAACTCATATCATTTTATACAGACCTAACACCCTTCTGGTTCCAAACAGATGATCTTGTTTATCTCAAGGTTTTACGTCAAAGGTCATTGTCAAGAAATTTGATTCAGTTCAATTTGATTAAAATTTATTTTCATATTTCTTTTTTTTAAACACAAAAAATTGTCTTCGCACTCTTTACAGAAACCAAAAATTTACAGTAGAAACAAATCACATAATAGGGTGCAGTGACAAAAAATATAAAGATAAATTGAATTCATGGATGCTTTTTTTGATGTGACTTAGGATTAAGATGTGCAAAATGCTTTAAAGCACATACAAAAAGAGTTTTTAATGAAAAGTCTTGTTTGCCTCTTCTTGTCTCTTATATTACTGCAGCAATATGTTTGTAGCATTTTCTTTACAAATTTTAATACAAAGAATCAAACTATCCCCATGCTTTAGCTTGCAGTCAAGCTCCAGACGGTGCCATTCCTGGCCCTCAACCCCACCCACAAGGCCAGTATTCTAGGCTACCTGGTCAATCAGCTGGTCTGTAGTGACCGTGTGGTAGCCTGCATCGACAGCAGCATGGAAAACCTCTCCAACCTACGTAGGGACAAGTGGGTGGTCGAGGGGAAGATTCGCAAGTAAGTCACAGATCACATTCTAATTTCAGAGGAATGATTTCTATTTTGTCTCCCTCGGACTGATGATATAAAACCTTTTGAGTTCTCTCTGTTTCTAAAACCTATTCTTCATTTTGCCTTGTCAGTGAAACAAGTTTGTTTCTCGTTCAAATCGTGTTCATACGTAGTTCAAAGAGATTTGTACGAAGAGTTTACTTAGATGTTCTCTGTAGGTTCCCATGGTGAGCGAATATTCACAGTTGAAGGCTTTCAGTAAGACCATGTGGTAGCCTTGGTGAAAAGCTGTTAACATATTCTTTTGTCAAAAGAGGTTGATGATATGAAGCAAATTTTTAATCTACTCTAGATCATGACCATTATGATTACAGTGGGGCTTTGGAATTTGCACCGTAAGTCCTGAATCACTCTGGGTTGTGCGATCCTTCACTGATTTGATGTCACCATTATTTTGATTTACAGACTGAGAATCCAGCAAGAGAAGAAATTTGGCAAACACAACGAGTCAGCCAAGCGCAAGCGAGGGCGCCCTCCAAAGAACCCTGAGGAAGTGGAAGTCCCAGACGAGTACAAATTTGAAGATGAGAGCAAAGACGGAGGAGAGAAGGAGTCAGAAGATGCGCCAGAGAAAGATGTTGGGGACGAGGAAGGAGAGAAACCAGTGGAAGTTGAAGAAGTGGAGGAGAAGGAAGAGAAGGGTAATGGAAAGCAGAGTCCAACCAGAGAACAGCTGGAGAAGAAGATTGAAAAGCTTTCAAAGGTTTGCATAGCTGTAGCCTTTTGTAGGCCTTTTTCACTGTGAACTTAACCTTGGCCCCATTGCATAAACCTTACCATTAATGGTAACTTTGCCATCAATGCTAACTTCCATGGGAACTGTTAATTTGATTGGCTGTTGAGCAGTGTTTACGTGGTAGTTACCATTGATGGCAGAGTTACCATTAATGGTAAGTTTTATGCAATGGGGGCCCTAGTCTTTATTTTACCATTTGAATATCAAGGTAGATTAACTCCATGAAATGTTCAGGAATTTTCATTTTGCAGTAATGTAATTAGATATGATGCAGCAAAGATGTATCTGTTCTTATATTGCAAAGTGGACTTGAACTAAAGAGTAAAGTGTATGCAGTACCATTTCTTTTTCTTCCTTCTCTGTCGAGAAATTGTTGGCTTATTTTATGATACAAGTTCATTCTATGTCTTTTTCGATTTCATTGCAGCAACATGGACAGTTCAGAAACAAGATATTTGAAGCATCCCATTCCCTACGTGCCATGTCATTTGGCATGGACCGCTACAAGCGTCGCTACTGGGTGCTACCTCATTCCGGAGGGGTGTTGGTGGAAGGAATGGAGAGTGCCGTGCCCGATGAATTTGCTGAACTCTTGAAATCAAACTGTGATGGGGCCACAGAGCCTGCTGATACCAAAGAAAATATTAAAACCGAAACCCAAGACAGTACAGTGCCGACTGAACCTGCAATAAAACAAGAAGCTGAAGAGGAAATAAAGCAAGAGTGCGAAAGGACGCTTGAAAATGAGCCTGAAGTGAAAATGGAAGTTGAGGATGGAAAGTCAGAGGAAAGAAAGCCAGAGGAAGAAAATTCAGAGGAAATGAAAGTGGAAGAGGCAAAGATGGAGGAAATGAAATTGGAGGAAGCAAAAGTGGAGGAAGCGCTGGAACAAGCTTTAGATTTCAGTAGACAGAAGGAGAGAGACACCGAACAGGCTTTAGATTTGAGTGATAAGTCAGGTGCTAGGAGAGATGAGATTGCCAAAGGGTCAGAGCAACCGGAAAAGATTGATGTTTGCAATGGACCTCAAGCTGAGGAAAGCAAAGAGGAGAAGGATGCACAAAATTTGATCCTTGAGCAACCCGAGGATCTGTCTAATTCAGGCATCTTCCAGAGCCATGAAAAGAGCTTGGACATGGCTGAGGAGGATAGTGAAGCAGTTGTGAAGGAGATTATCAACGATGTAGTTAATGCTGCTGCAAACAGTCTTGATAAATATGCTGCTGATGTGGACAAAAGTGCAAACGATCATTCCCAGATGAATGGGGAGTGTGGTAAGGAGAAGGAGGAGGATGAGAGAGCCAGTACCAGTGAGAAATCTCTTGAGGAGAAATCAGATCCTATACCAGGATTTGTGAGCCTTGAGGGTCTGGTTCCTAGGTCAGATGCTTCATCTCCTTTGATTAAACCATACAACGGTGGGGAACTCATCACTGCTGATCAACTCAGTAAACTCCCTGGCTCCAAGTTCAACGGAGTCTCAGACTCATCCAACACATGGTTCAGTATCTTGCCTCGACTTCCCTGCGATGAGAACTCCCTCACCAAATCGGAAAGCGCTGCCTCTGCGGACTCTGGCTCCCAGGCAGAGATGTCCGCAACGCAGTCTGCAGCTGACGGTAGCCAGGTTTCTGCCGCTGCGGCTGCCGCGTTCCCTGCCGCCTTTGCCTTCAACCCTTACATCTACCACATGCCAATCCCCTTGATGCCTGTGGGCCAGATGAACTCTTTCCTGGGGACCTATGCCTTTCCCCAGATGGCTGCTATCCCCATGCAGCCAATGGGTCCCACCATGAACGGAGAAGGAACAGAGGAGCAGGCAGCAGCTATCGAGCAAACGTACGCCCAGAACCTCATCAAGCAGGAGAAGTCTGAAGAGACAGAAGAAGAAGAGGAAGAAAACAAGGCCATTGCTCAGATGAAAGCAGTTCTTGCTAGGATCGAGGCTGCCAAGGTGGAACCTATCCCAAAGAGTAAGTCAGATTAGATAATTTTGCTTTTGATGATAAGATAGTAACCTGAGTGTAATGAAATTATCATCCACAGGTTTCAGGAAAAAAGTTTCCTTTGTCCTTTGTTGGGTAAAGTAAAGAAGAAGTAAAACAACAGTGCCGTCAAACCACAGATCCCCTAAGTGCTCTGTTTTATAAAGGGCATTGTCTGTATTTTCCTAATATTGAAATGACATAAATGTGCACTTCATGACAGGGTCACTATCCAGCAATACATGTATGTAACCAAAATACCCTTCGTGTTTTTCAAATAGTCTCTTCCAGCACTTTGATCAGTCACCATTGCACAACATTTTTTCTCGCAACCTGCCGCATTTTTGTGCGAGGGTCAAAACAACAGCGGATGCATGGTTTCATATACCACGCCCAGGCTTGCAGAATCACAGTGCTAGGATTCTATGGTCTTGAGTCTTGACAATGTCGCAGATACTTTTTGTACTACAACTAAATATTGCTGGACTCTCTGTCATGAATATTCCGTCATGAATATATGGATATTTTGAATATAATGTAAAAGATAAAACTCGATACTTCCATAGATATATGCATCTTGATGGTAGCTCATATTCTTTTCTTGTCTTTTAACCGCTTGAAATCTTGTAAAGAAAGTGTTTTACTATTTCATCAATTATTTTTAACAAATATTTCTGTGTTGGTAAACAATCCATTTATTTTTACAGAAAATCTAATGAGCATAGCATTAAACTTTCTTGAGTTACATTACTTTGATAAAGATGACCATACAATACAACTCACCACTACAGCTCAGCTGGAGAGGGCCATTTCAGGCACTGGAAACAAAGTGCATCCTCTTTACTCATTTGAATGCAACCTCTGGTTTGGTTTTAGAGACATGGCATATATCAATGTTGAAACATGAACAGTAAATTGTACAGTATATTGTTGGCTATCTGACAGAGCATAATGAAGTTACACATAAGACTAATTCATTCCCTTAACAACCTATCTATCTTTGTAGATTTACAGCATGGTTGGTGGTATGTGTCCGATCCTGAGAAGATGGCGGAGATCACCCGTAACCTCTACCCACGAGGGATCAGGGAGAGAAGCCTGCAGAAGAGTCTTCAGAAATACACTGAATTCTGTACCAAGGCTTGTACTAAAGGACTTCACAAGAGTGAGTAGCAGGGTTTAGAATTGGAGTAGAAATAATCTTTGACAAATTCTTGCATTTCGCAATCCTTGCACCCTCATTCTGTTCAGTTGCGACAGTCTCTGTAGGGCGTTAATTCTGGGAGATGGGTCGACAACAGTACCATCAACACCTTACACTAGTCGCCTTTTCCGCTCCTATTCTAAGTCATTACAGACTTCCCAACCCTTCATATTTTCCCTGGGCTGTCTTTGCTAGTTCTACTAACTCATTCTTCATCTTCCCTGCGCTTGGGATCCCTTGGTCAGTTAAATATTTCTTCAATTGATAAACTCTCACTCGTGGCGTCTGCTATCTTGGAAATAGTTGTCGACCTGCGAGTGGGAAGATAGGCCCCTCATGGTACAGACAGTGGTGGCGCATGGATTGTGAAATGCGAGAATTGTTGACTGACATTGTTGTACATTGTGTTCATCACTTCTAGATAGTCCACTTGGAACTAACTATAAGACTGGAAGTATATCTTATGAAAGTGGCGTTGTGCAGAGACAAGGTTTAGTATGGATTTATGCGATTTGGTTCACTTGCTTTGATGGCAGTTTTGGATGTTACCCTGGATCAAATGATGACATACATGGATGTTAATTTGGGGTAGAATGTTTCAGAGATTTACAGCTTCTCGCTAGTTGGATTCAGGGAAGAATGTTTGATGGGCACTGGAAGACATAGTTTGTCGTGCCTCTTCCTTTGATCTCTACCCCTAAACCTAGTCCTTGATCAAATATTAGAATTTTCATCATGAAGCAACTAGCCAGAAGCATGATACAGCTTCTGGCTAGTTGGATTCAGTAAAGAATGTTTACTGAGCACTGAAAGGCATAAAATTGTTTGTTGTGCCTCTTTATTAGATCGCTACCTCTAAACCTAGTCCTTGGTTATATATCAGAATTTTCATCATAATCCTTTTATAACAGCTCTGAAGATGTCAGAGAACCCTAACTTGAAGGAGGGAGGCTATGTAGATCCTGACCCTTCACATAGTTGGGACGAGGAGCTGGCCTTTAACATTGAGAAAGAAATGATCGTGGCTATTGAAACTATGGAGGAGAAGCTTAGCACAGGATTTATGCAAACCAAGGTAGGTACACGTATACAGGATATCGACTGACAAACACAGAATATTTCCAGCGTCACACAAGTTGTAGATTTGTTGTTTGAACACTTATTTGGCAAACTCAAAGGCTATTTGCAAATGATTTTGTTTGAATTTGCATTTCTGCATGATTTGGGTGCAGGAAAAGATTTAAAAATTTTGAATTTCATTTAGCTGTTGCACTTCCTAGTCACCCCTGAAAAGGCTGTGTTATTTTGGTGGTCTTCCAGCAGGAAAGGGTCAGGAAGGGCTGGAAAAGGCTACTGACCACTCACTTAGCTTTCAATTTTTAATTTTCAATTTATTTTTCACAAAAATCAATATAACATTGATATAAAAATTTGATATCAAGAAACATTATAAACCAGTTACAACCAAATCAGTAATAATACTGCAACAACATAGGATATACAAGAAATCATTATAGTACATGTATTTGTGTTGATACTTTTGCTTTCATATTGTGGAGGGGCCTAAAGTGAAGCAAGGCTTGCTGTGGTTAGGCTTTACTTCTCTCTCTTCATAACTGTTGATTACTGTGGACTTACCTTTTATGTACTTAAAAAACAGTGTGTCTTTTTGCTTGGTTGCTGTCTTCAGTGCATACGAGAGGTGTGAATAAATAAATTATTTTCTTTATGTGCCAGGGCTGGGTGATCCCAGAGAGAGCCACTGAGAGTCCTGACCTTGTGTCATGTCAAGCAGCTAAGGAGGCTGGCATCGATCTGGTAGACTTTGCTATCCAGAGGTTACAATCCTTTGAGAAGGCAATCGAGAGAAGATATCTAAGACCCCCTCTTGGATTTAGGTAAGTCGCGGGGTAAAAACTACAAGCGGGCGACGGGCGATTTAGCCCTCTTCAGAGCTCAAATAGCTCCCTTAAATCTTCAAAACCCAGTTCTTTGGGGCGACCATTTTCTTCAGAGTCGCCCTCGCTTCTGCTCCGAAAATTAGCAATGAATTCGTGAGTCATGTTCTAGGAGCAGCAGAAATAACATTTCTTTAAAACAACACACATATTTACGCATTATACTCTACTGATACTCAAGGAGAAAATTTTGACATCAACAATTTGAATTCAACATAGCTCCCTTGGTGCTAGATATAGCTCTTGTAAAGTTGTTCTCCAGAGCGATTTTTTAAAGAGAATAGCTCTTGTGGCAAAAAAAGTATTTTTTTCCCTGGTAAGTCAACAGATTGCTTGAAGCATGTGATGTGCACTTGATGTCCAAAGAATCCTCCTTATTTGATACTGTGTCTTAATTATTTTCCAGCAATCAAATGTATTTTGTTTAAACTGCTATTGCAGTTGATACTTTGTTATGATTGCCACATAAATTCTTGCCCATGTAATAGTAATTTCTAGACAAAAAGCAAAAATCAAAACCACTAATAAGTATGCTATTTGATTTAAACCAGCATTCTTATTTTTTAAATTTTATTTATTTTTCCTTATCAAACAGGGATCACACTACCTTTTCTGTGGATGCAGCAATATGGTAAATTTACTTTCAGTTCTTTCTCTATACAAGGTCATGGCTTTATGCAGCAGGGGGGGGGGGGGGGAAGAGGGGGGGCAACCCCCCCCCCCCCGAAATTTTGAAAACTTTCATTTTTTTTACTGAAAATTTCACAAAATTCACTGAGAGTGTGCACCAAATCCTTCAATTTCACTTTGAAAAATGCAAAAGCGCCCTCATGACCAGCTTGGTCACTTCGCTCCTTTGCTTTCGAGTTTCTTCAAAAATTTTTACGTGTCTTGACCCCCTAGGAAAAAAATTTTGTGTACGGCCCTGTACAAGGTTAAAATAATTAGTAAATAGTAGACTACAAAAATGAGAATAACAAAAACATGTAGCCTCATAGAATTATGTTTACTACAAGATATTGTGTATCGTTATAAATTTTGCTGGTAGTTTCCATGAATGAGAATCATGTTTTCTGTTAGAACTTCTGGTGAGGGTGTACTCACCTTCAAAAAAGTTGAAAAAGTAAAAGTAAAAGTAAAATTCTTGTGCATAGAATTGTGTCTGTGGTATTCTCGTATAGATTCATCTGGATGTGTGGTTACTTAACATACCTAGTTGTTAACTAGATCTATCCATGGACAAATTTCATTGAGATTTATTTCTATATCTTCCCTTTTCAATGTTTTTGTTAACAGTAAAGAGGAAAAGAAGAAGGAAAGGGAAAGGAAAGAGAGAGAGAAGAAGGAACGAGACAGGAGAGAGAAGCTGAGAGAAGAGGCCCGCATCAAGCGAGACGAAGAGGAGCTGCAGTTGCGTCTTCAGCGCCAGGCTGGCATCATCCTCAACTTCAACGAGGACTCCAACACCATTGACTGCACCGACAAGGAGGACGGCGAGAAGATGGCCACAGAGAAGATGGAGGTCGATGACGACGACGAAAGGACGTTGGACATCAACGAGGCTTCCATGGACACCACAAAGTCGACGCGGGACGAAGAAGAGGAAAAGGAAGATGGAGAGGGCAAGAAGGACAGAGACAATGAGACGAAGAACGAAGAGGAGAGCATGGCTCATTCTAATTTAGATGATGAGGAGGGAGATGGTTTCATCAGATCCGATGTTCCGAGAGGAATGTCGAGATGGAGGAGAGCTGTGGCAGACTGCTCCTCGGCAGCTCAGCTCTACATCTGCATCAACATGCTCGACAGATGTATTGCTTGGGACAAGTCCATCATGAAAGCTGTAAGTATTATTACTTACCTAAGATTTGAAATTAATCATTTGATAGCTAGAGGGGAAAAAAAACCCAGTAGCCTCTTGCCCATCAAGTATTTTGCTTCATCTATAAAGACATTTTTATTCAAAATAACATGATGTCAAATCTTTTCAGTGATAATTGGTAAGTTATGAATACGTGTAAAAAAAAATATACTGTTTGGAATATCCTTTCCCTAATATAAATTATTTTCTATTGTATATAGCTTCAGGGATTTTTTGCATGCTGCATTAGGTGCATGAGGCACATCCATTATTCAATTTCTTATTACCATGTAGATAGATATTCATGTTTATTTGTCTACTTTTATTTGTAGCTTGAATGTTTTAATTGTTTTTATTTACCTTTCTTATTTTGTCTTGTTTTTAAGTTTGTAAGATGGAGTAGTAAAAGTACAAATTTGTTTTTAGTATTGGTAGAAGTAGTAGTCACTGTAGCAGTAGAGATACTAGTCGTGATAGTAAGTAATTTTTGTATGAAGCTTTACAAGTACTTGTATGAATTGTTATGTATTTGTACAAAATAAGTGTCTATCCAATGGATAAAATCATTCATATCAAATTATTCGTAGTTCTCATACCCCAATAGCCAATTCTAAACTCCATGTTTATTCTTGCATTGTGTTGACAACAAGCCTTTTAGTGGAGTAGTAGAAATAAACCATTCATTCCCCCACACACAGACTTCCATTCATTGGGTGGTACTAGTAGTACATTACAGTAGAACAGTGCATGCATGAATGATTTCATCCTAGTAGTCTTGAATACCCAGCCTCTTTGATGAAACCCAAGCCTCCCTCTCCCCCTCCTTCCCTTGCATGCAGTCTTGTAAGGTGTGTCGGCGCTCCTGCGATGAGGCTAAGTTGCTGCTGTGTGACTGGTGCGACCGAGGCTACCATTTGTATTGCCTCAAACCCAAATTAACCGAGGTGCCCGAGGGAGACTGGTTTTGCGACAATTGCACCCAAAAGGTAGAATCTTGCAAAAAAATTTACAAAATTCTTGCATTGTATATGTTTTTTGGCATTTTTTTAAAAACAGGATGCAAAAATAATGACTACAAAAGTGGATGGAAAAAAAGAGCGAACTAAATTTCAGTTACACCAGATCACCTGAAGAGGAGAAAATAACATATTTGTGGTTGATGTGACAACTAATATTCTAATAAAAAGATTGGCTAATATTCCCTCCATCACCCTCGACTAGTATCATGCCTGGATTAATGTCATAACACAAGTCATATTCTTTCATTAACTCTCCTTCTATGGATAGTAGTTTGTGCTAAACATATCTCATACATATAGATTAACACATCATAGATTTTTGTAGATTTTTCACATTCACAATTTAAGAAAGACATGTGTTTTCTATTTGAATGAATACCAATTAACCTTAATTCCAATTTCTTCTGTATCTTTGCTTCATTCACAACTAATTTGGTTTTACTTTATATTTCATCCAACATTTTCTTTTTTTTTATGCCTCCGCGTTGCCGGAGGCATTATTTTGAACTGGCATTGGCTACTTTTATCTATATACTCACATCTATCAACATCACATAACCTTTCCAGTTTTCATTTCTAGCTTTGTATTATATGCTTTCTTATGATTCTTTTTGTAGAAGATGTACTTCAGATACATTTATGTGCAAACAATTGAAAACAGGAATCTTAAGGAATTTTTCCTTTCATATATCTTGTTAAATTTTTCAAATCAGTGTGATGGCTTTAATGCATATGCATACAAAACCATTGCACATACATTATCTGATCTTCCTTCATATGTTTGTGTTATTGTATTGGGAATTTTTATTTTTTATTTCTATTTATTTTTATTATTTAAAAAAAAAATATTTCTGTGGTTTATTGTTCTTGATGTCTTATTTGAGGTCTTGATGCATGGCATTGGCATTAGTTTTAGATCAAAAATTGCATGGTTCTGTTTGTGTAGAACTCACTATGCATAGAAACATTCTTCAGGAATACTAATTTGTTAGAGAGATAAGACAAATAACAGTATGGTAAGACAAATGATAAATACAATAATACAAGAGAATGGTAATTACTTTTTCAATGACCGGGATGGAATAATTAATGCAGATGCTAATATTGATTTTTTTTTTGTTCCCTTTTCAAACCTTCAGTCATAGTTGTGAAAAGAAATTGCAGCACAGTCCAGGATCTATGGTCTATATATATATATATATATATATATGTATATATATATATATGAACCAGTATTGAATTGACTTGTATGCTAAATGAGCAGAACAGTTTCATGTAGAGTGCCCTAACAGTTTACAATCCTGAGGTTAAAAGAAGCCAAGACAACAATATCAGACAGGCATGTGAATATAAAAAATTGAAGAATCGCTCTTCTTCTAGGTTTAGGAACTTAAGGTAAAATAACCTGTATTCCTGACTGTTGTTTTGACAAAAACTATTAAAATGTTTCTCAGTAATGATATTGGGGATAGCCCCAAAGCATCAGTGTGACCAAACTCTTGCTGTGAGGGTCGCATCCTTTGAAAATATCTTGTTTATAATTGACTCTCGTCATTTCCCTCACAGCAAACCAAAAAGAAGACTCCTAACGAGAAGAAGAAGAAGAGTTCCAAGTCTAAGAAGTCCGAGTCTGGTCGCAACACGCCGGTCATGGATGGGGCCAGTAGCCCTGCAGCAGCTTCAAAGGATGAGACGGACAAACCGGAGAAGAAGTCTGAGAAGAAGTCAGAGAAGAAATCGGAAAAGAAGTCTGATAAGAAATCCTCCAAGAAGCTGTCTTCGATACCAAAGGAATTCCACCCTTGCAAGTAAGTTGTTCAAAATGGTGAATTGCTTATTACTGAAAATGGGTAAGGTATGCATTTTGCGTTTTGCTTGCATGTGTATGATTGAAGGGTTTTGTAGAAATAGCAGGGAGCAAAGTCGGGACATGGAATTCCAAATGGGAATATACACACATGATATGATGAATGCTGTACAAACACAGGATATAAAAAGATGTCTTTATTTATAAAAGCACTTCGTATATCATCCTCATGATGAATATCCATAAGTTATAGGCAAGTTTTCTCTGACATTGAGGTCCTTCATGAATTTAGTTAACACCAGACAGATTCCTCAGTACTTTTATATGAT
>CM057151.1:35881793-35950593 GCA_029962745.1 Echinometra lucunter
TTTCTTCTTCTTCTTCTTCTTCTTTCTTCTTCTTCTTCATCATCATCATTAATATTTCCTCATTATCATCTGTATCATAGGCAAATCCTTGCTGAGATTGAGAAGGAGCACTGCTCATGGCCCTTCATGGCTCCGGTGAACACCAAACAGATTCCTCAATACCGTAAGATCATCAAGCAACCAATGGACTTCAGCACCATGAAGAACAAACTCAAAGAGAAGAAGTAAGTCTTTGTTCTTCTCATTGTCATTGTCAGTGTCATTGCCACTGTTAGGGTAAAACAGTAGGTAAGGCAAAAAAAAAAAAAAAAAAGAAGAAAGAAAATTCTCACTTCCATGTACTCTTGCAAGAGTTTGCAAATAGAAAATTGAATATGGATATGGGTGAAGCGATATATATCGGTTACACTTTATCAAACTCGATTTGAGCCAACAATGTTCTGAAGTTAAAACAGAGATTCGGAGAATGCTCCTGATACAATGTATACTGGGAAATCTCAATGCAACAGAATTGCTAACATAGAAATTTTGGTAAAAGAAAACATGCCTGAATTGTTCTCACAGATTTTTTTTGCTTGTTTGAGAACTATATGGACTTAAGATTTGTAGATATACCTAAATGATTGCAGTATCAAGGTGTTTTTTAAAATTGTTGACATGAAATTCATACTTTTGTCCTCTTCTGTTACAGGTACAAGACACTGGAAGAATTTGCAGGCGATGCACGTCTCATTTTCGACAACTGTGAAACATTTAACGAGGATGAATCTGAAGTGGGTCGGGCCGGGCACGCAATGCGTTCCTTCTTCGAGACAAGGTGGATGGAGCTAACGGAAATGTCGTAATACCTTTCATTCAAGCAATCAAAAATTAATATAAATAAACATTCGCAATGTCCTCCACTTACGAAGCAAAGTTCTTAAATTATTGTATTACTGAAGAGTAAGTTCGATAAAAAATGTTATTTTGGAATAATCTATGCTTGATAATAAGATGTTCATGTATTCAATGTTTGTTCTTTTCTGTGACTGAAGTTTTCATCATTATTATGGTGTCATCTGTATATAGCTATCTGTAGTATGTCTGTAGTCGTTGAGTGAATTGTGTTTTTGAGTGGCAGCTGCCTTGTAAATTAATCTGGACCAGTTTCTAGCGTAATTTCTTCAATTTTTTCCTTCACATCAGCTTCCTGAACTACTTGCTTGAATTGTAAATGCAGCCATGCTGATTGACTTTACATTTTCAGTTTTTGTTTTTCTTATTGATCGCTTTGGATGCATGATTTTAGTCTAGTTTGTAGTTTGTGATAATCCTACCTCATAATGTGACTCTCATAGTATAGCATTAGAAAGATTACCGGTAGTCAAAAATCTGCAAATTGGTCAATATTGAAAGTATGATTCATTGGTGGTCTGCCATGCCACTACTGCAAACATTGACAATAGATGGCCTTAATGTGAGCAGCCAGGCACTGAAACCTGATATAGATGTTTTTTTAGAAAGATGCGAATAGTTACCACAATTTATTTATTTATTTTTGTAATGTGGATTAAGTGTATGTTATTTGAAAATGGCTAACAGAATTCAGATGGAGAGAGAAGCATCATAGACTAAATTCAACTCTCAAAGATGGGCATTGTGTATGAATATTTCATTCTGTTTTCAGTAGACTTTTCAGAATTTGAGAGCATTCGTAGGACCTACTTCAAAATTGTGGTTAATACATGTATTGACCTATCAGATTAAACCAAAAGAGAAATATTTATTAATCTATTTCCGGAATGTGCTGGTAACCTTAATTTATTGACATCAAAAACTATCAAATTCCTTCCATTCAAATATTAGAACCATATTCTTATTTATTTATGTATACTCTGAAGAAGGACGATTTCTCACTTGTTGCAATGTTATGCTACCAAGGTTTATCGACCAGTTGTATCATGAACACATTAGATATTACATGATGTACTTCATATATTTTAAGACTAGGCATAGTCTTTTCTATACTCTAAACATTGACCGTTGGAACATGTAACTAGGAGCTACTTTTCAATTCTTGTGCAAATGTTGAGTGTCCTTTTTGCTTTGGCATCCTTCTTCCCATATCTACAGCCAGCCCCCTCCCCCACCGCAAAGTCTCACACACCCGAAATCTCACACACGTTTGTTCTGCATTATTTACATGTGTTTGCCCATTTGTTGCCATGTTCTCTAGATCATTATTCTGATTGCCTTCTTTGAATTCTCTGAAATGGGAAACCAATAGGGCAGAAGGCATTTTGAAAATTCAAATGCCTTGAGATTTTACGAATTTACAAGCTTTGTTTTACTATTACCCATCTTGTCAAGTTGGTGAATGCATTATTTGAAATTATACCTGCATTAAGTAGGTCTGGTGCAACAAAAACAAACAAACAAACAAACAAACAAACAAACAGGGGCATTATGTGCATGACTTGCAAGTGAAATGGGAAAGGGAAACAAGTTAAGAAAGAAATTAAATATTTCAATTGGTGTATTAAAGTATAGGCATTATTGTAGCAAGTATATTCAATAATCTCTCATAAGAAATAAAAAATGGGCAAAATCTGTACTCATGCAGAGCTTGACCTAAATGGGGGAGGGGAGTTAGAGGCAAAGAACTTCTTTTTGACTTTCATCCTTTGTAATACATAATTTGACATTCAGGATCTGCTTATACCATATCAAGTTTCTGTTCTTTGAAAGCCTGTGGAGTGTCCTATTAAGGCAGATTTGCCGGTTATATCAAAAGTTTTAGATTACTCTTACATAGTTTGGGAAACAAACACTTGCTTTGAAGTGTAAAAGTTGAAAGATTTTGGGGAAGATGGGAGAAGTACAATTCATGAAATGCTCTTTGATGTACAGCCTTACACACTGTATGAAAAAAAAAAAAACTACTGAAAACTAGTTGTTCTTCTCTCGTGGCCTTTCACCTACTCTATGTGTTAGTCTTTCATGGTTTTAACTCAGCTTTTCAAACATTTCAAAAGAATGTGAGGTGCAGAGAGAAGGAAAGATAAAAACATGATTTGTGTCAGTGTTTCCATTTTGTAGCTTCCTTTTTCATCTCTCTTCCTGTCAAACTATCTAAAGAAAAGTGAATATTCTAATAACTTTGTTAAAAAGACTTTATTCTCATATTTTAGACATCCTAGAGATCTGTGATTACTTGTAGACAATCCACGATAGATGAATTATCTCTTGTGAAGTTTTCTTTGTGATGAAGCTTAAACATTGGACCAAGTATCGCATGTCATATATGAGACATGCATTGTGAATCTGTTATTGTGTTGTGAGTAAGGAAGTAGTCCATTTATCAACATGAAGTGCAACAGTATTTTTTCGTTCAGTAGACTCTGTAAAGAAGGAATTGGAAGTTGGTGTGCACAAGGATTTTAAGAAGTTTGTATTAAATGAGTAGTAAATTGGTACTATCAGGCGGTTCACAGCTGTATGTGTGTTGGATGATTATTCTTAGCCAAGCCTTGTCTATAGAGAATAACACTTGTTAAGGACACAGAGTAAGTGTGGATATTTACTTATTGATGATGATATTGTTGTTAATTTGACCATAGAAACCTGGAAAATTGAGAACATGTATCATGTTTCACTTAGAATCATGAGTTTTGCATTGGCATAATATCCAATTTTGACTGTTGAGTAGCAATGTTGATTACTGCATCAGAAAATGGCTGGTAGAAATGTGACCCATTAGTATGATACAATCCGTGTGATATATTCTTGATAATTCTGTCTTGCCCTGGTTATTTATGAAATTTAAATGTATTATTCCTATGTATTCAAATCATGGCAAGACGACATGCAATCACAAGCCAGACAGAGGCCTCACTACAATAATCTATTATCATTCGAAAGAAAGGCCTTGCATCTACACGATACTGTGTATCAATCATACTGTTTTCAATGTCTTCTGTATACATGAATCGTCTTTGTACAGGTTGTTCCGTGTTCATATTAAAGAGCAGAGTAAAGGTATTTTTTTCTCCATCAGTGGTTGTAATGAGTGGATGAATTGTAGAATTTCCGATATGTTTGAATGTACTACTAGATAACATAATCATGCAGGCACATGTAGTCTTTATTTTTTTCCGTTTTGTGTCAAAGTATTACTTATCGATTCCGTAAATTGCTCAGGTAAAGCGTGAGCATGGAGAGATAACCTTGTACTCAAGGAGTTGCTAAAAATTGTATTTAAAATTTGATGAGAATGAGAAAAACCCAAACCCCCAATCCTGAAGCATACATGATCTAAACAAAACATCTGACTGACAGCCTTTGTAAAATGTGTTTGTTTGATTAATACATTGTCAGGCATAGAGCAATATACAGCCACCTACAAGTGCTTGCAAAGTCTTAGTGACAATACCATACTGTACAATACATTTATATTACCTGTTACTTCCTGGCATATTACAGTTACTAATGAGAAAAAAAGCAGGTTTAGTGCTTGTGCTAGCAGAAAATCCACTTGAAAATGCAAGTGCACTGTAAAATCTAAACAAAAAGGCATCAAATTAATGTGCTACATGTAGTGATATGTTTAGAACATGCATGCATGCAATACTACTAATACTGTGTGTAATTCATTTGAAGCTTTTTTTTTTTTTTTCTAGCAGAATCCAAATAATAAATGTGAATATGTCCACTATTTCTTCCCCAACATATAATTACCTTTTCTATGCCACAAAAGATCAAGTACTTGTTGGAAGTACTTGTTGGAAAGATTTCCGGCTGGCATGCTCGAGAGAAAGACGCCTCACCAGAAAAAAAAAAGCTATGTCATTTCTTCCTACTTTTCACATGCACCTCTGCAGAATGCTAGGGCGTTTAGCAGCAGTCATGAAATAACCGTTTTGAACAAGAGCCATGTACATACAATTGTCAAAAGACATTGTCAGTCATTCTCTTGCAATACTTCATTCTTTGAATTTGTCATTTTCTATCATTTCTGAGTCTATACAGGAGTATGAGAAATAAATGAAACTAAATCTGACTACCTTGGACTATTCCGAGCTGATATGAATCGTGAAACATAAGCAACCACTGTACAAGTTTTGGTGTAAAAAAATGTAATAGAGCCTTGATTTTATTTTGTCGTAGCTTCATATCTTCTGTGAGAATCGGTGTTTGTGTCATAGGTGCAAGAACTATGTTTCATATCAACCATATTTTTTTTTTGTCCTGTGTATTTCCTTTTTTTCAATTGATGTTGTACAGTATGAGTAGTAGATGTTGTTGTTGTTTAGGAATAGTGATCAGTTTTGTAGCTGGAAGAAAGAAAAAAAATAATCATTTGATTGAAAAGTGTCTTGTGAGAAAAAAAATAAAATGTTAGACTGAGACCAAATACAATATTGTGGATGTATCTTCTGTTATCTGACTGTATTGTTGACATATTACATTTTTTTAGTTGCATAATTAACAAAAATTTCTCTATTGGGCAAGTCTCTGCAAATTCAAAGGGTGTTAAGTAACCACCTTGAAAATGGGTCAAATGATATGACCCAGATATTCCAAGTGTGTGAAAATGTATTAATCAAGACTGGAAAAAAAAAAAACAACCAAAAACAAAACAAAAACAAATTACATCAATTTATGAATAATTATTACTGAATTTACTTTTGTAATACACAAAAGGCATCATAAAATTTGACTTTTTCTCTCTCAAAATTTACATATACACAACTGTATGATTATATACAATTATAGTACAGGATTAAGACACATAATAAAAAGTTAAACAACATAAGAGATGAACATGTCCAGCACAGCAACAAAATTAAAGCGAAGTTGAGTTGTGACCTAAGATAGTAAATCATGCATGCATGTATACTAGCAAATAAACAAATTCATATGAAAAGATGGCATAGAAATAAACCATTGCAACTTAACCCATTCGTGACAGAGGTCCACATTTTGTGGTTTGGCCTAATATCTTTTAATGCAAAGCCCTAAAAATCATACCAAATACATGAGCAGAAAGAGCAAAAAATTCTACACAAATTGTACCAATTTTGGTTGCATCAGTATTCATTGTTTGATGCTGAAAATTTTTAAAAGGAAAATAAGCATTAAAATCCTTAAATTGGCAATGTGATAGAAAGTTTAAAATCACTGTTTTCCCCTGCAAATTGGCAAGTTTTTGACTAATCATAATTTCTGTCAATTTATATTCATTTCTGATACATTATGTTATATAAATAAAATGTAGCAATAAAATAAAAATGTTGGTGTTGCCAATTTGAAGAATAAAAGCTGATCAAATTAGGCCTTAAATAATTCCTGTCATGAATGCGTTAATTGATATCAGACCTTTTCTGGTGGATGAAAGGAGATGATCAATGCTGACTACAGATTGAACATAAATTTGAATGATTCAAATTAGATTCAGTCACCTACCAGCTGACATATTTCAGCAATGTACACAGAATAAACAGGTTTTTATAAACAAAAGAAAGGAAAATACAATAGATGTATACTCGTAATTTAAAAATGTGTCTTGGGCAACTGTAAAACTGCCAAGGGTCTTGGCTCTTGTTCTGTTAACTGGTGTACAACATAATGAATGAAAATGAAACATCTTGAAAGCAATTAACCAGCATGGTAAAGGTGCTTTCACACATAATGCGACAGTGTGGTAACACGCTGTGTAACCACACTTTTTTGTGTACAAGCCTATGGGGTATAGGGCGACCAAAAAATGTCGTCGAGGCAGGACACACTTTTTCTTGCTGCCTAGATACACAAAAAATGTGCACCAATGAAATTTCTAAAAAGTTAGTGCAAAAATTGTTGCCATGAGATTGCTTGCGCAACACATAGTCAAAGTATGTTCACACATTTTCTCACCCCAAAGTATGTTCAGAAGAATTGTTTTTTACATAACATGCTTTGACTATGGGATGAGAAAATGTGTAACTTCCAAGAAAATTGAGAAAATGTCAAATTTCATGTACAACATGAATGGAGAGCTGCTTGCATATGATGTCATCAGTGTTGCCAATTTGCAGAGACAAGAGTAATTTACTAGAAAATGTAAATGCGTGAAATTTCCTTATTCTTTGATCGATTTTGCTCATTTCTTTTCTTAAATGCTGTTCAAATTTAACTCCTTTTATTGAAATAGTGAAACTTCTTGGGTGGACTTTGCCTTTAATGTGCTAGAATGTAAAGACGACTGAAGGTATAACGCAATAAATGAATAAATCACCCTTGAATACTTTAAGATATGGGTTTTCTATTCATTTCGATTCTGCTCATACAGTCAGTGCAGATCAAGAAATATATTTCTCCTATTTCACTGTTTTTGCTAATTACTTTAGTACTAAATATCTCTTTACTTCATTGACACTGCATCCCTTTCAACAGTTTACTGTGTATATTTCATCTCACACACATCTTCTTACTTGCTTATAATTTCAGAATCATACATTTAAAAACAATGACATATATCATACATCAAACTCAACTCAAGCTTATAAAGACATTGTATATATTGCACCATTTCAAGCAATCTTAGTATGTTACAAACATATTAAAATCAAAACATCCTGATGAAAAAAATTGAAAAATATTATAGATACAAATTTTGCATGCTTTTCGTTTGATCAGACATAAAATGTCACACATACCACAAAATTATGACCGATTTTACCACACATTTTTCTGTCATTATTGTCGGGATAATTAAAACCTGAGCAAAATGATACAGGGAATGCTAGAGAATCCTGTCAAACTAAAACAATTGTTGGATAAAGTGCATAATTTCCAGGGATGTATGTTTATTTTCAGATTCAAAGCCGAAAATTCCAAAATGAGTAAACCAAAATTTCATCAAGGTTCATGCAACTACCAGTATATACATGTATGAGGTTCACACAAAATACAGAAAATTCTATGAAATTTCTTGTTACAATTTTCCACATTTTCTTAAAGTTTATGCATGGCCCAATAGAGAATATGTGGTTAGATGAGAAAATGGGATATCAGAAGTATTGGCAAAGTACTGTGATAATGAAAGATGATTGATAATGACAACCAATGCTAGTAGACAGCATTGTAGTGTCATTACAACACGATTTCATATTTTCTGGGTAGAAGTCTGGACAATGGATGGACATTTTACGTGAATATGACATGAATATGATATATTTCATCACTCTTGATCGATACATGGGCATGTCAGTATAAATGTTACATACAAGCTACAGTCTGACTATGGTTATGACAAATCTACATCAGGACAAGTCACTAGTTAATTTCCGCCAGTAGGTGGATGTGTATGCATGTGGGCAATTCCATGATTAAGTGGACATCGCCCCAAACTTTCTTTTTGATCTTTCTCAAATTCAGGTCAATTTGGGGGGTTAAAATTCATACAGATATTGTGAATGCAAAGGGGTTTCATACTCACAATTTTTTTTTTTTCCCCATATGTCTCCTTATAGCAGAATCTGAACCATACAAAAACATGGATATATGGGACTACACACAGTTTTTTAAGAGTTAGACAGAATACTATCGATTCTTTTGTAAATTTTTCAATTGGATAATCTGCAGGGCATTGTGTCACACCAAATTAAAAGAAATATTCCAAAATAAGTTACTGAAAAGGTATAAAAATCTAAAATATGTAGTGCTGGACAAAGTGTAACATGACTGACTGTAACATGACTACCGGTAACCAAGATTTTGGGGTCCATTTAAAAAAAAAGCAGAAAGGAAAACTTTTAATTTTTTTTTTTATAAACATTTGTCATCATATTTGAATTAAAAATGGTATGGCTCTAAGTCTGAGGTACAACACAGTAAGGAGGATTTTTTTTTCTTCAAAAAAATCAATTATTTTCTTGTGTCCTTTTTTGTAACGTAACTAACCATGGTCAAAAGTTCTCATTACAGCTCTGGCATTGTCCAGTTGCTTTTTTTTTTTTTTTTTAGGTATTGTAGACCTTGGGTGGGAGAATATGTTCTTTCAAGATTAGGACTTAAAATGAAATGGATATTCATTTTGCTGTCTCAAAAGGTATGAAAATTTGCTTAAATGTAACGTTACTAATCATGGAATTGCCCATATAATCATCTATAATAGCCAAATCTTCACATAACATGATGTAGGCCATCTGCAATTGATAGATTAAAAGCTGCTTTGTGACAGGAGAGAATTATAAGTGTTTTCCATCACAAGTAAACACACTGATGACAATGATGATGGATCCCTCATCGAGGGGGTGGTCGTGCCCTCCGATGCCTGGCAAGGAACCTGAGAATCCACTGGACAATGAAGGGCCAAACTAGGAGGATGAATACCGTCCTCATTGGAAGGGTAGGGAAAGGCCACCATGATGGGGAGGAGGCTTGGCGAGGTGGAGTCCTGGTGGGTGCGCTGTCCTGGGGTAGGGGTATCCCCTCTCTCATGTAGGCTTGCTGAGTTTCAAGCTGAGAGTAACAAGATAAATCCAATCCATTGATATAAGTCACAGCGCATACATCTATACAGGATTAGGATTAATACCAAGTGTATTCACAAACTTTTAGCAATATGGAAGGATTCTTTACACATCAATGGAAAAGAAATCACTTTGGAGCTTGTTTGAAACTACAAAGTTCATCTTAGTTTGTCAATTTGAGAAAGTAATAATGTTTAGAAATCAGTGATCAGAAAGGCAATCATTTTCCCCATCAAAAAACATGCTCTGCCCTGTATGTGATAATTGGTTCACTTCACATAGAATTGCTCATATTCTCATAGCTTTCTATCTCCAAACATAACAGTGAGCTAATATTAAAAGTTCTTGCTGGTGAATTCCACCCATGGAGCTAATACCAAGCATGAGGACTTCCCGGCCTACCTGGTGTCTTGAGATAGCAATGGTCTCCAGAGTGTTGAGCCTGACTAGAACGCTGTTCATGTCTCTCTGAAGCCTCTCCAGAGAGATTGTGATCTGTTCCACCATTCCATCTGGCAGGGGTGATCTTAGGGGGCTACCATCCCCTCCAGGTGTCCTTCTACCAGCTCCTCCTCCTCCTCCTACTCCTCCGCCCTCTTGTCTTCCGCTACCAACTGATGAGTCTTGTGAGCCGGAGGATCGAAGGTTCTGGAAACTGTCCGATGGCTGGTAACCTGATCAGCAGACAAGACAATAATGAAAGGGATAAGTTTAAAACAAAAATTCTGGTGTATTGGTTTGATAAGCACTCCTTCTCCTCCTTTACCTCCCCCTCCTCCTTGTCTCCTGCTACCTCCACTTTATGAGTCCGGGAACCTCTTGAGGATTGAACATTCTGGAAACTGTCTAACAGTTGATATCCTGAATGCACAACTTAAGAATAAGAGAAGGGGTTCAAAACTTGCATATGGCTTTGAATAACCAATCCATGAATATACTGAAGGTTTCTTCAGAGAGGACCAATTACTTGAAAAATAACAGTCTACAGCTAATGTGTATAAATTCAACATTCAAAAAAATTTACATGGCATTCTTTGGGTTAATAGCAAAGGCATGTAAAGAAAATACATGATGACATTTAAAAAAACCCAGCACACCACACCTGAGTTGGACAATGGTCACAAGGCATTATCATGCTCTTCTATACATGTGTTTCTAGTTAATACATACATATCTTAACAATCTCCCACAAAACATTCGACAGGCACCCAATTTTGCAAATTTCAAATCTGTACTTTATAAAACCCACCTTTTCCGCCTTCCTTCATTATGATTAACATTCAATACCTTTTTGTTAATTATGTACCTATTTTGCTGATTGTCATACTTGTTAGTCATTTGTTTGTTTATATTTTGTTATATTTAAAAATTTACAGCGCATAGAGAAGTGAATGCTTATTATGCGCTTTATAAATTTATTATTATTATTATTATTTATATCTCCAGATAATTAAACTAAGTAATATCAAAAGCACCCACCGCTTGATGAATGACCTTCACCAGTTTGACCTCTTCGCTTTATAAATTTAGTATTATCATTTATATTTCCAGACAACTGAAATAAGTAATATCAAAAGTACCCACCGCTTGATGAATGTCTTGTCCAGTTTGACCTCTTCGCTTTATAAATTTAGCATTTTTATCATTTATATCTCCAGATAATTAAAATAAGTAATATCAAAAGTACCCACCGCTTGATGAATGACCTTGTCCAGTTTGACCTCTTCGCTTTATAAATTTAGCATTTTTATTATTAATATCTCCAGATAATTAAAATAAGTAATATCAAAAGTACCCACCGCTTGATGAATGACCTTGTCCAGTTTGACCTCTTAAACCGTCCTGACCTTGCTGACCTTTTGAACCTGCAGTGACCTCCCCGCCTCCTCGCATGCAAGGGGTAGATGTGGTAGGTGCTGTACTGGAGCTTGTGGTGTAGCGTGGCTCGATCACAGCATCAACATTATCTGGGAAAATATTGAAAAGCATGCCATAACACATATCCGCGGTATATCGGTCACAAAAGTACGACAAGGTAAACCTTAGATTGTAACCTTCCAAATAATGCAGACTGATAAAATACCAAGATTTTGATAGAAATAACAAAGCAGAGCTTGTCTCTCTTTTTTGGCATTCAGTACCTATCTTTAATTGCAGTTTCATATCATGACACAACATGTGTTATCAAGATGGATATAAATGAAAAGAGGCACTGCACCTGAAAAAGAGGCACTACAATGGAAAACTTGTTATTACAAAAGGAATACATTATTTCTGGTTAGGAGTCACCATTAGTTGCATGTACAACCCATAGAATCTTTCATCTAACTCAGTCTGTTAAAGGAGAATCCAACCCAGGCATCAGTGTGCTCTTCTTGAATGGAGATGACCAAGAAGAGTAAACAGTGAAAGTTTGAGCAAAATCGGACAATCTGTTCAAGAGTTATGAATTTTGAAAGTTTCAGTAAATCCCTATTACGGGGATCCTTGAGTTATCAACTTTGCCAGCATCTGTGATGTCATCGTGGACAACTCTCCATTCATTATGTGCATAAATCTTTTAAAAAATTGATTTTTATGAAATTTCAAGTCAGGAATCAACATAATTCTTCCCAAAATGCTTGCAGAATTGATGTAGCCATGTCATACTCAAACAGTAAATCAAACAAATTTTCATTTTTCTTGAAAATAAAGAAAATGTGAAATTCTGTGTACAAAATGAATGGAGAGTTCTCCACGATGACATCACAGATGCTTGGAGTTGCCAACTCAAGGATCCCCATAATAAGGATTTATTTAAACTATCAAAGATCGCATCTCTTGAACAGATTGTCCAATTTTCCTCAAACCTTCACTATTCACTCTTCTTGTCCTTCTTCATTCACTGGAAGCACACTGATGTCTGGGTTGCATTCTCCTTTAAATACTAAGTCCAAGTACAGCTGCATTCTATGGAACTAAAGGGAATAGTGAAACCCCATAAGACAGGATAGAGTTGATGACAATTAATCCACTTATTCTCCCCTAAACCTCCCTTTAGAATGTTACAACTCCAATATACATGTATGACAAATGGTATTCCATTCCCTATAGATTGTAAATCATTATACTGGGTCAATTTAAAAGGGTATTTATCAAACACTACTTTTGAGCCATCTCAAAAGTCCCACAAGTCTTGCTACAAGGCTAACCATCATTCCAGTGACTCTTCCTCTAGACCTTCCTTGAATTGAAACATTTAATTCAGAGCATGGTTGGGATTGCAGTCTGGTTTAAGGTTAGGTTTAGGATTCGGCTTGTTCACATATGATGTAGGGCAATTCTACGGTAAGGGTGAAATTCCGTTACCAATATTTTTAGACTTTCTGTGCCTCTTTTGTACTCTGCCTCCCTTCTCACCAGTTAATACTCTGTAAATATGCCCATTCTTTCATGTGAGCTCTTTCATTCCAACAATTTTATTCTTACATTCATGATATTCTGGTATAACACCTCGATAACGGACTTACCAGAAATTTCTCTTTTACTTGAGCATGAACTATTATTGATGTGTTTATGTGCATCTCATTATCATTAGTGGTTTGGTAAACAAAGACTACAGGGGTTTTCTGCTGATATACGAATGAGCCTTAATGGTTTGTGAAAGGTTGACGTTAAAGGAGAATGCAACCCAGACATCAGTGTGCTTCCAGTGAATGAAGAAGAACAAGAAGAGTAAACAGTGAAAGTTTGAGCAAAATTGGACAATCTGTTCAAGAGTTGTGAACTTTGAAAGTTGAAGTAAATCCTTATAATGGGGATCCTTGGGTTGGCTACTTTGCCAGCATCTGTGATGTCATCGTGGAGAACACTCCATTCATTTTGTACACAGAATTTCACATTTTCTTCATTTTCAAGAAAAATGGAAATTTGTTTCATTTATTGTTTGAGTATGACATGGCTATATCACTTCTGCAAGCATTTTGGGAAGAATTATGTTGATTCCTGACTTGAAATTTCATATAAATCAATTTTTTTGAAAATTTATGCACAAAATGAATGGAGAGTTGTCCATGATGACATCACAGATGCTGGCAAAGTTGCCAACTCAAGGATCCCCATAATAGGGATTTACTGAAACTTTCAAAATTCATAACTCTTAAAACAGATTGTCCGATTTTGCTCAAACTTTCACTGTTTACTCTTCTTGGTCATCTCCATTTACTAAGAGCACACCGATACCTGGGTTGCATTCTCCTTTAAAGACTTGGTCCAAGTGTGAAATGGATCGCAGCACATTCCTGCAGGTGCTACAGAATAGAGAACTTACTATGGACTTCTGCTCTTGTGACTACTGCATGATCTCCATTGAATGGGGTTGATGTGAGTTGTTTCCGATGCTCCTCTTCCTCCTCCATAACAGACGGGAGAGAGTCCGCCTTGGATATGTGAGCTAAACTTTGCTGTATTAAAAGAAAAAAAAAAAGGTAGAAGACACCGAGACTGGAGGAGGCAACAGAATGTTATGTTTACTGAGCTGATACTCGGTTGATCTACTCCATGTGCACACATCCATGTGTAACACACGATCATCCAAGGGTAGTTTGTACTGGTAAATTAATAGGTGATGGGGCTTTTTCAGTTGTTGCCCCCGAGTGTTGGAACTCGTTACCCCCTGAATTAAAGAAATGTAAAACTCTCACCTCATTTAAGAGGTGTCTGAAAACAAATCTTTTCTAATTTTCTTTCTGTTGTTTACTGTGTAAGTTTGTATCATACTGTGTTTTTTTAATGTGTGTTTCTCTGATTGATGCACTTTGTATCTAAATTTGAAAAGGCGCTTTATAAATGAAAGTTATTATCAATATTAGTATTAAAAACAGTTGTGAGTTCATTGGTTAGAATTGGCACATGTGATAAGGTTTAGAATTGTCTGAAGCCTGGAGCATGTAATTCTATGGAGGCAAGAACCCGTTATAGTGAGGTCAACTATTGTACAGATGTTGCCTGCCTAGAGGTTTAATATAACATTTAATTTCCTCGACAGAGAGGGGAGATGAAGTGCTATTTATCAAAGCGATACTTCAGGCAATATCTGTTATATTATATAATCTATAGAGATATGCCATCCTGATGCAGCTGTACTTTAAAAATGACAGCTTGGTCAACATAACGCATTACATATAGCGCAGGGTTCCAGACCAGTCCTGGTGTCCCAGAAACTTTGGTTTGGGCTTCCGGTTCAATTCCAGTAAAAAGTTGAAAATAATGAGACCAAAAAGCCTGGAATTGAAATGTTTTCGCACCGAAGTAATCAGCGCTAATCCCAAATAAGAATTGTGGGGATCGGTGCAATGTAATGCTAATCCACACTTTTCTGAAAAATTAGTTACATGCATTTACATCATCCTGAATTGGACCTATAATCTATGTAATCTTGAAATTCACACGATAAGTTGGTCTATATACGTTGGCACCTTTTTGCCCTGGAAAAAAAAAATCACATCTACTTTAATAGCAGGAAAATACTGCTAAACTACACTTTCAAGATGGCAACCCCCATGGAAGCAGAAAGCAGCATGTCAAGGATAGAAAAACGTGGAGGGTGAGCAGATCTTTTTAACAGAAGAAACCAGTGATTCCGATATATGATCATTACTCTTCTGGAAGCTCTGAAAGTGGAGATAAGGTGAGCATTGAGAATTAAAGCATTTAATGAGTAAATTTCAGTCATTTGCATACTTTTGGGGTTAGTACTATTTTCATGCTTAATCTATTAGACATAACATTTGTGGCCAGTTTTTAAATTTTGTCAAACTTAACAGAAAAATACCACAATCGTTGATTCTAGGAGCATTCTGGCATTGCATATGATCTAAAAAGAAAGTTAATTGACATTCATACTCTGCATGAACACCTTGACGTTTGATGTGTGGATTAGCATTTTATTCATGCTGACTTCTGCTACACTGATCTTATTACAGAAGGCCTTGAATACCGGGCTTGAATACAACTCAGGAGAAAGAACAGAACCCTCCTAAACAGCAAAAGAAAAGAATCAGAAATGTTGATCAGTGGAAGCCAGCAGCTGCTAAGCGAAAGCACCGATGTAATGCAGGAAAGCGACATACAAAGAATTGTGGTACTGAAGGGAACTGAACAGGAGAACCGTGTTTGAGTCGATAACAGTGCTGGAGAGAGGTGGAGGAAGATGCTGAAGAGCTTTCCCACTCTATCTGGGATATGGGTGATTTAGTTCATGTTCAAAGCATACAAAGGGATCTGTAAAAGGGGTACTACATCTTAAATCTTGACTTAATCTTAGCATTTGTCATGTGTTAAAAAGTTTCCAGGTTGGACAAAAATAAAGACTGTTGTATTCTATCACAAATTTTGAAGTTATCATTCACATGCTTGTTCTAAAGATTACTTTGGAAGGAAAGCTTCCTTGATACTTGCTTGGAGTTAAAGGCATTGGTTAACACTGTTATAATTTTAAAAAATCTCCTTTTGGTACTTGAAAATGGGATAACCATAAGGGTTATAGTGTAAAAATACCAGCATGAAAGTTTGAAAGTATAATATCCACGGGAAGTATTTTAAAATATTAGAAATGTGAACCAATGTTTGAAAAATATATAAGGGTCGGTTGCACAGACTAGACATAAAAAGTGCGCATGCGCGCATGGCTCACCAGACCGTACTGTGTGTACTGGCGTATCACGCAGAGGGAGGCAGATAACGGGTTTTTTTAATTCGAGCAAAATGGTCCTCTTATTTATTGTCTCTGAGATGAAAAAATTAAATCGCGGTTCGCGTCTTACTAACAGTTTTTCATTACAAATTATGGTTGGTTTCAGGGTTTTTGAGTACAAAAACAAGTACTCATGTACACATGTTTCATCTTAGTTTTGAGAATTTTTTAAATTGGCTGCTCACAAAGTTAGCCAATGCCTTTAAAGGAGTGCTGAAACATATTGAAAGCTGATCTTTCATTTTTAGATCAAGATCTATCTTTTTATTTGTTCAGACATCATTTAATTTTAAAAACTGGTTATTGTTAACAAGTAACAACTTCATCAATGCACACTGCGATGTATTATCATGTCTGTGTTCCATTTCAATGTATTTCAAAATACCCGTAGTTCAGATCATAAAGGTAGTAAAACCGAGGTTAATTATCAAATGAGAGTTGAATGACTTCCCTCCTTTTTCCCCCATATCCACTTCCAACCTTATAATCACAATTTCTATGCACAAGAGCCACCAGACATGTTAATTGATAAACAATGACCGTCTGGCCACTTTCATCCCAAGACAGAAAAGCAGGGAGGAAAAAAAGCTTAATATATGAGCTCTGTTTTTGCAGGAAGGATTAACAGTTTGAGTCTCTAGTTTCTCCAATTCACTACAGATGGTCAGTGCTTGAGTTCTTCCATGTATAAAGCACTATGGCTGTACGAAAAAACAAACCAAACATCTGGGATCAATCTCTCAGAGTGTCTGCATGATCATGTACATGTCACCTGTAAGCACTGTGGAAACAGAATGTCCAAAAGAAGGAATAACAAAAGTCAAAGTACAACGGGTCTGTGACGAAATATCCAAAGACGTCTTGCTACTCGCGATGGCAATGTACCTGATCGACAGCCTTCCCCTGTTGGGGCACTTGCACCCATGCCACCTGCCCACAGGCAGGGGCCGCAGCAGCAGACCACTGAGCAGGCGGTAATCCGTACCCACAAAAAAACCCCAACCATGAGAGAGCTAAAGCCACAAGCCAAGCTATAAGGTTAATGATGGTGGAAGACCTCCGCCCATTTTCAACTGTTGAAAATGAAGGTTTTCAAAGCCTTGTTAAGGTGTTAGATCCATGCAACTGTTTGCCCACGTAGAATTTTTATTCTTAAACTATGATTCCGTCTAATTGTGAGGAAGTATGTCGCAGGTTGAAAGCAGCACTGCCTGCCACCCTTTCTGGAATAAAAAGCCACCACAGACATGTGGCAATCACATCGGAATACTGAGTATCTTGTTCTGACACTGCACTAGACTACTAGGAATTTATCATTTTAATGTTACTATTATCACTCTTATCAGTATCTTGATTTTGAAGTAAACCAGTGAATACATGCCTCACATATGATGTACCCTATTCTTTCTTTCTTCTCTTTTGTATCTCTTATCTTGGCATGTTTTTTGTTTGATTTTCATCTATAAATAACAACATCCATCAGGTTTTTTGTTTCTCAAAAAAAAAAAAAAAAAACTTTAGTGAAGGTGTCAGGGTGTAGTGGTTCATTCACTCGACTCTTAAAGGGTTAAGGGATAGAATCCCAGTTTGGCACTAACATGGTCTAACAAGGAAAATCCTTCAGTCCTGAAATTCCTGTTATATAAGTTTCCCTTGTGTACATATTACTATTTCACTGATTATGATTGTCATAAACTTTTATTTTTCTGAATATCTTGCCAGTTCAGGCAAAAAAATGAAAAGGATTAGTGGCTGATTCTGATAACTGTGTATCATGCAGATACCAGCAATTTCTCAATACCTGATACCTGGAGTTATACAAGTGAAGGACTAGGAGCTGTACTCCTTTATCTCTAAACATCAAGAAAGGTAGCTGCAATCTACAAGCCTAGCTTTTCTGCTGCCAACCTGATTCAACTAATGTGAATTCTTTTTGACATAAAGTGTAATGTTCTAACGCTATTCATAATTATCATCCGTTAGGTTTCAATTTTTCCTTATGTACATTAACTTTGTGTTCTTTTTATTTGTTGGAAATGGAAATGATATGAAAAGATACCATTCTTGATCTTAACACATTTTGCTGATGCAGCTTACCGTGTTAATAAGAGGCTCATCTACAGAATCACAAAACTCGTCTCCATCAGACTCGCTTTCACTGGCCGAGGGTTGGTGTTCCTGTGCTGCTTCAAGTTGACTCTTGGAGATCAGGATGGGATGGCTAAGCTCAGCAGAATCTAGGGATAAACAACAAATGACAAAAATGAAAATCTAAAATAAACCGAAAACACAGAACATAACAAAAGAAAAAAGAAAACGGAAAATAACTAGATGAACATAATGCTCCAACTGTTTGAAGGTTGGTGTTCCTGTGCTGCTTCAAGTGAATTTTGGAAAACAGGATGGGATGAATAAGCTCAGCAGAATCTAGGGATAAACAAGAAACAATGACAGAATGAAAATCTTCTACAAATAAACCTAGAACACAAAGCAGAACAACACAACACAAAAAAAAAACCAACTAGATAAACATAATGCTCCAAATGTTTGAGGGTTGGTGTTCATGTGCTGCTTCAAGCTGACCCTCAGAGATCAGGATAGGATGACTAAGCTCAACAGAATCTAAGTATAAACAACAAACATGACAGTATGAAAATCTACAAATTAACCCAAAACACAAAACAGAACAAAACAAAACAAAAAATGACTAGATGAACATAATGCTTTAATTGCTTGAGGGTTGGTGTTCCTGTGCTGCTTCAAGCTGACTCTTGGAGGTGAGGATGGGATGGCTAAGCTCAGCAAAATCTAGGGATGAACAAGAAAATCAATTTCATGACTAGCTTTCTTTCTGTTTGCATACATTGATTGTGTCAACATTGAAAAAGCTTTCTCCATAAAGGCCACCACAATTTGTTTAGAAAAAAAAACCCAAATTCTCATCAGTTCTTCCCCCCAAAATATACTGGTATGCACATTGGGGGGGGGGGGGGGGGGGGGGGGGGGGGGGGGGGGGGGGGGGGGAGGAGGAACAGAAATCACAATGAATCAAACATATCACATATATATTCGATATTAGATCAATTTGAAGATCAATCTGAAATCTTACCTCATTTGGGGGTTTCCTTGGCAACACAACTTTTTAAAAAACTTTAGGCAGATGATTTTCTGCTAATAAAATCATGCTCTTTTAAATGAACTAACATTGTTTCAGCACTGGGTACCTCCTTTAAATTCCTTTGAATAATGTTCTGCAAAATTTCAATTTCCTACTTACTTTCACCTTCATGTGAAGTTTCAACCCTCACAAATCGGCTTTCTTTGGTTTCTTCTTCCTTCTTCTCTTCCTCGCCACTGCCGTTAACCTTTGCATCAGCATTTGAGCTATCCAGGTGCTCTGTGACCTCTGTCTTATCCATTGACCCTCCATTGACGTAGTGGTCACCCTCTAAATGACCATTGGTGTAATCGGAAACGTCACTGAGATCTCCATTTTGAAGGGTTTTGGCTTGGTCACCTATGAAGGAAAAAATTTTATAGGAATTGGTCAATTCTGAATAAGTTCAATCAAATGTACCACCTCAATAATAATTCCTTGGGAAAAGACCTTTCTCTTGTATCCTAACATGATGAAAATGTACAATACATTCTAAGTACACTGGACAGACTGTGCAAAAACATATTGCAAGCTCATGGATTATAATGAACAACCGAATGTGAACCCATCGAATGGTGAATTCTTTGTTTGATACAGACTTTACACAGGTACCACCCGGTTCCATTAGCCAGCTGGTTAAATGATAGCTTTAGCACATAAGATGATATCTCATCTAATACCCTCTTTTATTTAACCCATAGACGTACAGTGCCTCCTTTACGCTTTGGCAGTATCTGTTGGTCCAGAATGCTGGGCATGACACATCATACATGAGTAGAATGAGAAAAATTTGCTGAAAATTTTGAGTCTATTTTCAATGCAGTATGATGTTGCGTTTTCGAATTAGAGCAGCTTAAATGTGACTAATCATTAAAGTCTTTAAATTGGCAACACAGTGAATATTATATAATCCCTATTTCCGTGTTCAAATTGGCATTTTCCGCTTAAATTTTACAATCATAATTCATTTTGGTTCATGTTATATCTATATTTATTTTTTTTTCAAACTATGTAAGAATGGAAAAAAATAATAGTTATTGCCAATTTGAGGATTGAAGATGATTAATTTAGACCTCTGAAAAGCTCTGTACTTCTATGGATTAACACTGAATATAAGAAGGTACATGTATATATCATATGTATGTCTATATCATAGACATATAATAAATTTACTAGACGAAAAGCATCATATCATTACGCGAATGGCATTAGGCCCCGCCTCTTTCGGATCATTTGAAGGTCGACCTAAGCACCCGTTTTTGTTGCATTATTCGTATCTACTGCGCGTGTGGCGCGTATCACTTTTATTATGATACTTTGATTTAATGCGCTTTTGTTGCGCATTGATTGTGTATCATTGCGCATATTTTTAGCTGATGGGCATAATGTTTTAAAACATGCACAAACGCACGCGACTCCTTGGAATCATCTTACAAAATGAATTATTCATTTTTGCTCATAAATATTGATGGTGCTTAGGTCGGCCTTCTAATGGATATGAACAAAATGGCGGAGCTTTAGGGGCCTGGTCTATATAATCAATTTTTCTTGTGCTTTCTAGTGTCTGTTGTTATCATTAGAAAGACCATAGAAATTTGCTGGTACAAATAGCCCAAGTTAAACAAGAAATTGCAGATTCTCATTTCAAACATGAACTTGAATGAGGATTCTGCACACTTGTAATTTCAACAATCTATCTCAATTTTATTTTGTTATTGAAAGCTACTACAGGAAGGCATTTAAGTATGTCAGAATCACGATTTCTGGTGCTTTTCATTTATATCTCTTATCAACAGCAAGATTTTGGCAATTTTGCTGGTACAAACAAACCACTGGTACTTGCATTGCAGATTCTAATTTTCGACATGGACATAATTGAGGATTTTACACACTTGTAACTCTGCATCAGTTTATCTCTTCCCCCCCCCCCCCCATGAAGCCCTCTGGAAGAGCACAGTGAGGTAATATGATTTTCATTGTGCCAGAATGAATTACCATTATCACTGCTATGTATATCACACCGCTCAAGGGGAAAAGGGTAAACAGTTTTTCATAGACACATGGTCTTAATATAATATACAAAGGTTAAAGCAGGTTTGAATAAATATGACAAACACTTTTCAAGGGAAGTAAAAGCTATGGTTTCTATAGACAAATGGTCACCAAAGCATCTTTAACCCAATCCTGACAGTGTCCTCATTTTGTGGTTTTGACCCAATAACTTTTGTTAGAAAGCCCCCAAAACCTTATGACATTTACAAGCATACATGTACAGAGCAAAAAATTCTATACATATTATGCTCATTTTTGATTGCATCAGTTGTTGTCATTTGATCCTGAAAAAAATTTTCAAAGGAAAAAAAAACACGAGAATACTGAAATTGGCTGTGCCATGGAAAGTTCAAGATTACTGTTTTTTCATGCAAACTGACAACTTTTTAACTTCTCAAAATACTTTTCTATCAATTTATATATATTTCAGATACCCGACTTTGCATACAAAAAATGTAGCAATGAAACAAAAATGCTACCAGGGTTGCCAATTTGAAGAAAAAAACCTGATCAAATACAGATTTAAATAATTCCTATCCTGAATGGGTTAACTGTAATAGAACCCCGGTGAAGCTCCAAGTCATAAACATATAATAATTTAATAGACGAAAAGCAGCACGCGCGGATATCATTACGCCAATGGCATTAGGCCCCGCCTCTTTCGGATCATTTGAAGGTCGACCTAAGCACCCGATATCGTTGCATTATTCATATCTCTTGTGCGTATCACTTTTATTATGATGCTTTGATTTAATGCGCATTTGTTGCGCATTAGGACTACTTATTTGGGCATTTATTTGTTGCGCGTTGATTTTGCATTTAATGATTTTATTGCGCATGTTTTTAGCTGATGGGCGAATTTTTTTTAAAACATGCACAGACGCATGCTACTCCTTGGAATCATCTTACAAAATGAATTATACATTTTTGCTCATGAATATTGATGGTGCTTAGGTCGGCCTTCTAATGGATCTGGACAAAATGGCGGAGCTTTAGGGGCCTGCTCCAAGTACAGAAAAAGATCTCACCTCTTTCATCTACTTTTGTCTCTTTCATTTTGACATCTCCATTGACATGACCATTGACCTTTGTGACCTGCGGAGTTGGTGCAGCCGCCTTGTCAGGTTCTTCCTCATGGACGAGTTCAAAGAAAGGTCCCATGACCTTGAGAAAGGTCACAACATCTTCCGTCTGTGGCATGGTCTCTATGATCTGGAGAAAAAAAGAATCAAAATCAGAAGAAGTTTAGAATATCTCAGTGATTGGTAATTACAAAAGGCTGAAAAAGTCATACAACATACACCAATGTAATACAAGAAGAGGATTGATCATAACTACACAAACCTATGCAGTTGGTCTTCACTGAAAGGGGCACAACTGGGTCATGGGGGCCCTGTAGATGCCCATTTCAGTCCACAAAAGAAAATGCAACCCCCCCCCCCCCCCCGACCCCACAGGCAACTGAAAAAGTGACATCCCCCTTTTCTTGCTGCTCAGAAGGTTTTGGGAACTGTGGCCTATCCTCCCTCTAAAGAATGCTGAATCCAGCAATACATATGCAATGATAATATCCCATGCACCTCTCCACAAACAAAAAGGGAATGAAATATGGTGAAACCTCACTTGTTTTCAATTTTGTTCTTGCTAAATAACACAAAATTAGGACACATGACTGACATGAATGTACTGCCACATCATTTTCTTTTTTATATAGAAAATGCACAATAAACACCATGCAAATACAGTTCATGCAATGAACAGTTGGACTCTTTTTAAGCAAAATCACTGAAACAAAGAGTAAACTAAAAAAAATGAACGTAGGATAGAGAGAATGATTAAGGGAATCTGCGCACGACAGGCAATCCCGTTAACATCGTGCTAAAACTCTCTTTAATAAATATCTGCATGCTTGGTCACATCTTCAAACCAAGAAACTAACTATAACCATAATCTTTCATAAGTGCATCATTGGTAGTTAATGTACACTGTAGTAAAGGCATGAGTTGGTGAAATCTTTCCAAACAATGCTTGACTTAACCCATTCGTGACAGAGGGTCCACATTATGTGGTTTGGTTTAATAACTTTTGATGCAGAGCCCTAAAAATCATACCAAATACATGAGCAGAAAGAGCAAAAAAATTCTACACATACTGTTCCTATTTTGGTTGCATCAATATTTGCTGTTTGATGCTGAAATTTTTTTAAAGGAAAATAAGCATTAAAATCCCTAAATTGGCAATGCAATGAAAAATGTTAAATTTACCATTTTTCCCTGCAAATTGGCAACTTTATGACTTCTCATCATACATTCAGTCAATTTATATTTATTTCAGATACATGATGTTTTATAAGAAATATGTAGCAATAAAAGAAAAATGTTGGTGTTGCCAATTTGAAGAATAAAAGCTGATCAAATTAGGCTTTAAATAATTCCTGTCATGAATGGGTTAAGTGGACATGTAGTTTCTAGATACATGAAGCTGATGGTTATCATTTTCAATACAGTGGAAATGAACCTCAAATCTGTTACCGATAGAGAGTATGTTTCTTATAAAAGATATTTTCCTTGAATTCTGTATCTTCAGTGACTTGCTCTATTGGGATTTCCTTGTAAACATAGAGGTAGTATTAAACATCACTAGACTCACTTTGTATAGGTGAGGAATGTCCTGAGCCTTGGAATTGTCCAAGATAGTCTACAGAAAGCATCCAACAAACATGCAAAATCAAAAGAAAGAACAGAAATGATGATAGTGACCAGGGTTCTCACTAGAAAAAAATCTACACACGGTTCCCACTCTGCGCAAAGCGTGGACGTTTCAGAAGTTTATGGAATAATACCTAAAGTTAGGTGTGGCGGCAGTATATGCTATAGTAAAAGGATGAAAAATACTTCTTGGTGAGCAGGAGTTGTCTACTAATGGCATAAAAGTAAAAATACATTGCCAAAAAGCAAAACAATATGTGGCATTTATCATTATTGTTAGGAATACATACTCCAATATTTTTTTTACCCTTGTTGCCACGCATGGTGCAGCAATTTCACACAAGGTTCTTCCCTGTCTGAAACCCTTTACGCATGGTAATGGAACCATGGGTGTTATGTACTAGCGAGAACCATGATAGTGACAGCCAACAAAAGACACATAACTTAGTGCATGACTGGTGCAATGTGTCCATAAACTAAAGCAGTGGTTTTAAAAGCTAACGGGCAAAAATAACCCAAAATTCATATAAATCAAGCAAAGAATAAAGAAGCGATAAATGTTCAAAACTAATGCTAACAATGAAAGGGTACTGGGATTGACGATTTGTCTCTAGAATATGGACAGGACATGCATCGTCTTTCTTAATATGCATTTCTTTCTGGAAAATGTACAATGCATGTAGACTCATTGACCCCACAGGGGGTAAGAAGTGTGAAAAGAAAATTATTGGGTAAATGGTAACTACTATAAAGCGATTACTTTGAATACTCAGAATTACTACACGAAAGACTATAAACAAAGCCTCACAGACCAGAACAACACAATATCACATTTTATTTAAAGATAGTGGATTTTATCCTCACCTGTAACAATTCTTCAACATACAACCTCTTTGCTTCTTCACTGGCCATGTCACCTAAAACAGACCAGGCTTGCCTGAAAGAGAGAGTGAGAGAGGAAGGAAAGGGAGAAAGTGATGGAATCACATCATAACTATCACTGCTTACTGTAGTCTAATACCATCATTTCATCTGCTCTCACTCTCATGGGCTGTACTCAAGAGAGAAAACATGCAAAACCTAAATCCATGTACAATGTGCAGTACATATACTAATACTTTATTTCATCAGCTTACTAATACATGCAGCTTCTAAGAAGTATGTACATACTGCAATGTCCTGCCTCAGGGCAAGGGAAAGTCCATCCTAGAAGTTTCACTGTTTCAATGAAAGGAGATCAATTTGAACAGCATTTGAAAAAAGAAATGAGCAAAATCGGTCAAAGAATAAGAAAATTACACTCATTTACATTTTCTAGTAAACTACTCTCGGCTCTGCAAATTGGCAACACTGATGACATCATATGCGAGCAGTTCTCCATTCACTTTGTACATGAAATTTCACATTTTCTAAATTTCCTTGGAAGTTACACATTTTCTTACCCCATAGTCAAAGTATGTTATGTAAAAAGCAATTCTTCTGAACATACATTGATTATGGGGGTTAGAAAATGTGTAACTTCCAAGAAAATTGAGAAAATATGAAATTTCATGTACAAAGTGAATGGAGAACTGCTCGCATATGATGTCATCAGTGTTGCCAATTTGCAGAGCCGAATGTAGTTTACTAGAAAATGTAAATGAATGTAATTTTCTTATTCCTTGACCGATTTTGCTCATTTTTTTTTTAAATACTGTTCAAATTTATCTCCTTTTATTCAAACAGTGAAACTTCTAAGGTGGACTTACCCTTTAAAGAGACTGGCAGGACATTTTTTCCCCCTTGAATTTCAATTCTACTTCTTTCAAGTACACATGTACATGTACTTGATACTGAAATTTACTTTTAAATAATTCTGTACGTATAGGCAGTTTATCATAAGACTAGTATATGCCATTTAAAGATACCCTCTGCATAAGGGTCAAGTTTTGGTCTTGGTTAAGAATGTAAGCTGGGCATACATATGTGTCTTTTCTTTTAATCTAGTTAGGCCCTTTCAAGGAGTAAATATCTGATGGTTAGCTTATATCTGCAGATTATCTTGTACTTTGTTAATTGTAGCACTTAAAACTAAGCAAATAGTACTGATTGAGTTTCTTGTCAACATGAAAATATTTTAATAATCTTCATATGGGTTTACCATGAAGGCATCTGGGTATTCAAAAGATACATATTTCTTGTGGAAGATATTTTAACCACAATAATTAGATATTTGGGGGAATACCTTTTTTTTCTTTCAAATTGGAAAGCAAATTTTGAAACCCTGGCTAAAATCCTGTCTCTCACTATATACTAAGAAGAATTCCTCTAAACTTGAAGACATTTGAGGCCTGACAGTACTTGACTGAAACATTAAGTCTGCCAGACAAATGACATACAGTGTATTGCTGTACCATCATACAGAAAATATTTTATTTCCCCCAGTTATAGTACATGGGCATAAACAACCCCCTCCATGCACTTCTTTCAACAGACAAGCAAATGATACATTAGTATTCTGTATGTACATGTAGTAGGAATTATCTAATGTCCTGCTGCATATTCATGCCTATATCTCTCTGACAGCGTAGGAATAATTTTTTTTTGGGGGGGGGCTATTTTTTTTTTTACATTGGGGCTACCACTGAATATCTTGGGGCTATTTTTCTTATTATGGGGCTACTTTTTCTCGCACGTCTGTAACTTTTTAAAGTATCCGTTGGCATTCTTAGACTCACTATAATGCATAAAAGCACAGAACATTTATAACTGTAAACTGTACTAGATTGGGGATTTGTACTATCAAATGTTCAAAGTAACTCAGTGATCACTGAATGATATGTTAGGATCACACGCCCAGGCCCAGCCACACTAGAAATATCCGCAGTCACAGACATGTACAGTCACAGCACTGGAGTCAGAAAGCCCTCACTGCAAGGCAATCTTTTGTGAAAAAAACAACTAGTTTTCATATTCTAGAATACACCTTCACTCCACAAAAGCTAAAAGAGACAGCCAAATATCACATTTAAAGTAAGTTCTAAACATAAATACCTTTTCGTATACTTTTGGGGCGATATTACTTGCTGAATTTCGATCATCTCACAACCGACTCGAAAGACTGTGTGTGGGACTGAACTCAGAAATTGAGCCATTTTTGCGATTTCAGACTCCTTTTGAGGTGATAAATTTCTTGAACGAAATATACAGAGGCATCTGACACTATCTTGACTAAATATCATCACTGAAAAAACCGCCGGATGGCATATTGGTGGGATTCTAGGATGATATTTTGGGGGAGCCGAATGGAAACTTTGTGGTAGTAGAATGTTGACAGTGCACTGCGCATGAGCTCTATGCATGTATTGCGCAATATGCACAGGCTAGACTTGCGATATCGCGAGGTAAGGTAGCATTGTTGCAATTTTATAGCGACTGACACTCCTCGATTCGTATCAATCGGACACAAAACCGCGATGCTTGTGAAGGTATTATACTTTCATGAAATCATAAAGGTTTACTCGCTCAGAAAAACTGTTAAGACTTTCAAAAGGGGCATATATTGGGGCGACTCTGAAATAAATAGTCGCCCCAAAGCATTAGATTTTGAGAATTTTAGGGGCAATTTGGGCTGTCATGAGGGCGAAATCGCCCGTCGCCCTCGTGTATTTCTGACGCTGCTCTCTGATTTTTGGATCCCTGCTAAGTAAACACTTCAAAATTACATGTTAAAAGGAATATATATAAAATCATTGGTTTAGCAAACTTAAGATGTGAAATGGTTTAAAACATGAAATTTTGGGCTTTGTGGAGATCCAGTCAGCAGCCTCCATTTCAACTCTTGCAACTTAATTCAGGGATCCACAACACTGATCATTGTTTGTTTGTTTGTGTTTGTTTGTTGGTTGGTTTTTTTTTTTGGGGGGGGGGTTGTCTAGTTGCATGAGTTCCATGTTCAAATCTTTAAAGTTAGATTCTGGGTACCCATGTGCAGGCCTTACATGTAAATTTCAATAATTTTAGGGCAAGGCCACTTTTCTCTAGGGCACATTCCTGTATTACAGCATAATTAGGAAGAATTAGAAGGGCACAAACAATCTCCAAGGCCAATGAGAGGGGCAGTAAGGCCAATCAAAAGGGCATCCATGGCCATGCCCTTGGTGGCCTTGGATTAATTCAAGTCTTGCGTGTCCTAGGGAACCCTGTGAGTACTGAAGTCTCCTTAATATGCAGCATGACCATGCCTTACCATTTCTGTGTCTGCACGACATTCCAGAACGCAGGCTTGCCTTGGTGGCATGGCCCCTCTGTGGCTTGCTTATATAGGCCATAGAAACGTTTCATCAGCTCATATGATGGTTGAAATGGTCCTGCAGGAAGAGGACACAGAGAATATATAGAGTAATACATAGAAGAAAGGAAGTCAGTGGTGGTCACATATTTAGGTACGGACATGGGTTAGGGACGAATAACATTAATAGCAAAATTTACATCTGCAATGTGAAAGCGCATTTTACAAGGATCTCGTGCGAGAGTTTGCAGGATAGCTATAGCCAGCTGAAATAGTCAGAAAATTCCACTTTATCAAAGCAACAAAAATCAGATAGAAGAAACCATATGGAAATACTGCATGTATATTTCATTCTCCTATAAGAGAACAAACAATTATTGTCATAAGAATTTTGTTGAATTTTTTCTGATGTGTCTACTGGCCTCTTCAAAAGTAGAGGTCAATCACCCAACAAACTGACACAATGTCACAGGCTGTCTCCAGATGGTTCCAAGGATGAATATGATTTCACATGTTTGAATATTTCACAAAACAGAATATTTTAACTGTAATGGACCTATGAATTAAACCAGAAACTACAGCTGATAATTTTTCAATTAATATAAATATTCATTAAAGTGGGCAAGGGTATTTATACCCTCGCATTCAGGAGTGGGCAAGGGTACTCGTACATGTACTGTATGCAGGTGTTAGGGGCTTTAGGCACTCAGTCTCTGGCACTCATCCTGTGTACACGGTCAATGAATTGACCTCGTCCCGCAAACGTGACAAGTATGTACCGAAACTACATAGCATGCTTTTCTATTGGTTATTCGACGGCATGCTGTCGACCTACAAGTCTGATAAGCATCAGTTTTCTTCTTAAAATTCACCATTTTCAGCTCATTCATCAGATATGAAGCAGAAAGGGGAAAATTGACAGCCTCAGGAACATTGCTGGTAAGTAAAATCAAAACTTTTCTTGTCTTTTGTAGAAGATCTAAGTCAAAGTATTTCGCGTTCACGTTTAGTTTTGCTATTCAAAACGCCGTTTTGACCTACGGGTGGTCTCAGGGGAGCATTTGTGCATGTATTTATGTTGGGCTGTGTAAATTCTTGCGGCGGTTGACCGCCATCCTAGGCTATAGTTGAAGATGTAAATCACAATAAGAAGCAATATTCTAGAAAAATATCAATGTTAACATTACTTAAAGTTAACAGTTAATCACCTTGTCCTTGTCTTGATGCAGTTAAAATTAGATCTACAGGCTCTGAGGTGTTGTGGCTCAGTGGATAAGTCTCTGGACTTTGAACCCCGAGGTCTGTTGTTCGAATCCCTGCCGCGACACTAATGTCCTTTGGCAAGACATGAATCTACATTTGCCACGTCTTTCGGACGGTGACGTCAAAGGTCGGTCCCAGACGTAAAAAATCAGAATTGATTGATACACGTCTGTAAAAACCCAATTCACCACCACCATCATCTGGTGTGCGGCCGCTTAAAGGGATTTTGCTGATTATATTTATCAATCAAAGACTCACACATAGTTCAATACCATCAATGCAGACTCCAAATACTTGCTAATTAAATAGAAGGCAAACTTAAAATTATTGACCAATTATGTGGTCAGTAGTGTCCATTTTTCAAAACGGTGTTAGGGGTCCTGTGTGCAGCCGCCCCTACCCCGGTGGGCGGCCGCCTATCATTTGGCGAGCATTTAGCGCCATATTTGTGACTAAGTGAACAAAATCAATATTAAATTTCATACTTTACACACCAATACTTTATGAAAAGTAATTAATAATATTCTGTAGAAACCCATAAAATCTGTCAAAGTGATGAGCTTATCAAATGCCATGCAAAAAAAAAAAATGAAGGCAGAGTACAATCTCCTACAAAAACCTGCATTTTGTACACGTTTTACATAGGGTGGCCGCTCACCAGACCCATCTAGAAAAATGGTTCTGGTGAGCGGCCACCCCATGTAACTTTTTCTCTGGTGGTGTAAATGAGAATTTCTGCAGCAAAATATGGACCATTGACTTCATTATCTTAAATAAAAATCAAATCAGTTATCAAATTGAACAAATAAAGCTTATGTATTGGCTTCAGTACGTCAAAGTTTCTTAACTTAAAAGTTAAGAAACTGCCATTTTTCTGTCCTTGATTACTGGTGTCGATTTCTAGCATGTCTAGTGATGTTGAGTGAGACTCATTTATGCTTACTGCTTTCGCTGAGTATGTTTTTTGATGCACTAGAACCTCCCTGAGACTGCCAAAGTTAATTTTTGAAGGGATAGATCTATCAAGACATGAATCTACAGTGAGGAAACAAATTAACAACAAGAATGAACTTGATGGACTATGATGGATACTTGAACTTTTCTTCACCTACTTGGAAGTAAAATGAGAGGGACTGATTAAATCTTCTTTCATGGATGCTCTCTAGAACTGTATGTCATGTTCATATACTATTAACTTTTTTTATATACTTAACTTTATATTTACTCTTATACCTGAACGTGAAATGAGAGGAGTTGGTTATATTTTATTTCATGAAGAGATTTCTCTTAAAGATTATATTCCCCTTTAGGAGACCCCACTGTTTGACTTTGAATATATTTAAAAACATTGTAGAGCATTCATGATTTTTTTTCTTAGATTACAAGTTTAAAAAAAAATAAATAAATAAAGAATAAAAGAAAAAAATCATGGATGCTCCCGATACTGCTATATCATGTTTGTATAAACTTTTTAAAAAAATATTTACTCAATGTCTCTAGACATTCATGTAACTACGTTGACTTATTACTTTGTATTTTCTCTTTTTTCACAACATATGTTTTGTTGATACATGTAATATACTGGGTAATAAACGCTTTAAGAAGTTACCTTCAGTTATGTATTGCAATAATTCAAAATTAAATTCATTAAAAGATATAGTAGAACATTTTAATTCTTATTTTTTGAATACCGGTAAGAAAATTGCGGATAATATTCCTCCTGTGAGTGTGTCATTTGATTCTTTCTTAACGAAATATAAATCACCAAACTCTTTGTTTCTCAGACCTACTTCTCCAAATGAAATATTAAAAACTGTTTCTTCTTTAAATGCTTCAAAATCAAGTGGCCCCGATGGTATAGATCCTAAAGTTATAAAGAAATCTATACATTATTTCATTGAACCTCTATGCTTTATATTTAATGCCTCAATTTGTACAGGGGTCGTGCCTAATCATCTGAAATTTGCAAAGGTAGTACCAGTTTTCAAAAAAGGGAATGCAAATGATTTAACTAATTATAGACCAATTGCTATCCTTCCTTTATTTGCTAAGATTCTTGAAAAAATAATTCATAAACGTTTATATACATTTTTACAGGTGAATAATATTTTAACTGATGCTCAATTTGGTTTCAGAAAAAAATTCTCGACTGCATTAGCTGTTTCTAATTTATGTACTTATATTCAAAACGAACTTAAAAAGGATAATTTTTGTATTGGGCTGTTTATGGACTTGTCAAAGGCATTTGACACCATTGACCATCACATACTACTAAAAAAACTTGATTCTTGTGGTGTCAGAGGTCTTGCCCTTAAATGGTTTGAAGATTATCTATCTCACAGAAGTCAATATGTGATGGTCAATGGTGTCAAATCCTCCATACAGAATCTCAACTGTGGTGTCCCTCAAGGATCTGTCTTGGGCCCTCTCTTGTTCCTTATATATGTAAATGATATTATCAAATCTTCTTCTCTTCTTAAGTTTTCCCTGTTTGCCGACGATACTTGTGCACTTATGAGTAACAGTAACATAAACACACTTGTCTTGTCGGTAAACAGGGAAATAGCAAAAGTCTCTACCTGGTTCAAAGCCAATAAATTATCTCTGAACATAGCCAAAACAAACTATATTATATTTAGATCAAGGAACAAGAGAGTGCCCAATGACTTATCACATATTAAAATTGATAATCTTGTAATTTCTAAATTGAAGAATATAAAGTTTCTTGGGGTTACTTTTAATGAGACCATGGATTGGAGCATACACATATCAGAAATTTGTAAATCTTTATCTAAATATGTTGGTATCTTATATAAATTGAAATTTGTATTACCTACTAATGTTTTATATATTCTTTATAATAGCCTTATCTTGCCACATCTGAATTATTGTAACTATATTTGGGGTAACACTTACAAATCACACCTTCTAAAACTACATATTCTACAGAAAAAATCGATCCGACTAATTACAAAATCCCATATGCAAAGTGCAAGTAAACCCCTTTTCAAAAAGAATAATATTTTGCCTTTACATGAGCTAATTACTTTAAATACTTTAATCTTTATGCACTAAGTTAAACATGGGATTTTTCCTTTGAAATATTGCAATATGTTTTCACTCAATTCAAATGTTCATTCATATGCTACTCGACAAAAAGATAATTTCCATGTTCCCAAAATGAGACTTTCCTCTTCTCTAAATTCACTAGCTTTTACCGGTATACAAAAGTGGAATCAACTCCCAACCAAAAGATTGCTCAACTGTATCCCGTTTTAAAAAATTATGTAGGGCCTACTTAATGGAAAATCTATAATACTGTCAGGGTTTTTGTGCATGAGTGTATGTGTGAGTGTGCTTGCGTATATGTCTGCAGATGAAGTTTGCTTTTTGAAAACTACAGTTTTTATATTTTTTGTTTTGTTTTGTCTTGTTTTGTTTTCTTCTATTTCTTGTTACTATTGTCCTCTTGGGCCATTCCCTACAAGCAATTTGCTTTTTTATGGTCCTAGCCATATTTTGTATTTTCTATTGCATATTATGTACACTGTATGATTTGTATATTGATATTTTTTATGGTTGAATAAATTGAAATTGAAAAAAAAAAAAAATATTTTTTCAATTTTTAGTTTTTATTCACCACCGGCCGCCTACAGGAGCACATACTAACTTTTTACTGATACTATTTTAGACTAGACTAGGTCAAGCAAAAAAACCCAAAACAAAACAAAGAAAAACAACACAAGCTGACCAATTAAAGGCAAGAGTTCCTTTTGCGACAGCCACCCAACACGCAAGGTGTGCTTTATTTCGTTAGCAATTTGAGTAGCTGTCGCAAAGCCAAAAGGAAGTCTTTCCCAATTAAAAAACAAGCAATCAAAACAACACACAAACGATTATATACCATGCAGAAATTTGTTAAATTGTTCACTGCATTCAATGTTACGAGAAATTGAGATATGCAGCTGCCATGATGATACTGATGATAGTGTCACCGCAACTCGCAAGCCGCCCGCGCCCCGAGTCTCTTGGGCACAAGAAGGAGGCACAGCCTTCCTTTTCAGCTGCCTCCCTTTAGTTTAAAGTTTAACAATCTGTCTCCAATTTGCAGTTTATGGATGGACGATTTGAATTCAGTTTGACCTTGAATGAGATTTAACTTCAAATGTTTAGCTAAAGCACACAAACTCACCGTTTTTCGGAAGTTTTTTTATGACGGACACCGCCGCATCGAATTTCTCCCCGACGGACGCCATTGTTGCTTGGTGCCTAATTTGGATTGTACATGATTCGATTGTCATGCAAGATCCACAATGAGATGGCGCACCAGCTCTGCATTTTCTTGTTTTTGTCCAGCTCTAAATGGGGAGGGGCTGGGATATTGGGAGCCGGGATTGGGAGGGGATGGGGCTCGTGGGAAGGGAATGATCTAGCTTACACTATGAACATGGCGGACAAAGAAAGCGGACAAAATAAACAACCTCTCATTCTACCCTTCACAATGGTTCTGGTAGTCAAAATAACATCCCTTCACAGCTATTATGTTTAATCATGTAGTTCCAGGTGAATATGCATGTGACACCTGTTCCACATACTTTAGACAATAGCAGTGAAGGGATGTTCTTTTAAACAACCAGAACCATTGTGAAGGGGTTGTTTATTTTGTCCGCTTTCTTTGTCCGTCATGTTCATAGTGTTATGAAGGCATAAATAAGCTGACCTTTTTTTAGCATGAACTATTTTCTTGTATGACTTTTCCACCTTTTCCACCCCCCTTACCCAACCCGATCCCTGCAAGAGCGCACCCCTTTGCATTTTGTGACTTACATGCAGGCATGAGAATCTTCAGAAAACCATGACATAACAAAGCAAAATTTCCTTTTCTCTCTCTCTCTCTCATAAGTTTGGGAAAATTAGCCCCCCCCCCCCCCCGTACCGTACATAGTAAGGGATCGTGTGCGTTCGCAGTATTTAAAAAAAAAAATGATCCCACCCCTCAAAAAAAAAAAAAACATAGATAAATAAATAAATAAATAAATGAAAAATGATAAAAATAGATGAAAATGTCTTCTTTGATACCACCTGAGGGGGTTTGGAGGGGAAAACAATCGGAAATCTATTATCGACCTAATTAGTCCGGCAGCCAAACCCGGATTTTGGGCCTAAGGTTGCATTTGAATGTTATAGTTTTTTTTTAAATTGATATCGACTGTTCAGACCTTCTATTTTAACAATCCACTTGCTGGAGCTCTGTCAGCATTGAGCAATTTGAGATATACGCAAAAATCCAAAATGGCCGCCGGCGGCCATCTTGGATTTTCTTTTTACCCACTTTAAACTTCCCAAGAGTGTTCAAAATTGGAAAATAAGGGTTTTTCGGGATGGAGAATCCAAATCTGAGGTTAGTTTGAGGATATGACTATGTTTCGATGTCTTAATATAAAATGGCTGCTAATTTTCAAGATAGCGCCCCCAACGATCTCCAAGTACATGTACATGTATGCACTATTGCAATGAAAATCACATAGAAAATAGATTAAATATGATTGTTTTCTTTTTGAAAGTATATTTAAAAGCACAAGACAGTAATGGGGAGGGGAGGGGGATAGCCTCCTTCCCAAACACACACACCCACACACACACAATACACTATGGAGACAAAGCAAATGATGTTCACTTTTTTGAGCTGACAAAAAGTATGTGTACTCACATATCTATCAGGAATTCGAGGCTCAGAAAGTCGACAATAATTTATATTCAAATTAGTTATGAAATTCAAGTAAGCATCTAAGTGTAATATAATACTAATTACAGAATAAACATACGCCTTTTAAAATGATATTTCTTGATATTTTCAAGGCCAAAACATCATTTCATCACTAATATGAGTATCTTCTAAACATATCTGTCATTGACTATCGTGGACTGAAAATTCTGCAAATCATGGCTTAGCCGAATAACTGGTATTTTTCAAGAGACTCATTCCTGAAATAGTGTGTTTAGCACTACTTTATTGTTGGCTATAAAGTTGATCGATTCAATTTTCGGCCTTCTTAAAAGACATGTTAATGTTCATGTGATTGTTTGCATATTAGATAATAAGCATCTAAATATGTGAATCTAAAAAAAAAAAAAAAAAAAAAAGCTCAGTAGCCTTTTAATGGAAAATATTGATATAAAAATCCAACATAACATGCATTTTAAAGGTATGTTTACCAGTTACGGAAGAAAAGTATACTTTTATATTTCATGATATTTTAAGGTCAAAATATGATTTGTCTTACAAATATGGATATTAATGCTCATGGGTTTTGATTTTGGATAGTGGGGGGGGGGGGAGGATGATTGATGCAGAATATTCTCGGTCGGGGAGCAAAGCAACTGGGAAAGGACATGGGATTAAAAAGTGAAGGAACAACTATGCAAAAACTGAGTACAGAGATCAGATCGTCATTAAATATTGTGGCGGGAGGGTGTAAGACCTATATTTGCTCACAGGTCTGCTGCATTCCTAGTCTATTCTCCCGTTCATCCCATTAGCCAAACAAACATTGTTTTCAAACAATATCGAAGGGGTACATCCCCATTCCTTTGATTTTAGTTGACACATTTTAAAAAGTATGAACCACTACAGTTTTATTTAGTGAGTGAGTAAAAAATCTCATTTTGTCATCAAACACGTACACTCTAGGAATAAGATATTCGAATGATTTATTTGGCAACCTCGCTGCTAAATATAACCGTTTCAGCACCCTCTTGGTCTAATGTTTAATGTCCAAACCACCATGTTTTTGTATATAACGAGCAGCGAGGGAAGCACACTCTTTTGATGATACAGTATTATTTAATGGTCAAAATATCACTGTGGTCTGAAAGATAGTAACCTCACTGCCAACTAAGACTCTATTCTAGCACCACAATGTTCTAATCTTTTGCTGTTCTAAACCACTTTGTTTCAAAATAATACAAGCGAGCGAAGGGAGATAGGAGAAAACACACTCTTGGCGAAAAAGTATTCCCCAACTATTTTGTATTTAAATGCTATACGAGTGAGTGCAACGAGTGAGGAAAACTTTACACGTCTCCTTGATAACCTCAGACTTCTAAATATATTCGATCACCTAATTGCCAAATATGACGCTATTTGGCTCATCGCTTACCATTCAAAACCATTCTGCTTCTCAGCTCATTTTCTTTCAAATGTAGAATTGCCACCAAAATGATTATTTTGATAGTGTACATCTTCCCACAGAATTTGAGGACAGTTAGACACTTTGCTATAAAAGTATTATGATATTTGATCACATTGCTGAGGGAATAAGAGTGTTTGCCTCATTGAATATATCTTGTTTCTAGATTTTATAGGCAAGTGTAGCAAGGGGAAAAAAACACTATACTCAGAACAGTTGTTTTTTTTTTTTTTTTTTTGTATTGGTACTCCAATCTCATCATTCTAGTAACACATTTTATCGGCTTCCTCCTTTCTCATATTTGGTGAGATAGGAATAGGCCATTGGTCACTGGCCATTATCTCATCAAAATTCTTCTTTTTCAGCTCTTCTTGATGTTCGACACTTTGCAGCTTTATTGCTATCATTTTATGACAAGAAGAATAGTATAACATTAGATAGAAAGACAATTAGATGCAAACTAGTTTCATTTCATAAGGATATTAAGTTAACCGGCATTGGTTAAGATACTTAAAATGCGAAGCAGCGAGTAGAAGAATAGAATACCAGAAGAGAGAGAGAGACAGTTGCAAACCGATATAACCACAACCAGAGATACTTTTAAACTGTGAGCTAGCTAAGCAAGCCAACGCTGGAAAGTTTTTTGTTATCCTTTTTACTTCAAAAATCTTTTCCCCCCTTTGTTGTCCCTTTTTCTCTTTTTCTTTTTTTAATTTTTAATTTTTCTTTTTGGGGATTGCAGGGAGCTATGTCATTTTTTATGGTGAATTAATTGGGGGGGGGGTTGTTAATGCAGACCATCTCCCTACCGCCAATACTGGGGGATATATCCTCCACCCCCAAATCAACACCTATATTGTTGCTTTAACTATCTACAGTACATTCTGCGATCTAAGCGTCATAACCAGATCACAGCAGTAGTTTTAAAGAGAGCTGAAATAAAGTGTTTAGCAGTACTATTTGTTGGCTGTAGTCGCTCGCTTTGTTTTTGTTGGGGTTTTATTTTGGCATGGCTTTATTTAATGATAGGTAAAGGTAAATTGTTTGCATTTTAATGAATTACCATCTGAATACTGTATATATATATATCACATGTAGATTAGAAAAATGAGATCAATAGCACATTTTTAATGGAAAATATCGATATCTGAATGTTTACCGTAACACGCATTTATGGGAATGTTATACCAATTACGGAAGAGAACTATACATTATTGGGAGAGGTTTGAATGTATATGAATGTATTATATAAATATTGTATATGTTTCATATTTTCAAGGACAAGATATCAATTTACTTCAGTGCATTAACCTTTAAAACAATCTATTGTGGACTAAACAGATTTTGTAGAACTATGCTATACCATCTGCAGTTTTCAAGATACATGTAGGTGCCAACAATGTAGTGTTTGAATCACTATGTGTCCCCAAATTGTTGCAAAATGATGCTTATCTTCATTTTCACAATTATATTCTGACCAGATAGCCTTCTGGAAGCGAAATTTCACTGAGGGTGCTCTGAAATGTTGGTAAATGTCTTCAATTTTTACAAATTTTGATCATCCTGCTAGTTGGGACCAATGGTGCAATTTGAAGGACAAATTTGCCAATTTCTTTTTAAAACTCAAAATTTGAGGGCGCCCTACGCCCAAATATCAATTATTTTTGTCGTGATTGTTTCCCGAAGTGAAAGTGAACATGTAATAGATATAGTACAAATGAAAAAGATAGAATTTGTTTGCTTTATTTTTATGTTAAGTGATAGATAAGGACTTTTCACTTGTTTACATTGCCTAGCCTATAGCACATATGGCGGCCATCTTGAAAAATAGCCGCAATTTTATATCTAGACGTCAAAACATAGTCATATCTTCAAACTAACCTCAGATTTGGATTCTCCATCCCAAAAAACTCTTATTTCCCAATTTTGAACATTCTTGGGAAGTTTAAAGTGGGTAAACAGAAAATCCAAGATGGCCGCCGGCGGCCATTTTGGATTTTTGCGTATATCTCAAATTGCTCAATGCTGACAGAGCTCCAGCATGTGGATTGTTAAAACAGAAGGTCTGAACAGTCGATATCAATTAAAAAAAAAACTATAACATTCAAATGCAACCTTACCCCCCTTGGCAACCGGACTAAATTCCTTCACACAAAACAAATTCATCATAAACATCTTCGACTCGTGGTATAATTGAAATTCTCGTTATAATCTCAGGCTTCTCAGATTTCAAATTCTTATACCTTCAGACATATCTATGACCGTTACCATTGATGAATTTCATTTTTTTCTAGATGATGTTAAACTTCTGTCTGGGGCTGCGGAAGCGGGAGGGGCTGGGGGCTGCAGCCCCCCTACCCCCACAATTGGGGCTATAAAAAACCCTATTAATTGTAAAAAATTATATCTAAATTGTAAATTGCTCATTTCATATAGGCTTGCAAAACCATAAAACCCAAAGGACTTCATGGGCTGAATCCCCACCAGTTGCCCTACAGCCTCCTGTTTGGGTGTCAGCCCCCCCCCCCCCCCTCCCCCCTCAAAAAAATGTTCCGTGGCCCCTGTATCTGCTTGCAAGTTCAAGTTCCCAATGCGCAAGTCAGTATTTAACAGATTTTTATAAAAATGTTATTCTACTTACCCTTGTGGAGAGCACAATTATTCATGAGATTTCAAACATATCAATAAAAATGCGTTTTTATTATAAAGCATGAATAATGTGCCCAAGGTGCATGCATTCACAGAGTAAGATGCTAGCGTAAACTGCAGTACATGCAATGGCGAGTCCTTTGCTGGGAAGGGGAGGGAGGGAACAAGTCCGAAAAAAACTCTGACAAGCATTACAAGCAATTGAACACAACGAAAGTTCAAATATTTTGCTGGGGGGGGGGGGGGACAACAAGAATATGTTTTGGGGAAGGGTTACTTTCTTGTGCATACTGCATGCTGCAATCTTGAAACGATTCAGTTAAAACTGACTGAACGAAAGGGTCAGCTGGGTGCAACTATTATTTTAATCATTTCTGACTATTTTTAGCCATTTTTGACTATAATTTTCTAGTCATTATTTTGACTAGTAGACAGTCAGTTAGTTTTGACTAGAATATGGTAAGATATTTGACTAGACATATTAGTTGCACAAGGCCAGCTGACCCTTAATCTAGTCATTTTGACTGAATCGTTTTTAGAGTGTATACTTTGTTGCCTCAGAACTTCATTGTGGTCATTTATTAATAGTTGGAAACTCATTTTGTTTTTGTTTATTTTGTTTATGGCCTTTTTTTTTGGGGGGGGGGTGAAATTTATGTATGTGAAACTTGTATAAAGGAAACTTATATTTTAAGGGAAATAAACTTACAAAGTTTGAAAAATGAAAAGCTGTAATAAGACTGTGGCAAATGATAATTATTATTAGTCATATCATGAATCATGATATATGTTTCTGTTGTCAAAATATATTAAACTTTATAATAAGTAGATTTCCATTTTGTTGGTTGGTATATGTATACGTATATGTACGAAATGTTTGATACGCTGCTGACATTCTATTCACCAAATGGAAATGTATGATTATTTTCCTTGAATTTTGTATTTACTCAATATATGTTTTGAAAAATATGTTTCCAATTTATGTACAATATGTATGGAAAATGAAGTTTTGAGGAATAAAATCATTGAATACAAAAAAAATACTTGGATATTTGATCCGGGCACTTGAGACCCTTTCCACGCCCGCCCCCCCCCCTCCCCCCTTTCCACGATCTTCCATTGGCATGAGGTCGCATTCGTGCATTCCTCTTATACCGTGTTTACTTTTATCGTTCATAATCATAACTTTTGCAAAAGAGAACAGTGAATTTTTGGGCCCCCGTCATTATGATTATATCACATTGATTGTCTTTGTGAACCTGTGCATTGTTTAAAGTGTTTACTCCTTTGTCTATTTTTTTGTGAAGCACCAAGATTAATCTTCATAATCAAAGAAAAACAATGAGACTCAAACGCTCTTTGCCATCAAACTAACTCTAATCATCCAACCTGGAGCTTAATCAAGTTAAAGATTAATCCGAACTTTGGACTCTATCCTCCTACTTCTTCTTGTGGATAATGGTCTCGAAATGCATTATCATTTTTTTTTTCGATAAACCTATTTTTGTACCAACGCAATAACTACGTGCACAACAATACAGAGAATTCTTGTTTAGGTTCTCAATCAGCGGTTTTACAACGTTGTAAGGAGAGAAAATATTCGTTTGGTATAGTTCTGTTATATCGATAAATATTTCCTTTGGAAATAAAGCGATGATAACATCATGATGGAGGGACGATATTAGTAGAAGCTTGGGAACTAAATCACAAAAAAGAACAAAAGAAGTACCGTCTTCCGCAATTGTATATTCTGCTTCTTATTTTGGACAGAGATTGTATAAACATAATGAATACCTTCAATGGAATTATAATGGTGGTGATTGCTATCATCACAAAATCAGCATACTCAGGTAAGTAGTACATTATTTTTAGAGTCAGAATGGTGGTATTATACGTATTGCGTATTTTGGTTGCATGGAGTAAAGCTGTTCAGGTTTTCCACTTTTGCATTGGTATATGTTTGTGCATTGGTATATGTTTTGTTTTTTTTTTTAATATATACATCTTAACTCCATTGAACTGCTTCGTACTTGCAGCTTTATCAGTCATCCTTGGTTATTCTATTAAAATTTGATATAGTGATAAATATTGCCAAATCACGAACGCTTTTGAATACCAAGAAGCGTGAGTTTTCATTTTTATATATCATTGGAGGAATTGATGATTGGGTTTAAATTTATACTTATTTTTCATCATGTTTGGAAAAGAAATGAAAAGTGATTCGTTATCATAAACTTATGATAAATCAGTATATTTTTTGCATTATGTATGGAATCGTGTATCTCTCTGTTAATTTTTGCATTGTGTTTGAAAAGGAATCTTAAAGTGCAACGTGATCATAAACTTATTTGAATAATTATATTTCTGTGATATGAATGGAAGTAAAATTTGTTGTTGTTGTTGTTGTTGTTGTTGTGGTAAGTGGTGGTGCGTCAACAAACTTGTGTCCTGTGCACCAGGCGCTATACAGAGATTCTTCAGGTCTACTCCGGTAAAATTTCCTCCAGTTTCTATAAAATAAAAACCTCTATATATTACTGGTTCTTGCTTAATAATAAAGAAAGTGAATTAAGTCCCTAAACTCATGGGAATCGCATACTGAGAGAAGTGCGTATTATCAGTAATTAATATATACACGTAGTCTAGACTTTCATTCTCGTGTCTCTAATGTATGTTAGGATATGATCATAGTTGTGGGGGTTGTATAGTATATTCTTTGAAGTAAAATTTTTATTGTAAACTTGTTTTTGTATTACGTTTGGAAATAAATTGACGTTGTGAGAAAATGAAATCAGTCAACGCAAAAATTGTATTTTCTTACGAATCATTGTGTGTTATCAGTGATCTTTAGTTACATGATAATAATTTTTTTTTTTAGATCTGACCTTGTAAGAAAGCTTTATATAGAAGTTGATCAGAATCATACAATGTAATATTAGAATGATGGATGAAAATGTCATGTCATGAATCGATCACATGATAATCGCTACCGTTGGTATAATAAAAGAATATTACTGTATCATGACTGTGGCTAAAAAGAGAGCGAAGTATTTTCAAAACGCATCATTATCATCATACACTTAAAACTTAAAAGAGGAAAAGAAAAAGCAACGAACGAATGAAAAAAAGTAATAAAGATTAGTAATAGGAGATATAGGACGTCAGTTATCAACTTTCGTCTGGGGGAGTACGGAAGCTTAAAAGTGCCACCGAGATGACAAGATAATTCAGGCCAAGAAGACGAGAAGACGAGTTAAAAGACGAGATGACAAGTTCTTGGAACTCGGCAAGTCGACTTTTTAGGACAAGAAGACGCGGTGACGAGTTCTTGGAACTCGGCAAGTCGACTTGTTTAGGACAAGAAGACAAGATGACAAGTTATTGGAAGTCGGCAAATCGACTTGTTTGGGACAAGAAGACGAGATGACGAGTTAAAAAATGAGATGACGAGTTATTGAAACTTGCTGAGATCCAGAATCTCGTCATCTCGTCTTCTTGTCCTAACAAGTCGACTTTCCGAGTTCCAGTAACTCGTCATCTCATCGTCTCGTCCTAAACAAGTTAACTTGCCGAGTTTAAATAACTCGTCATCTCGTCTTCTCGTCCCAAACAAGTCGACTTTCCCAGTTTCAATAACTCGTCATCTTGTCATCTTGTCCTAAACAAGTCGACTTGCCGAGTTCCAGTAGCTCGTCATCTCGTCTTCTTGTCCTAACAAGTCGACTTGCCGAGTTCCAAGAACAAGTCCTTTCGTTTTCTTTGTCCTTAACAAGTCGACTTACCAAGTCCCAAGAACTTGTCATCTCGTATTCTCGTCCTAAACAAGTCGATTTGCCGAGTTCCAAGAACTCGTCATCTCGTCTTTTAACTCGCCTTCTCGTCATCTTGGCCTAAATTATCTCGTCATCTCGGTGGCACCTTTAAGCTTCCGTAGGGAAGACCATGCAGACTTAGGCTTTACAAGGTGGAAGAGTGAGACAATTTAGTAAATGGAAGGAATGAAGTTTAGTCTTTTCATCCTCTCCCTCTTCTCTTCTTCTCTTTCTACCGCCCCTCCCACTCCCCCTCTCCCTCCCACCATTTTCCTCTTTCTGTTCAAGCTGTGAAGGGGGGGGGGGTGATGAATTTACCACACTATCGTTTTCCCCTTCCCTTTTTGAAATAACATTTCCCTTCTTTTTTTATACAAACATTCAGCCGACGATAAGGATATAATTGGGGCATGTCCCTCGTCCTGGATACAGTTTGAGGACCAGTGTTACATGGAGCCAGCCTACACCGATACCAACTTCAAAACATGGAGTGATGCTAGAGACGAATGCATCAGTGTTGGCGGGGATTTGGCCACCATCAACTCGCCACATGCTCAGGGTATATCATGCCCGCTGCGCATGAAGCGTCAATACTGACGGAGGACTGCGTCAGCCACTGGCAAGGCCTCAGTGACTAACCTTTGATGCATCATTTTGAGACTGTTATCATACAAAAGATAAACAGGTCAAGCATTAACATTGCGTTAACAGTGCGTTAGATTACTCGCGTACGTTGATGGTTGAACACGAAATATCACTTTGTGTTTATGACTGCGTTAATCGAGTCTGTAAGAGGCTATCGACACATATAGATCAATTTATTGAACTTAACTTTGTAGTTGTCAATTGTGCTTGACTATTTGGTTGCAGCTTCACTCTCAAAATACACTCTAAAAATATTGGGTAAAAATGTGCCATGGGGGTAATTATGTGTCCAACCAACTTTGGACATTTCTTTGGGCATTTCTGTTTATCAATTTGATGGAAAATTTGAACATTGTAAAGTAATTACTGCTTGTTTTTAACTGGACAATATGCTTCCCGCATTGGGTAAAATATTGCCCAAAGTTGGTTGGACATATGATTACCCTCGTGCTGGTTAAAATTTTACCCAATAATTTTTAGTGTACAAGGTCAAAGCCAGTGCCAGTCGCTGACGCATGTCCCACGTCAGCACAGCGTGTACAACAGGGGTAAAAGTTAGGCTTGACTCTTTCTTCTTTGCATTTGGGTAAAATATCCAGAGTCCCCGCTTATGATATATGTTTATCACGACACTTATACGATTTTGTTTCCGTTTGCATCTCATCACATAAATGTGTCTAGCCTTAAACCTACTAGCTCCGACTACTATACATGAAAACCTGAATATGCCATTCATCATGAAAAGTATCATTTTATTTTCCCCGTCTTTGAAGGACCCGTTTCGATAGATTTTTTTTTATCATGATTATTATTCACTGAAGCAAATAACAGAGCAAGACCCTGTTTCATAAAAAGTTCCTATGATAGCAACTCCTACTAAAATGGTAACTACCATGGCAACAGTGAGAATTCTGCTTCCTGACTGGCTTTTATAATGAAGTTGCCATTCCAGCAAGAGTTGCTGTTATAGCAACTTTTTATGAAATGGGGCCCTGGGCCCCATTTCTTTAAAGTAATGCGTCTTATTTTTGGATGCTCAACTGATATCCTTTAAAAAAGTAAGATATCCTTTTTTTTTTCTTTTTTCATATCATGCACTCAATATCATAGCCTAATTATATCATAGTGAAGAGCACCTTCAGTCGACGTTGTTATTCTTTGTGATGGGATATTTAGTGAATTTTAACTCTCTTGAATAACGCTGCACTCTCATTGATTTGAAAATTCTGCATATAACGTGAATAATACGATGAGAAAATATATGTTACTCTGAAATGGTCTGATCTGATCTTTTCGTTTCTTATAGCATTTCTTATAGCTGCGATGGAATATGAACTACATGATGTTTGGATCGGATTATCAAATTTGCAATCCAGTCCCAATTTTACCTGGACGAACGGTTCGTCACTAGACTACACGAACTGGGGTCGTCAGCAACCGGACGGTTACCCGGGAAGTATCGGTTCAAATCCACCGGTATGATTGTGATTATGGTTGTGATTCGAATTCGAATTGCCATTTACATGCTCAACATCGTCATTTTCTTTGTCTGCCGTCGTATCTCATCTCAAGGCAGGGACGTTCACTGCTTGCAAACAAATTTCTCTAAATTCACCCATGGGTGTATACGGGACAAATTTCGCTGGGGGAGCTGTTTGTTTGTTTGTTTGTTTTTTTGTTTGTTTGTTTGTTTTTCCAGATTATGAACTGTCAAGTTTCTGATAAAACAATTAACATGATTTAAGCAGGAATATTAATTTGGGACCCCAAAATTTGTCTTTGTTTTCTTGTGACGGGCCAAATGATTGTGATGTAGTTTGTATGCATTACTCTAGTTCCAAGGATGGTAGTTAGTGTTCCATTTACGAATAAGAATTGAGAAATACTATACAGTGAGATTAGTCGAATATTTCTCGAGACACCCCCGGAAAAAAATGGCGTCTTCCTTGTCTGTGAGGTACATCATTGTTATGCCTTTATGCCTGTCATCTTTTTCACATATTGTCCCAGTATAAAGACCATCTTTTGCAATTTTTCTGTCTTTTCATTGTATTTCACCAAATTTCTTTTATTTGCATTTATTTCAGGCGTGTGTTGTGATGATGGCGATCAAAACAGAGGCTGGAAAATGGAACGATCAGAACTGCGATAGAACTTTACCTTTTTACTGCCAGAGACCTGTAGGCAAGTCCACTGCGAATTCTTCTTTTTTTCCACAGGAAGAGGGCAGGGGGCACAGACGTCCGAGAATTTGTTCATATGCAAAAAGAAGGAAAAGAAGGGTTTTTTTGAAATGGTTTTTTAGTCTAAAATCGCCACTGGGGGCTGGGGGAGGGGTGTCATGGACGGCAACTTGTCCAGGGGCCTCTTGCATGAAATACTGCTTTTAAAAGCAACTTAAAAGGACAAAGTAATAATTTTAAACCAATCAGTATAGTATATTTGGGAATTATTAGCACTGGCGTACTGATGAGGGTGGGCGGGGGGCTTGGAGGCAGTTCCCCCAAATAAAATTCACACGTGAATTCGATACCAGTGAATTACAAATGTTGCTGAAATGGCATGATTTGCCGGGGCTTTTTTCCTCATTTTTCTGTAACTTATATCCCCCCCCCCCCGAAGTTTTCGCTCATTATGCCACTGATTATAAGAGTTTTGTTTGCTCCAACTTCTTAAACAAGAAGGTTCAGAATTACTTGTCGGTGGACACTTTTCAGGAAGTAATACTCAGGGAGTAATTATCTCGATTCGATATTCATTATCACGTTTTTCTTATTTGTAATCCACAGATCCTACTTTGACACCCCCTCCACCGGACTTTATATCGCTTTGCAGACCGGAATACATCACCTACTCCCAAGGCTGCTTCAAGTATGTCTCCGATAATCTAAGCTTTGAGGAAGCCGAAGCTGCTTGCGCCAAAGACTCGACGCATCTGGCTACCATCGGTGACGCATACGACGAGGCGTTCATCGAGACGCTCATGTATGAAAACGGACACGATTCGGCGTGGATAGGGCTAAGAAAACAAACGGTTAGCAAATCAGCTCAAATCCTACTAAAACTGGAAAATCAGGTTATCATAGAAAACTATTAAGACAACAGGGGCCGATTAAGAGGAAAGTACTACATCATTGTCAAACTGAATGTAATGGAGTTCTCAACTTGACTATACGGTACATTAATCAGGAAAAGATTTTTTTCCATAATATATTTAGATTTGACAAATTCTTAACACAGTTAAGACACACTCCAAACTTACTTCAAAACGAATATTTTGCTCTCAGTCGATATAGTTGAGAATGATTTTTTTTTTTTAAAACATAATCTAATCAAGGGACGTAGTTAAAATGCATAAAGGGGCCCTCCCCTCCTGGAAAGAAAGTATTAGCTTTTATACCCTCCCCCCCCCCCCTCCCCGACACTCCTGAATGTGGACAAGAAATACGGCTTATAGATTTCAGTTTAGGCCTACTTAATAACTGCTTTAGCAAATTGCTGCTTATTCTCTGTCTTTTCATCTTATAGGATGATGAGTACGAGTGGAACGACGGTTGGCCTGTATACTACACAGCCTGGGGAGCGGGGGAACCTTCTGGCGGGGAGGGGGAGGGGTGCGTCGAAGCTACCGTTTTAGGACATTGGGATGACACCATGTGCACCAAAGGACAACCCTACATCTGCAAATACACAGACAGTAAGAACACCAGCTACATGAGGTAGCGCCGTATTTACGTAGGAAAATGATATTCTGCTGGATTTTCTTGCTCGCTAATTTGAAATTTGAAAGCCAATAAAAATCATTTTAGCTGTTTCCGGTAATGGAGTTTATATTTGCAGTGAAATTAATGTCATTTCGTCTGAGAAAACAAAATTAAACAAACAGGTTGTAAATATTGCCGGATCGGAGTGTGTGTGGGGGGGGGGGGGGGTCGCGCCGATAAGTTGAGAAGTTCGTAACTTTTTCTTTTGTCTGTTTGTTTCTTTGTTCAATTTTTTTTAAATCTCGGACCATCATGATCGCAATCGCAATGGCCAAGGTTAATTGTCTGACAGGTTTCTCAAAACCGACTTGTACTATTTGCATTCTCATCATTGTCATACACCATGTACACTTTATCATTTTGCTAACAAATGTTCTTTGGAAGCCTCAATGCCAGTCCCAAACCCAACATCGGACGGCTACTGCGACGGAGAATGGATAGAGTACGGTTCACACTGCTACACCTTCTCGACACACTTCGGCATGACGTCTCTTTCTTGGGCCGATGCGCATGTCGACTGCGCCTTAAAAGGCGCAACGATGCTGACGGTGCACAGTGAGGATGAGAACCATTTTATCCTCATGGAGCTGAATGCGAGAAGTGCGGCCGGTGATGGGACTGGGCCACATGCAGAGGCTGAAAATGATCTATGGTTAGGAGTCACGAGGAATGACGAAGGTTCGATTGCTGCTTCTCTACTATATTCCAGCTTAATTTTTTTTTCAAATAATTCCCTTCGCATACGAGGAGTTATTTGCCTGACGTAAGGCCGCGTCAATTATTGGTGCGGTCCTTGATGCACCAGTATATGGGTCACGTCAATGTTTGTGCAAATGTGATTACAAAATGACCTGCATAAACAATCATTGATGAGATTCATTGACGCACGTGATGACGCATTCGAAATGACACGACGTCATTATTGGGGCACCGGTCTTACAGGGTGACTGTATCCCTGGTTCAAAACCATATCGATCACCTATGAAATAATGCCCCTTTTGTAATAACAATTATTTTTCATTACCGAAGGAGAGGACTTAAAGCCGTAGGTCCCGTGATTTCTTACTTACAAGCATACACATGCATTAGGAGTCACGCAAAACAAATAGTCTATCATGATATTTCAATATAATCTGGGAATGTACACTGTATATATTCATCTATTAGAAAGAAAGCGTTGTCGAAATAATTTCATTAATGGATGTAAACAATTTCATTCCACCTTTATGAGTAACAGTGTACACATACATGTAAGTCATTAATAATTTACTTCTGAATACAAAGAAAGTATTTAAATAGGAAATTAACATTTTTTAATTAACAAAATTTGTGAACGCAGGAGACCGTCATCACGAGCGAGTTGCTTGATATCGATGGTGATGCAGGGGGTGGTGGTAGGGGGGGGGGGGGGGTACTTGCCTCCAGTTCCTACGCAGGGATTGTGATGTTATTATATGTTTGTTAATAAAAAACAGGAGGCTTCCAATACTTGGATGGTGAGCCAGTGGACTATGTGAACTGGGCTACCGGTGAACCACATGACGGACAGGACACAGATTGTGTTGTGATGCAGCCCGACATCTTGGGGCACTGGGCGACGTCGAACTGCGATGCCATCAACAAATACGGCTGCAAGAAACCTAAACGTGTGTATCTTTCTCCTCACAATACAAAGATGACTATAGTAAAGATATAAGAATGATGACGTGAATGGTTTTAATATTACTTTTATTTCCGACTTGTCGAGTTCCAATAGCTCGTCGTCTCGTCTTCTTGTCCTAAACAAGTCGACTTGGCGAGTGTTAAGAACTCGTCCTTTCGTTTTCTTTGTCCTTAACAAGTCGACTTGGCGAGTGTTAAGAACTCGTCATCTCGTATTCTCATCAAAAAAAGTCGATTTGCCGAGTTCCAAGAACTCGTCATCTCGTCTTTTAACTCGCCTTCTCGTCATCTTGGCCTAAATTATCTCGTCATCTCGGTGGCACTTTTAAGCTTCCGTAGGGAAGACCATGAAGACTTAGGCTTTACAAGATGGAAGAGTGAGACAATCTAGTAAATGGAAGGAATGAAGGTTAGTCTTTTCATCCTCTCCCTCTCTCTTCTTCTCTTTCTACCGCCCCCTCCCACTCCCCCCCCCTCCCTCCCACCATCTCTATTTTCCTCTTTCTGTTCAAGCTGTGAAGGGGGGGGGGGGAGGGGTGATGAATTTACCACACTATCGTTTTCCTCTTCCCTTTTTGAAATAACATTCCCTTCTTTTTTTATACAAACATTCAGTCGACGATAAGGATATAATTGGGGCATGTCCCTCGCCCTGGATACAGTTTGAGGACCAGTGTTACATGGAACCAGCCTACACCGATACCAACTTCAAAACATGGAGTGATGCTAGAGACGAATGCATCAGTATTGGCGGGGATTTGGCCACCATCAACTCGCCACATGCTCAGGGTATGTTATGCCCTTTGCGCCTGAAGCGTTATACTGACGGAGGACTGCGTCAGCCACTGGCAAGGCCTCAGTGACTATCCTCTGACGCATCAATTGAGACTGTTATCATACGAAAGATAAACAGGGGAGCGTTTCATGAAAGGACTTGTCGGATGTTTTATCCGACAAAGTCTGTTTTATCCGACAGTTGCCACAGTAACGGTGCTTCTCAGCCAATCAAAATCAAGGAAAGATGTCAGATCTGACAACTTGTCAGACAACAAATGTTGATGAAATGCTCCCCTGGTCATACATTAACACGGCGTTAACATGGCGTTAGATTACTCACGTATGTACTAATCCCTTTATATGATGGATTAGCGCATGCAGGTAGTTAGTCAAAATGACATTTTGTGCATGTGCAACTAGCCTTATCTTTCCAACGTGTTTGTCCAGTTTTTAAATGGAATGAGGGATAAAGATTGAAAAAAAACTATTTTTCAAATCTACCAATCGATCCCAGCTTACGCCCATGGGCCTTGATGGTTGAACACGAAATATCACTTGTGTTTATGACTGCGTTAATCAAGTCTGTAAGAGGTAATCGACACATAGATCAATTTATTGAACATAACTTTGAAATTGTCCATTGTGCTTGATTATTTGGTTGCAGCTTCACTCTAAAAATACACTCTAAAAAGATTGGGTAAAATGTGCCATGAGGGTAATTATGTGTCCAATCAACATTGGACATTTCTTTGGGCATTTCTTTTTATCCAGTTTGATGGAAATTTTGCCCATTATAAAGTAATTGCTGCTTATTTTTAACTGGACAATATGCTTCCCGCATTGGGTAAAAATATTGGTCAAAGTTGATTGGACATATAATTACCCCCGTGCTGGTTAAAATTTTACCCAATAATTTTTACAGTGTACAAGGTCAAAGACAGTGCCAGTCGCTGACGCATGTCCCACGTCAGCACAGCGTGTACAACAGGGGTAAAAGTTAGGCTTGACTCTTTCTTCTTTGCATTTGGGTAAAATATCAAGAGTCCCCGCTTATGATATATGTTTATCACGACACTTATACGATTTTGTTTCCGTTTGCGTCTCATCTCATAAATGTGTCTAGCTTTAAACCTACTAGCTCCGACTATTATACATGAAAACCTGAATATGCCATTCATCATGGAAAGCATCATTTTATTTTCCCCGTCTTTGAAGGACCCGTTTCGATAGATTTTATTATCATGATTATTATTCACTGAAGCAAATAACAGAGCAAGACCCTGTTTCATAAAAAGTTGCTTTGATAGCAACTCCTGCTAGAATGGTAACTACCATGGCAACAGTGAGAATTCTGCTTCCTGATTGGCTTTTATAAAGAAAGTTGCCATTCCAGCAAGAGTCGCTATTATAACAACTTTTTATGAAATGAGGCCCAGATTTTCTTTAAAGTAATGTGTCTTATTTTTGGATGCTCAACTGATATCCTTTAACAAATTAAGATATCCCCTTTTTTCATATATGCACTCAATATTATAGCCTAATTATATTATAGTGAAGAGCACCTTCAGTCGACGTTGTTATTCTTTGTGATGGGATATTTAGTGAATTTTAACTCTCTTGAATAACGCTGCGCTCTCATTGATTTGAAAATTCTGCATATAACGTGAATAATACGATGAGAAAATATATGTTACTCTGAAATGGTCTGATCTGATTTTTTCGTTTCTTATAGCATTTCTTATAGCTGAGATGGAATATGAACTGCATGATGTTTGGATCGGATTATCAAATTTGCAATCCAGTCCCAATTTTACTTGGACGAACGGTTCGTCACTAGACTACACGAACTGGGGTCGTCAGCAACCGGATGGTTACCCGGGAAGTACCGGTTCGAATCCACCGGTATGATTGTGATTCGAATTGAATTGCCATTATCATGATTAACATCGTCATTTTCCTTGTCTGCCGTCGTATCTCATCTCAAGGCAGGGACGTTCACTGCTTGCAAACAAATTTCTCTAAATTCACTCATGGGTGTATACGGGAAAAATTTCGCTGGGGGAGCTGTTTTTTTTTAAAAACCAGATTATGAACTGTCAAGTTTCTGATAAAACAGTAAAGCGGGAATATTAATTTGGGACCCCAAAAATCGTCTTTTTTTTTCTTCTTGTGCCGAGCCACATAATTACATAATTATGATGTACTTTGTATGCATTACTCTAGTTCCAAGAATGGTAGTTATGGAGAAAATACGATTAAAAATTGAGAAATACTATACAATGAGATTAGTCAAATATATCTAGAGACAGCCCCCCCCCCCGAAAAAAATTGGCGTCTTCCTTGTCTGTGAGGTACATCATTGTTATGCCTAACATGTTTTTCACATATTGTCCCAGTATAAACACCATCATTGGCAATTTTTCTGTCTTTTTATTGCATTTCGCCAAGTTTCTTTGATTTTGCATTTATTTCAGGCGTGTGTTGTAATGATGGCAATCAAAACAGAGGCTGGAAAATGGAACGATCAGAACTGCGATAGAACTTTACCCTTTTACTGCCAGAGACCTGTAGGCAAGTCCACTTCATTCATGCTATTAATGCGAATTCTTCTTTTTCTCTCTCTTTTTTTTTACAGGAGGGGAGGGGGGGGGGGGGTAAAGAAGTCCGAAAAATTGTTTATATGCTGAATGAAAAAGAATGGTTGGGAAACTTTCAACTGGTTGTTTTTTCTAAAATCGCCATGGGGAGTGCTGTCATAGACGGCAACTTGTCCAGGGGCCTCTTGCATAAAATACTGCTTCTAAAAGCAACTTAAAAAACACAACGTCACAATTTAAAACCAATCAGTATAGCGTATTTGGGAATTATTAGCACTGGCGTACTGATGAGGGGGGAAGGGGGAGCTTAGGGGCAGTTCCCCCAATAAAATTCTCACGTGGGTAATTTCCAATTCGATACCAATGAATTACAAATGTTGCTGAAATGACAAGATTTGCAGGGGCTTTCCCTTAATTTTTCGGTAACTTATACTCCCCCCCCCAAGTTTTTGCTCGTTATGCTACTGATTATAAGAGTTTCGTTCGTTCCCACTTCTTAAACAAGAAGGCTCAGAATTACTTGTCGGTGGACAATTTTCAGTGAAGTAATACTCAGGGAGTAATTATCTCGATTCGATATTCATTATCACGTTTTTCTTATTTGTAATCCACAGATCCTACTTTGACACCCCCTCCACCGGACTTTATATCGCTTTGCAGACCGGATTACATCACCTACTTCCAAGGCTGCTTCAAGTATGTCTCCGATAATCTGAACTTTGAGGAAGCCGAAGCTGCTTGCGCCAAAGACTCGACGCATCTGGCTACCATCGGTGACGCATACGACGAGGCGTTCATCGAGACGCTCATGTATGAAAATGGACACGATTCGGCGTGGATAGGGCTAAGAAAACAAACGGTTAGCAAATCAGCTCAAATCCTACTCAAACGGGAAAATCAGGTCATCATAGAAAAGTGTTAAGACAACAGGGGCTGATTAAGAGGATAGTACAACATCATTATCAAAAGAATGTAATGGACTTCTCAACTTGACTACATGGTACATTAATCAGGAAAAGAGTGACTCTTTTCATAGTATATTTAGATTTGACAGATTCATAACACATTTAAGACACATTCCAAACTTACTTCAAAACGAATATTTTGCTCCCAGTCGATATAGCTGAGAATGAATTGTATTTTAAAAACATAATCTAATCAAGGGACGTAGTTAAAATGCATAAAGGGGCCCTCCCCTCCTAGAAAAAAAGTATTAGCTTTTATACCCCCCGACACCCCTGAATGTGGACAAAAAATACGGCTTATAGATATCAATTTACTTGATAACTGCTTTAGCAAATTCCTGCTTATACTCTGCCTTTTAATCTTATAGGATGATGAGTACGAGTGGAACGACGGTTGGCCTGTATACTACACAGCCTGGGGAGCGGGGGAACCTTCTGGCGGGGAGGGGGAGGGGTGCGTCGAAGCTACCGTTTTAGGACATTGGGATGACACCATGTGCACCAAAGGACAACCCTACATCTGCAAATACACAGACAGTAAGAACACCAGCTACATGAGGTAGCGCCGTATTTATATAGGAAAATGATATTCTGCTGGATTTTCTTGCTCGCTAGTTTGAAATCTGAAAGCGATAAGAGCCATTCGAGCTGTTTCCCGTAATGGAGTTCAGGAAGATTTGCAGTGGAATAAATGTCAGGTCATCTGAGAAAAGAAAATGAAACAAACAGATTTAATTTTTTTTTCAATATTTTTCCCTCCACAGGGATTTTATTGATTTCAATAGCAACACATTAACAAATATAATGCAAGGTACATGTACATCACTTTTATACATTATTCAAACACGTATTCTTCGTTGAACTGTCGAGTTTTCAAATATTGCCGGATCGGAGGGGGTGGGGGTGTTACGAGAGATCGGGTCGATAAGTTCAGGAGAACGTTTTGTTTGTACGTTTGTTTATCTGTTTAATTTGTTTCTTTGGTTTCATTTTTTTTTTCATCCCGGCCATCAAGTTAATCGAGATGGTCAGAGAATTGTCTGACAGATTTTTCAAAACCGACTTGTATTAATTGCATTATCATCATTTTCATACACTTTATCATTTTGTTATTAACAAATGTTCTTTGGCAGCTTCAATGCCAGTCCCAGACCCAACATCGGACGGCTACTGCGACGGAGAGTGGATAGAGTACGGTTCACACTGCTACATCTTCTCGACGCACTTCGGCAACTCGGCGCTGACGTGGGCCGATGCGCACGTCGACTGTGCCTTAAAAGGCGCAACACTTCTGACGGTGCACAACGAAGATGAGAATCATTTTATCATTATGGAGGTGAACGGGATAAGAGCGGCCGGTGACTGGACGGGGCCGCATGTAGAGGCTGAGAATGACCTGTGGCTAGGAGTCACGAGGAATGACGAAGGTTCGGCTGTTTTTCTTATTATTTCAGTTTCATTTTTCAATTTAACATTGAAATTTGAAATGTCATTTCGCATGAGGAGTCATTTTCCTGACGCATGGATGCGTCATTGATTAATGACGTTGACGCGCGTCGTAAGGGCATCGTACAAACAAGATTGCAAAAAGAACGGTACACATACTGCGTCAAATTACTGGCGAATGGGCGAAGGAAATTAAAATCTGCTCTATTAGCTTTACAACCAATTTGGCCCGCATTCACAAAGGTGGTTTAAATTTAGACCATGGTTTAGGCAAAATGTGTTGTATCTTGATTTAGCGCGTACACTAAAAAAGGTCCAATAACACTTATACCACGAATTTTGCCTAAAACATGATCTAAGTTTAAACCACCTTTGTGAATTCCGGCTACTATGTGTGTTTTTTTTTTTTTTGGGGGGGGGGGGAGTTGTCATACGGTGACCTGTCACTTTTTGTTATTATTTTTTTCTTCTTCTTTCTTCTTTCTTATTTCTTCTTCTTTGTTTCTTTTTTCTTCTTCTTTCTTCTTCTTTTTTCTGTTTTCTTCGTCTTCTTTTTCTTTTTTTTTCTTCTTCTTTCTTCTTCTTCTTCTTTCTTCTTCTTCTTCTTCTTCTTCTTCTTCTTCTTCTTCTTCTTCTTCTTTCTTCTTCTTCTTCTTCTTCTTCTTCTTCTTCTTCTTCTTCTTCTTCTTCTTCTTCTTCTTCTTCTTCTTCTTCTTCTTCTTCTTTTTTTAAACACAGGAGGCTTCGAATACTTGGATGGTGAGCCAGTGAACTATGTGAACTGGGCTACCGGTGAACCACATGACGGACAGGACACAGATTGTGTTGTGATGCAGCCCGACATCTTGGGGCACTGGGCGACGTCGAACTGCGATGCCGTCAGCAGATACGGTTGCAAGAAAGCTAAAAGTTGGTATCTTTACCAAAGAATTAATGATAATCAATAAAGCAATGATAACAATAGTAATAGTGATGATGGTAGTAATGGAATTAATGATATAAATGATGATAGAAATGATGATGATGATGATGATGATGATGATGATGATGATGATGATGATGATGATGATGATAGAAATGATGGATAGTAGTAGCAAATAGTAACAACAATAATGATGATAATAATAACAATACTTAATATTTTTTAATGACATTAGTAATCATTATGATGATTAATATTGTTTTTTGACAACATATTTGGTCTTTATGACAATCATGTATTCTTAAATACAACTTTATAAAGCACAAACAAGGAAGCAAAAGTGTCGTCATTGAGCATGTCCAAGTAGTATGCAGAAATGAATTTTAATAGTTTGCAGGACATATTTCAGCAAGCGCTATAGAAGCTTGTGATAATATTTCTAACATTTCATGTCTTCTTCAGTTCTCTTCTATTCTACACATATTCCATATGAAATTAATGATGATGACGATAATGATGATGTTGATATTGATAATGACAGAATTATCAATATGTAATATAAAAATTAGTAATTTGTATGCATAAGGTCACTCAAAGACGTCTTTTCCTTCTACTACAGTTCCTGCAACCCCTACGCCGTCGAAGAGGGCAACTGGTAAGTGCAACAAAACGAATACTCATATTTTGTACTGCATTTAATAAAAAAAAAACACACACAGTAAGATATCAATGCAAGCAAATAATGATATAGATAGATCAGTCGTCCAGACCCAGTGTAAAGAATAAATGATTGATAATAATTATTTCACAAAGTAATGTTTTCTGTCAAACGGCTAAAATCGAATTGTAGAATGGTAAATAGTTTGAAAACTGTAATTCTGCATAGGGTCAACATCATAAAATACAATTTAGAAAGCTGTATTTAGGAATTGGAATATAATCACTCATAAAATTTTAATTAAAAAAAGGGAAAATATTTCATAAATATGAGTAGCCTATTTTCTCTCACGAAATCCATAATTCATTTCTCATGAACATGTATGACATTCAGTGGTCCTTTCTGTTTTTTTCCTGAATATTATTTTTGAAGTGATCAAGAGCTTAATTTTTTTTTTCATTTTTTGTGTAAATCATTATTCAGAGGGACCAGCAACTAGTACAACCACATCCCCTGTGATGACTACAACGACTAATGAAAACCCTCAAGGTACACAGGTGGCCCTAAGCATGGTCGAAGCGACTTTTAAGAACTCTGAGGCAATTCAATAGCCTTGTCCATAACTTTTTTCAAGTGTGATAATATGACATATTAGAAAAATCGGAGCACGATTTCTGTAGGCACTGAAAAATATGATATTGCGCTAGGGTTGATTTCTTGAAGTCCTTGCATGCGATCGTGTAGCTTGTCCCCGGTTCGAATGATCAGGAAAAATAAGATAGAAAGAGAGAGAGAGTGAGAGAGAGAGAGAGAGAGAGAGAGAGAGAGAGAGAGAGAGAAAGGGGGCACAGAAAAAGAAAGAAGTATAGTGCGAGAACGAAAGGGGAAAAGGGGTCGAAACCATCTGATGAACATCCCTCTGATAATATCAGACACCTTATATAATTATGATAGGTTATTTTCGTACAAATTATGAGCAGGAACCTTGTTCGCCCAAGATTCAGTGCAATTTGATCTTGATGTATTACTATTAACTTTTATTCATCTCCTCTCATTGCATGCAAGGAACATTATTATTGGTGATGATGCTACAGTGTTTTTTGTTTTACAAGAAGTTTTACCAAGGAGTTACATTGTCTTCATAAAGTTTAGATTAGTGCCGAAACAGGCGCTGGCCCTTTCGGACACTCCAGAAAAAAAGAAAGAAAGAAAAAAAAAACACTCACGGGGGAAAATGCAGTGATTTTCTCGATGCCAGATTTACTCAGATCTGGAAATTCTGTTTCAGGCAGTTGCTTTTTTAACTGGTAGCCGCCCCCTTTCTGACATATTCAAAATGACTCTGTGAAAGAGGGGTTTATGGGAACCCGAATTACATGCTTTTCACAAGGTTTCCGCCACAATACAGCTAGAATCTATTTATTAATTTATTTAATCTTTAAATGATACATTATACTCAATCTGTGTTCACCACTATGGTATTCTTAATTTTTCTATTTCTTCTTTTAATTTTTAATGCTAATACTGATTCTTTGAAAAGTGGAAATCTTTGAAAAATCATTTGCTGTCATTATGGAAATAAATGAAATGAAATGAAAATGAGACAGGCCAATAATAAACCCCCTTTCTTTCTTATTTGGTAATTTCGTTGTTAGGATTGCCAGCCCAAAGATTAATCAATATCATAATTCATTACATATTTTCGTATACACACCTGTATATTACTGTCCATTCTTCAGAAATGAAAGCATTTTTCCCCCTTGCTTTCTTCTCCATTTCTAGATGGGCTATCTGCAGGGGCAATTGCCGGTATCGTCATCGCAGTCGTCGTTGTCTCAGCATTGCTCGCAGCTTTGGTAATCTTTCTTATCATGAGAAAAGGGAAATCCGTGCCACACCAAAAATTCGACGACAATGCAATTGATATCTCCAGCCCGAAAAATACCGCGAAACCGTGAACTGTGAACAACAGCAGCAGCAGCAACAAGAACAACAGTTACAACAGCCATCAACATCAACATCATCATCATCATCATCATCATCATCATCATCATCGTCATCATTTAATTTGAGCATTCAGTTATTTATCCATTCTGCTAATTAAACATGTTTATCGATTTTATGATACTTGTTTGGGGCTGCCATATCTTCAAGCAAATTGCTTACATTGGCAGTCCTTCTTCCGCATATGATTTTATATTTGATGAAATTACAATAATTTGACAAGTTATCATTTTTTCGTTTGTTTTTGAAAAATGATTGTTATATTTACTTGCTTATTTATGATTCATTGTCAAAAAGTACTTTCGTAACTTATTTTGAATATGTTACCGGAAAATGTTGTACTTACATGAATGCAGAAGAAAATAAATCAGTCAAATCAAATCAAGCAGCAACAAAGACAGAAGGAACAATTGAAACAACATCATTGTAAACATGAACAGTAACCAGAACAACAACAGTAGCAACATCATCAGGCGCTGCTTTTTTTTTTTTTTTTTTTTTTAGTGGGGGAGCCGACACCCAAACATTCCATAATCACTTTCATAGAAGTATATAAGAAGCACTGTCTACGGCATGCGTTGTTATCTACACTATCCACGCTTTACGGGATATTAATTCATACAGCAGTTAGTCACGGCAATTGCTGATTTTCACTTTTTGCTTTCACTTTTTTGGGGGGGTTAGAGTGTCACTCCCACATGGTACGTCAAAGATAGTGCCACGCAGTCATACGTCAGGGAAAATGACGCCTTGTCTCCAACGCGGTTGTTTGCCGATAATGGGTGGGTTTAAGTGCCTTTAAGTTTTGAACTGAAATCATATAGATTTAATAGCATTTTCAAAATTATATTAGTCAATATGCAATATGTTATAGCCATAGACATGTATGTTGGGGCCATGCTTTACAAGCAAATTGCTTCTTTCTTTTTTTTTTTTTTGTCCAACCATAGGCCTATTTTGCTTTAATGTAGGTTTTGATTTATGAATATGCATCCTTCTTCTATATGTTTGCTTTTTATGGTGAAATAGAACTGAATTGAATTGAACTTAACTGACATATCAATCATGTTAATCCATGGGAGTTGGGATACAGTGCAAAGTGTATGAGGCAACACAATTTCACGGTATTTCAGTGAAATTGAAAATGCAATATCGCTGCACACTCGAATTAAAAATCGTTAACACTATGAACATGGCGGACAAAGAAAGCGGACAAAATAAACAACCTCTCATTCTACCCTTCACAGTGGTTCTGGTAGTCAAAAGAACATCCCTTCACAGCTATTATGTTTAATCATGTAGTTCCAGGTGAATATGCATGTGACACCTGTTCCACATATTTTAGACAATAGCAGTGAAGGGATGTTCTTTTGACTACCAGAACCATTGTGAAGGGTAGAATGAGGGGTTGTTTATTTTGTCCGCTTTCTTTGTCTGTCATGTTCATAGTGTAATCCTATTGTAGAAATATTGTTTGAAGAATACAGTGACAACAAATGGATGAATTTACAAACAGATGCCAAACTATAAATGCAAATACCGGTAAGTGGTTTATCCAGAAATAGCTAAATATGGGGCGGGGTCCTTCCTGATCGGGGGAGGGGGAGGGGGGCAGGGAATGCACGTTTATGGTCAGCCAGGTCTTTTTCTATATTGGGCCTTCAAACCGTACTTCCGTGCTTGTGGTAGTGCTGATGGTGATGGATAGAGGTTATGACTTGTCAGCACTGGCGTACTGGAGGGGGGGGGGGGCGCCAGCCCCCCCAAATAAATTTCAACCATGGTTTATTTTCAATTTTATATAAGTGTTACCACACGAATTTCATTACTTCTCCCTAGACTCCCTTTCTACTGTTAAGTAACGCATTCACAAATTCCCAAATAGCATGCAAAGCAAGGCAGAAAACACGCATAATATCAATACTAATGTGTTTTATGATATAAAACTTGGTTTTATCTGTTTATCTGACAATGGATTCAAACTTTGATAATGAATATTCTTAGATTTACCAAAACTAGACACGGGCTTTAAGTTTGCAGTCCAAAATAGTGTTCTTTTACAGAGTTGCAAACCATCAATACTGCAAAAAACTCCTTTACCATGGAAGTGCACTTGCGTAGCCAGGGGGGACGATGGGGGCGATCACCCTCCAAAACACCAACAAAAAAGAAAGAAAAAGTAGAAGGGAAAAAAAGCAGAAGCGAGAAAAGAAAAAAGGTAAGAGAACGTAAGAAGAGCGGGAGCAGACCAGGAACAATTCAAAGAAACATCGGAGCTTCCGCGCTTCGCGCGGGAGGGGGAAAACTCCCCCTTACTGGACCCTCCCCCCTAGGGAGCGCGCTTCGCGCGCTCACAACCGCCCCACTAAAATGAAATCCTAGCTACGCCACTGTGGGAGTGAAACCCTGGTACCCCACCGCATCACACCCTCTCCATGCTCGTCCTTTTTATTTCATAGTGTCTTTGTTTTATTATCGTAAGTAATAAAGTATTTTGTGTAACGCTGGCATTTGTTTGAAACTTAAGAATATTATTTGGGCTGCATGTTTTCATAATCATGTTTCCAAGTTCATGAAAAAATATCCTTTTCCGGTCGGTAGATTCATGACACGTTTATCCATAACAATACATGTCATCAAACGTCGGAGCTTCCGCGCTTCGCGCGGGAGGGGGGAAACTCCCCCCTCTCTGCACCCTCCCCCCTAGGGAGCGCGCTTGGCGCGCTCATTAAGTGATTCACACGCTTCGCGTGCTCACTACCGCCCCACTAAAATGAAATCCGTTTGTTGGAAATGAGAGAAAATAAAAATTGAACTTAACTCAAGCTGGAATTTAAGTCGAAAAAATGAAAAAGCTCTGTATCGTGAAGGGGGGAAGGTACCCCGGCTCGGTCGCTACACTCCCTCAGGGTTGGTCGCTTCGCTCCTCGCAAAGATTGAGCCCCCCCCCCCCCCCAAAAAAAAAAAAAAAAAAAAATATTTTGGCTCATTACGCCACTGCTTGTCAGGTTCAATGTAGTTTATTTACGCAAATAAGCATGGCCAAATTATTGAGATGATGAAACAATTTGTTGTTTTTTTTTCCTTAGCTACCATATCTATCGAGGTAGTATAGCTGAAGAATATAGAAATATATTACTGATATAGTAACATAGTGCTGATGGTGATGGATAGAGGTTATGACTTGTCAGGTTCAGTGTAGATTATTTACGCAAATAAGCATGGCCAAAATTGAGATGACGAAACAATTTGTTGTTGTTTTTTCCTTATCTACCATATCTATCGAGGTAGTATACCTGAAGAATATAGAAATATATTACTCAAAGAAAAATTAGTCGAGTACTAATGCCAATTATCATTTCTATTGATGTCGCTATGTAGATTTAGGTGTATAAGTACGAAACGTAGATAGCCATGGTAACAATTGTTCTTTTTATGCTATACCTTTTTGTTGTTGATTATTTTGCTTAATTGTTACTCAAGAATAAAGCTTGTATATTATTCTAAGATTAGTGTACGTCTTTCTTTCAGTTTGTCAGTAGGCCATTATGGAGAGCTAGCAGCATTGTATTAAAAAATATGAAATAAGAGCTTTTTATCCACTTTTAATCTTTTATGATGATCTTTTTAATGATTTCATTTCATTTGTACAATCCACACGAAAACTACTTTACTCATATCAAAATATGGAGCTCGTGTATATGCATTTCATTTATTCATTCATTCATTTATTCATTCTTTCATTCATTCATTCATTCATTCATTCATTCATGCATGCATTCATGCATTCATGCATTCATGCATTCATTCATTCATCCATTCATTCATTCATTCATTCATTCATCCATTCATTCATTCATTCATTCACAGATCACCGTATAATCACATACAAACCCAAATAGAGACATTAATGAAGGAATAAACAAATAAATTATGGATTTTAGAAACTGCTACTGCAGTCCAAGGAAGACGTCACAAGATATCTTTACAGCGTCCGATTAATATTCATTACTATAATTATATCAATAAATATAGTTAATATGAATGTCAACGTGACGACCATAGACATAAAGAAGTATACTGGTTTGTACAAATGAATACAAGGACAGATGAATAAGATGAATAACGGTAAAAACTGCGAGCAATAATTCTAACAATTTGCTGTTATTGATTAAAAGTATACACCTTGACGATTTCACCCCCACCCCTTCGACATAACTTATTTTCAGAAATTATTGAACAATAAGAAAATAATACATGCCATTTTGTTGGTCGAGTTCGCGCACAACTGCCATCATAACGCCTTCTTTAATTCAGTCATTACTAATTACTCTGCGGAAGTCTTCATTCAGTTATTACTTTGATTACCGAATTTACACCTACAAAATATGACTACAAAAAAAAAAAAAAACTGAATTTGGAATAAAAGATATCACAGCGTCATTACGTCAGTATTTTTGATACCATTCATCAATAATTGCAAAATACCACCCACGATGAAGACTTGCACTCTACATAATTATCTAAAGAGACATTTCATAGCAAATTACAAAATGACGCTGGAGATTTTCTCAACAAAAAGTATATTTTTGAATGTACATCCTAAAAGATGTTTTAAAAAAAATTAAATATTTTTTTAAAATGTGCATTTTAAAAGATGTTTCAAAAAAGAATATCCGAAATTAAACATTTACTTCTTCATTTGTCTTACATGAACCCTTAAGGCCCTACCGTTTAACGATTCCGTCTGAGAAACGAACGCGTACGTTTACTGGACTTTTTAAATTCGTTCTTCAACTGGTTTACAGACGTATCTAGACGTTGGCAAACGGCGCTAGTTCACGGCCACAATTTTTTTTTTAAATTTGCCTCCGTATGACACCGTCTAACATAAATATTTAGACGGAGGCACGCGGAATCGTTAAACGGTAGTATGGGACAGTGCCTTTACAGACATGGCAGCGGCCCATTCTTCCTGAATGCAATCTGGCATACTTTGAGTATTCCGTAGACCAGTCACAATCTTTGTTCCTGGGCTTACAAAGGATGGGGGGGGGGGGGGCATAGTATTTCCTCGTTCACTTCCACCGGCCCATGTCTGTTAAACATTTATAAAAAGTTTTGACGATATAATAGGCCGGCTTCACCCTAACCTCATTACGCAACTGGTAAAGATCACTTTATGCCACAGGCCCAAAATGCAAAGAAAAAGTCGTGCCTGGCCGCCAAATCATCAAAAATTGTATGTCTTTCATGACGTAAGTCCGCATGGATGGAAAAGCAGACACCGATAGGAGCACAAAATGATACACTGATATAATGAGCGTCATGTTTAGAAAACAACGTTCCACATCACAATCTGAATCATCTACATTGCACCTATCAGACCGGCAAGACCAATAATCATAAAGTACCAGGTACAGCAATTTCTGTTTAATTCCTTTTCTTCGAGTTACCAACCATTCGAGATACAGTGTCACACTTTCTTGGCGGCTTTCTTCGGGGGCGAGCCTCCTTTTGCTGGGGGACGAATCTGAACCCCTGGCTTAGCTGCTGGTGCTTTGCCAGGAGATTTATTGGCTGCCTTTCCAGGAGACTTATTCGGTGATTTTTTCGCAGGTTTGGCTGGTGATTTTCCTGCAGGTGGTTTAGCGGGTACCTTGCCCGGGGATTTTGATGGTGCCTTTCCTGGGGATTTCGGTGGAGTCCCTTTTCCTGGAGATTTTTGTGGAGGCACTTTTCCAGGGGATTTGGGTGGAGGTCCTTTTCCAGGGGATTTTGGTGGGGGCCCTTTTCCTGGGGATTTTTGTGGTTGTCCTTTCCCCGGGGATTTTGCTGGTGCCTTTCCGGGGGATTTTGGTGGTGGACCCTTTCCAGGTGGTTTGGTCGGTGCTTTTCCCGATGGCTTTGGTTGTGGTCCTTTCCCCGGAGATTTTGGCGGAACGGCACCAGGCTTTGGGGCTCCTGGAGGTCCAGGCGGCTTCTTCTTCGCAGGACTCGGCGTTGCACCCTTCTTGGGTGGTGGTGGAGCACCAGGTTTAGGTTTGCCCTTTTTTTTGTCCCCATCACCGAGTAATGGTTTAGTTGCTTCCTTGTCAACTTTTCTATCTTTGTCCAAGTCGTCATCGTCACTGAAGCAGCTACAATAAATACAGATGATAATAAAAGAATATTATACTCTATTCGAAATATTAGTACTATTTAATAATGCCTGAAATGACTGAATGCACACTATGAAAACTGAGCGAAACAGAAGATCACATTTCCGAAAGTTGATAGACCTTTAAATGGTACAGATTGGAAAATCCACTAAATGTTTCACGAAAGTATTTTCTGCTTTGCAGAGAGCAATTGGAAAAAAACACTTATTGTAAACCTCACTGCTGTAAACATTATTATAGCGCCACCTCAGCCCAAATCTTTTCAGGTGAAGATTTTATTTATCTCGTATACCAGAGACGCATCGTAAGACCCCCCAAAACACTGAACATACAGACCTGTTCAGTTTGGGTGCTGTTTTTTAATGCTATTTTTTGAATGGGAGGGGGGGGGGGGGGCTTCAAGCATGCCCAACAAAAGCGCTAACATCTCAGCGAACCGGACTCATTGTATAACCCACTGAATCATCTTTTCTTCTTTTTTGGAAGACCCCCCCCCCCCTCCCCCGTTATGGTTGAAACCGAATTTGTCTATAACATAGCATCTTCAAACTTTTGCTCTTTTATTTCCCCTTTTTTTGAAATGGAACTTCATAAACTAATTTACTTGAATGTCCTACCCTCCCATGTACTTCGGAACATTTTGACTTTGATTCTGAATTTGAATGAATATCTTGATTTCGGACTCATGTCAAACGTGACATTCTTACCAGCAAACGCAGATACAGCAGCCGATAAGGAAAATGACCAGAACTCCCCCGACACCGCCGCCAATCATCACCATAGACGACCCGGTCGCTTTCTCCTTCGCCATTGCCATCAAACGTTTGTGCATGGCTGTCAACGAAGCAAAAAAGCAATGTTTCGAACAGAATTTTTGGTATATATGGTATATGATTCCTGTGGACAACACAATCATTGTTATTTCCATATTGTCATAATAGCAACAAATACAAACTTTGATGATATAAACCTCAAGGAGCTATTTATACATTCACTCTCTTCGTCCATTTTTCTCTTTCTCCTTTTTCCTTCTTCGACTCAGCGACTTCTTTCTTCTTCTTCTTCTTCTTCTTCTTCTTCTTCTTCTTCTTATTATTATTATTATTACGAACTTGCGATAAGCAGAGAATCTATATACCGCCATCGCAATCACTTTTACCACATTTATACAGAAATAGATATTTTGTAGTTAGACTTTATGTTAACATTTCTTGTTGCAGGATAGCCGCATAGTATTACTATACTGTTCTTCCTGCGAGCCCTGCAACCATTATCACCCCCATCAATGCCAGGTATCCATTTAACCCATTCGTGACAGGAATTATTTAAAGCCTAATTTGGTCAGCTTTTATTCTTCAAGTTGGCAACACCAACATTTTTCTTTTATTGCCACCTTTGTCTTATAAAACATCATGTATCTGAAATAAATATAAATTGACAGAATGTATCATGAGAAGTCATAAAATTGCCAATTTGCAGGGAAAAACGATAATTTTAACATTTTCATCGCATTGCCAATTTAAGGATTTTAATGCTTATTTTTCTTTAAAAAAAAAAAAATCAGCATTAAACAACAAATATTGATGCAACGAAAATGGACACAGTATATGTAGAATTTTTGGCTCTTTCTGCTCATGTATTTGGTATGATTTTTAGAGCTCTGCATCAAAAGTTATCAGACCAAACCACAAAATGTGGACTCTCTGTCACGAATGGGTTAATACACCTGGGTTGAGAGGGGCACATGATTGAGCATAACATCTTGTCCAGTGAAGCACCGGGGGCCCGTTGCATAAAATTTACTATAATAGTAACTTTACTATTATAGCAACTTACTGGAATTTGATTGGCTGTTGAGCAACATGACATCATCAACAGCCAATCAAAATCCAGTAATGTACTATAATAGTAAAGTTACTAAAGTTTTATGCAACGGGCCCCGGGTGAGGATTGAACCCAGGACCTCTCGTGTGTGAGAGCCAAGAGGCTTGATCACTATACTACAGTGCTACCATATTTGCCGTACATTACGGCGTGAGATATCTAGGGGAAAAATCCCAATTCGTTATGTATTTAGAACGACTGACTTGTTAGAATCGGGCAAATAATGATCTAAATACATTGTAAGTCAACGCTATATACAAAATACACACCAGTGGTGGATGTCGGGAGAATGGGGCACTTTTTCATGAAAACGGATTTTCTTTTTTTTTTTAGAGAGAGAATGTAATAACATCTTAAAAGGCGCTCAAACAATCTGATAAATTTGGCACAGGCCTCTATAGTCCAATGCCTACTGCGGCCAGAGAACACCGGATCTGCCTCTGGTCACTCTGTTCATCTTAGACAGGCCTGAGGTCAAACTTTTAATTAATTTTCTCTTCCTTTGATGTCTGACTGACAACGCGGGTCACATCGGCGGCCATCAGATTCTCTTCTTGTGGATTTCATTCGCGGTAAAATCAATCTCATGCAGAGAGAGTGAAATTATCTATCAGACATATGTCAGGTGTGTTTTTGACCTAGATGCCTCGACTAAAAACTCATCAATGGGAGTGAGGTTTACTCCAGATATATTTTTAACCCATTCGTGACAGGAATTATTTAAAGCCTAATTTGATCAGCTTTTATTCTTCAAATTGGCAACACCAACATTTTTCGTATAAAACGTCATGTATGTGAAATGAATATAAATTGACAGAAATTATGATGAGAAGTCAAAAAGTTGCCAATTTGCAGGGGAAAACAGTGATTTTAAACTTTCTATCACATTGCCAATTTAAGGATTTTAATGCTTATTTTCAGCATTGAACAACGTATATTGACGCAACCAAAATTTGCACAATTTGTGTAGAATTTTTTGCTCTTTCTGCTCATGAATTTGGTATGATTTTTAGGGCTTTGCATCAAAAGATATTAAGCCAAACCACAAAATGTGGTCCTCTGTCACGAATGGGTTAAAATGCAAATAGTGAAATAGAGTTCCTTCACTTCTCGATCAAGCTTTCGGTGGTTGTGATGGTGATAATGATAATGATGTTGATGGTGCTGATAATGATGACGATGAAGATGAATATTGTTTACATGAATCAAACGCAATAAATTAAGGTCCATTATTGTTACGAAGGTGTCCGTACATGGGATGAATACGGAAAATCTCCAAGCCTTTGTGTAACGTAATATGTCCAGATACCTTATCATTCAAAGAAGGAGGGGCGCGGCCATTATGGGCACAGTCATGACTACAATTCCCTCCCCTAATACATTAGTGTTCATACTAAATGTTACCCTGCATAAACTGATCGAGATTCTGTATATCTCACAGTCATGATTAAAATCCCCTAATACATTAGTGTTCATACTCAATGTTACAATGCATAAACTGATCGAGATTCTGTAAATCTCACAGTCATGATGAAAATCCCCTAATACATTAGTGTTCATACTCAATGTCACCCTGCATAAACTGATCGAGATTCTGTAAATCTCACAGTCATGACTAAAATCCCCTAATACATTAGTGTTCATACTCAATGTTACCCTGCATAAACTGATCGAGATTCTGTAAATCTCACAGTCATGATGAAAATCCCCTAATACATTAGTGTTCATACTCAATGTTACCCTGCATAAACTGATCGAGATTCTGTAAATCTCACAGTCATGACTAAAATCCCCTAATACATTAGTGTTCATACTCAATGTTACCCTGCATAAACTGATCGAGATTCTGTAAATCTCACAGTCATGATTAAAATCCCCTAATACATTAGTGTTCATACTAAATGTTACCCTGCATAAACTGATCGAGATTCTGCAAATAGAATATGGCGTACGTGAAATGAATTCGTCTCAAAGTGCAACTTGCAAG
>CM057151.1:35951093-36042774 GCA_029962745.1 Echinometra lucunter
TTCTGCACGTTCGCCCTCATTAATTGGAATATTTTTTTTAATTCACTGAGATGTCTGAAGGCAATATGATGCATTAGGATGTCAGTCAGCCACTGTCCAAAGATTCCTCCAAAGATACCCCTCATCAACGAATGGCAATTAGCTTAACTGTCGTGAAGACCTATGTGCAAGCCTTGGTCTGCATGAATTTCCTATGTAGTAATTGCAAGGGCTAAGACTTCTTGGAAAATAGGAAATAATATCATTATGGTCAGTGGCGGCGATCTCATGTGACGGGGGGGGGGGGGCGGAAACACCGAAGGCGAAACAATTATACCCTCTCGCGGGAAAGATGCGGAAGATGCATGTATACATGTATATCGCCAAGTCGAAATAGCCTGACATACTATAAATGGCTATTTGATGGGTACATGTCATAAATTATTGTCATTGTTAAAAAGTGGAAACTGTGAATTTGAAATCCTCCCCTGCATTAACAAAGTTTGATAATTTAGGCTTATTTCCATCACATTTACCTTTAAACAGTTGCGAAGATACAAAATCCATCAAAAACGCTAACAAAATAGAAAAATAAAAATATTAAGCTCTAAAAATCAAGGGGGACGATCCCCCCCCCCAGAAAAAAAAATCGGGGGGGGGGGGGGGGGACACATCCCCCCGTCGCCCACCCCGGGATTGCCGCCTATGATTACGGTGATGTTATTCAGTAAACAGACAATCTTCTTCACAGTTGACTTAATCTGAAATCCACTGCATTAAAACAGGAGAACAACAGAGAATGTCAGAGAGTGATCAGATCATATTTCTAATTCCATTTCGCTGTCTCTTCTTTCAAACTTATCCCGCTTCTCTTATTATAGTTCTCAGAGTAGTTGGTGTAGTTCAATTATCTTGGCAATTTTTCACTTAAATTAAAGAAGCCTATACAAGGTATAGATAAGATTTGTCAGATGCTTTACTTTAGTAAAGCTAGTATGCTATCAGTTAAATTGCATCTTTTTAAAGCAAAGCCCAGCTTAAGACGATCTTGTCTTGTGCATTTCCCCTCTCTTTAATGAATAGTCAATGTTCCTCCGCAAATTCTCCCTTGTCAGAGATAAAAATTACTAGTACGCGTGACCAATGGCAACTTTAAGGCAGCCTGATGTGGAATCGCCTAAAATGGAGACATGTTGACACAATCAGGGGAAAGAGTTTGCTCAATTTGCTTAATTTCGTCCCCAAACCACGTCCGATCGATTTGCACACATCCTCAATCAATGTCTTGGAACTTTGAACCTCCTTGTGATGAGAATTTCTTAAAAAGGTTTTTGATATTAAAGAGGCAATTTATAGCATGTAAAAGATTTTTTTGGTAACATATTTAGACTTCTAGTATATTTTCTAAGTGTAATTTACGAAATCTAATTTGAACAGAGATAATTGTTGTCACCCCCATCTACGCCCGCCTAGTTGTTCTTATACGAGGCTCTGATGAAGGGAGGAATCCATGTTAGCGATGAGAACGTGATGGAAGGGGGTTATCATTTTTAGAGGCGTATCCAGGATTCTGTGTGAAGGAGGGGGGGGGGCACAATTCCCGCAAATATTACTGACTAGGAAGTAAAAGAGATGGCACAATCACACACAATGTGAGGGGGCATTTTCCTTTTGTAGATTAAAAGTATTCCTCATGAAGTTTAATGAGGTAAGAATGCATGCCTGGGAAAGGCCATTGTTAATTTTCACTCACCAAAACCCCAACTTACACAACCTCACCTCTGCAATTAAAATAAACATTGAACAATCAACCCCAATGTCAATGCCAATCGATTTTATTTCACTCTTGCTAGGTTGGCTCACTGAGTGTTGTCTTCGTATTTCTTTACGGATCCAAATCTTATTTCAAATTGCAAGGGTGTTGACTGATGTTGACTGATGAATAAACAAACATCATAAAAGATTACCCATCTTGGTTTTATTTTTTCATCAGGCTCATGTTTTTTTTGTGATTATGAATTATGTAATTGAATTATACAGGACTTTTGTGCGCAAGCACTAACATTACTCAATTGATACCATTCATAGTCATTCATTCGTGGTGATATGTGGTATCAAAAGAGGAGAAAAAATTAATCTTTGACGTGAATTATACAAATCTATCAGGACTTAATAATTTATCCACTAATAGATGGAAAAAGTTGGGTTTCTATCTTTCTTTTCGTTTTAAGAAACACACTATACATGTATAAGATGCTTTCTCAATATTTGCTATTCTCTTGGACAAGATAAAGCAACCATGTCACAATTCTGCTTTATTTGTCCCGCTACTAATAAACATGACTGTGTATATATATATATATATATATATGAGATAAAACAGGCCTTTGTGTCTGTCATAATAACGAAATATGATGGAGGTTCCGGTAGAAGGAGAGAGGCAAAGAGAATTAGAGAGAGATTATTTTGATATTTTCATCAGTGACGATGCATGAACATGTCTATTAAAAATTCATCGTAGTAATATTCATCTACATTATCAGAGAGAGAGAGAGAGAGAGAGAGAGAGAAAGAGCATTAGGGAGAGAGAGAGAGAGAAAGAGCATTAGGGAGAGAGAGAGAGAGAGAGAAAGACTTCGGGAATGTATCGATCTCTCGTCAGCTGTGCAAAGCCAGGCATGTCAATTATCCACGATCCGTTGCTAGGGGCAACGTTATTAACGGATCAATAATTAATTTGAAGGGGTGCGGAGGGCGATTAGCAAGGAATCGATGTTGAAATAGTCAAGATCTTATTTGTGTTGTGGTTGCTCATGGGCATGCGTAATGCTTTTTTTTTTCTTCTTCTTCTCAGCTTCAGATATCTGGTTGAAAAAATCTCCAGCTTATTCATTCTCCATTTTCCATTCTCTCTCATTTCTTCATTCATCTTTTTTTGCTTTGTAGACTACATATACAATACTGCTTCTTTTTTATGTTTCTTTTCTCCGTCTCTGTATGATCTGTCATTCCCTTACTATGTATTAGTCTATTTCCATTTATACCTCCACAATTCACATTCTCTTTCTTTCTATATACTCAATTTGCATTTCTTTTTTCAATCTTATGCTTGGGTGATGCCCTATCTTTCTTCTCACCTCACATGTAATACAGACGTAAGTCAGAAAAAAATGTCCCATCATTTTGAAGTTGTCTTGTTTGAAGTATGGACATTTTTAATCATGGGTTTCATGATATGTCTTGGTAGAGTTATCCTCCCAGCATTTATTGGTACCCTTTTCATTTGGAATTTTGCATGCATGACTGAATAACAGACAATCTTTAGAAAAGTGCAAAATATCACTTGCGTCAAGTGGCTAGATGAAGATTAAAACAATTTTTTTAAAGAAGTTATAACTTATGTGCACACACCCACACGCAACACCACACCCACCCTCACACAATCCCCTCCCACACACCCACCCACACACACACACACACACCCACACACACATACACACACTCTCTCTCACACCCCCCCCCCACACACACACAGAGCAAAAAACTCATAATGCAGTGTTAACATTTTTGCTTTTCAGATCAAGCCTTGCTTTTTTACCAAGCATCGCTGAATGTTTAAGTGGTGATTCCCTAACAATTTTTACCACCACCAGCACGACCATTATCATCATCATCATCGTCATTATCATCATCAGCAGCAGCATCAATATCATCATCATCATCATCACCATCATCATTATCACCAAGTGCACATTAATCCAATGTGCTATCTGAAATGTATCTCGTTATGACTTTTGTTTGTTGGTTAACAATGACAACAATGGAAATCTGTGTCTTTGTTGTACTTGCCCACAAAAGGGCTTGCCTGATTTAGCAGCAGTTACTTATGTTCAGCCCTTTGTGAGTAGCACAAGTATTATGGTTCGTCCTCAGTTTTATTCTTCACCCATCCACTTGGCGCAAGTGATATTTTGCAGTCTTCTAAAGATTGTCTGTTATTCAGTCATGCATGCAAAGTTCCAAATGAAAAGGGTTCCAATAAATGCTGGGAGGATAACTCTACCAAGACATATCATGAAACCCATCACTGAATGTTCATACTTCAGACAAGACAACTTCAAAATGATGGGACATTTTTTCTGACTCACTCTGTATACTCTCTATTTCTCTTTCTCTTTCTCTCTCCCTCCACCCTCCTTCTTCCGTTTTCCACTCCTCCCCCTCCCTCTCACTCTCTTTCTCCTCCATCTCGTCCTCCCTCATTCCGTCTCTCTATCCCCATGATCCCCCTTTCTTAAGGTCTTTTTATGTCTCTCTATCATTTTCTGTGTGCATACGTGGGCGATATTTTGTGCATCATGTACCGCCTTTTCTTTCCTTTTCCCTACTTACACACACTCTCTTATTCCCTTATCTCAATAACACCTTCCGAGCTAATGCGCATATTCCTCTTCTGTTCTCGTCAAATAATGTCTATCACCCCGCTTACTATCTAATGAGGGCAAATAAATAAGTTCCTCAATGTCACTGTCATTCATCTCGCCAATGCACCTGTCCGTGTCAAATTTGTTCTAAGCCCATCTCACATTAAGCTGGGTGCCGGTCACTTCTCAAGCTTAAATGCTCACGGGATGGAGCTCGGAAGTAAGTATATCTACGATGTTGGCGCGAATAGAACACGATATTGTAGGATCTCCGTAATTCATTCCATCCAAACACAGCAGATATTGTAGGAGCTTTGTAATTCATTACACATGCACCTGCCCGCAAAAAGAAAACAAATGTATTGATTGATGTGTTTATAACTTTAAGCTCCTCTCATATTTTGCGACTTTTGTTGCCAAACTGTCGGAGCTCACAAGCTCAAAATGTTGTGGAGCTTGTAAAGGAATATGGTATCTAGGATGTTGCTACGAATACAGCACGATTATGCCAATACATTGTCAAGATCTCTTCTACATTATATACATCAGAAAACTAATTATACGTGGAAGATATTTTATAGATTTAATAATCTTAGTTTGATATTGGAACATTTGCGATTATCCGTCGCCTTGACAAATCCCGCCACAACGAAGTCAGTTGGTGTCAACCTAGACAAAATGTGAGAGGAGTTGTCTACGCAAACACGACAGCTCACTTCCTCTATGCCCTGATAAAATCGGTATTTCAGGCATATGATAAATCTCAATTCCCATCTAATGTCATCATGAATAGTCAAAAGCATATCCTTTGGGGGAAAGAAATATCTAGCACGTTTTAGACTTTCCTCGGTCATTCCATTTTTATCAATGCGACAAGGATTTCTTTTTACTAAAATGACAGAGCCCCTCTCACACTCTATCGAGTTTGTGCTAAGCATGTGCCGAGTTGGATCGTACTCCAGAATAATGCTTCTGATATGAATTAGATGAGGAACGTCGAAATAGAGATATTTAGTACTGCTACTACTACTACTACTAATAGCGAATCATGCCGAGCTAGCACCGGCTCCAACTCGACCACTCAAATGTGCGTAAGCAGCGCGAGTGCCCTTTGCCAAGCTTCTGCAGATCATATCGAGAACATCTCAAAATTGGGATAGATCGGCACCTAACTCCGCCCAAACAAGAGATGCTAATATAAGGATTAAATGCGGGTACAAAATGCTCGTTGGTCAGTAAGAATTGGCATTAGTCATACCAAATTACCCTTCAGTGATTGCACTGGCGTAAATCCACTTTGAGGAGTGGGGGGGGGGGGGGGGGATAATCCACTTTTTTGCCGATTTTTTTTTTCTGTCAAACTCACTTAAGTATAAACACACGCCCTCACCCGTCTGCACAGACCCCCCTTACACACGTTTTAATTTTTATCTTGCGAGCGAGAAAAACGAGCGAGCCAAAAATTACCAGTTTTCTGGTTTCAATCGCATTTTCAAATAGAAATTCTAAAATATGATGGTTGTTTACGACAGATTATTAAAAATCATATTTAAAGATTAATTCAAATATCATTTCTTCCTTAAAAAGTGTGGGGGGATATTTGTACACGCCATCCCCCCTCTCAAAAAGTGGGGGGGATATATCCCCCATCCCCCCGGGATTTAACCCAATGAGTGATTGCGATGTTCTGTCCCAGTCATTGCCTGTCCGCGTCTTTTACCGAGTTGCCGATTTCGGCAAACGACTCGGCACTCAACTCCGCCGCCGCGTCAAACCGCAGCGTCAAAGTGTGAAAAGGGCTGAAGAAGCACTTGTCAGAAGACAAATATGACTGCCATTTTTTTGATGATAACATTTTTCATATCTGTCTCTTAACACCCACCTGCCAAACTAAACACGGCTAAGATGACGTTGCTCACGCCCCCAGCTTCGGCTTGACAGGTGTAGACTCCGTTGTCCCCGGAATTCACGGCTTCGAAAACTGGGACAGGTAGGTAAACACATCGACGTATAAAAAAGGGATGATTACGCCTCAACATTGTGATTAAAATTTCAACTACGGTGAATGAAAAAGCAAAGGCTTAACTACAGGGGACACGGAAATACGTTCCATCCCCTTATATCGAATCGCAAAAACTATATAAACAAGAAAGATAAGAAAAAGACATGAGCAGAAAAGAGAAGAGAATGAAAGGACGAAAGAGAAGGAAACCTAGAACAAAAATGAAACGACCCCCTTCCACTGTTTCACCTGGCTCGATTTTCTTTTCTCTCACTTATCCTCAATATCCTCATCATTCACGTCATTACACGAAAGAATTCTTATTTATGTGTACTGAATACAACTTGAGAGGAAAGTGGGCAGTAGAAATGAGCAAATGAGCGGGGGGGGGGGGGGGTTTCATAAAGCCGTTCGTAAAGAGTTACGCATGACTTTACGAACGACTTGAATATGGCAAGCCAAATGGCATTATCAATCATTCTAAATCGCATCAGCTATAGGTGAAATATGCAGACGTAGATTAACATTGCTGTTGTTCACCAACATTTTCATTGCGAATTATATTTTTTGCGACAATTTAATGGAGATTGTGGGAAATGCAGTCACATTTTGTTAAAAACGTTTGGAAAAAACTATGGGCATCCCATTTGGCACTTCATGTTCAAGTCGTGCGTAAAGTCATGCGTAACTTTATGAACGGCTTTATGAAACACCCCCAGGACTGTTTGATATATGAATATTTTGATCCCATATAAAAAATTACTTCCCTCAAATTGTCTTTTCTTTTCTTTCTTTTTCTTTTTTCCTCGAAGTGTTAGCTTTTCAAAATAATTAATTAATCATTTTATTCAGAAGTAAGCATTTAACCTATAGTTTAGTTTACTGGCAAGGGTTAAAGAAACCACCTCTCTCTTATAAAAAATTCCAGAAATTCCTCAGATAATATTATCCCCTTACTGGGAGGGGGGGGGGGGTTCTTCCTGGCTGAATTTGTCTGTCACATCGTCCATGACCCAACTCGCCAAGTCTGCCGGTGTCCAACTGTATCCATGGCAAAACGCTGTTTATCCCTCTTTTCTCCCTCCCCCTTCTCCCTCAAGGTTGGGAGGGGGAGGGGGTGGTCGCCCCCAAATCACTATATGGCATCTCACCTAGTCTGCCGGTATCCAGTTGTATGCGCGCACCGTCAATGGCGAGACGCTGACCATTCCTTCTCCATTCTATGCGAGCATCCGAGTAGTTCCTATGTACGATGCTTATAGCTTCAGTACAGTCCATTATGGCCTCCTCACCGGGCTCCCTTACAAGATTCACATGACTTTCTGAAGAACGCAAAGGAAACAAACAATCAGTCAAACAATCAAACAAACAAATTCTTGATATGAATTCATATTTTGCACCAAAGTATTTCGTAACATTGCAATTTGAAAAAAAATACTGCCATTTCCCACGCTACTCGAATTTCTAACTTCCACCCTGCTGTTTTCTTGTATAAGTACGGTTTATTCTATTCCATTTTTTCTAGTTGTTTCTTTGGTGAAATTCAATTGCACAAAGTGTTATTTTGATTAAGGTGACTCCCTTAAGAGTGGATAAGACTCGAAATACAAACTCCCAAACGGATAGTAACTTGTGTGTAGTCTTTAGCTGTTTAAGAGGCGAGGCCAGTCGACACCTAGCATGTCTACCATTTTTATCAAATAGTAATTATATTTATGTGTATTTACTTACCATCTAGCATTTTTCTCAACCCGTTTGCAAGTTCTGTAAACCAGAAAGAAACACATTAGGAGAAAAGGATGAAAACGACTGACAATGTGAAAGAGGACAATCTGATAAAATAGAATTCAAATTGGTAACAAGAGTACCTGCTCTGAAAAAGCGAATAGGTTACTTGTTTTTGTTCTGAGTAGTCTCGATATTCTTCATATGATATTGAAGAAATGTCTCCCATTGACTCTGATATATCATTATCATGATTATACGAACAAGAAATTGAAACTTTTCTTTATAAAGATGACTCTCTCGCGGGATTTATTTCTTCCCCTATATTTCTTCAGGTATCTTTTTTCTTTTTCTTAATCTTAGATTTTCGAGTTCTTCCTTCTCTTGTTCTGTGCGCATTCTTCTGTCTGCTCTTTTTCCTTCTACTTCGCCTTAGTCATCTTATTTCTATTTTTCTCCACATTAAAGTCCACAAATTTTCCTAATCATACACATTTGTCTCCTATTTCCTACTCCTCCTCCTTCATTCTTCTCGACCTTGTTCTTCTATTTCTATCCATATGAACATGATCTGGGGAGCGTTTCATGAAGTGTTTTGTCAGTGATTTTTACTGACAATTTTGCTCTCAGCCAATCAGATGCAAGAATTTCAGTAGCATATAACAATTTTCAGTAAAAATCACTGACAAGACACTTGATGAAACGCTCCCAAGGTTAGCGATATGTTACTTGAAACTCCTTTTGGTTGAAGTTCGGAAAGAAACGGCTTTGAGGAAGTTTCGGAATCCCGATCAGCATATTAAAGTTACGCCCTCAACGCTCATATTACTTTCCATGATATACTAGTATTGATTTCCCCATACTGTAGGAGTAATTTGTGGAGTCTTCACTTAATATTTGTAGTCTTAACATGAATATTGAAAATTTAATCATGTAACTGAGTCATGTGAAAAAACGGTACGTACGCAGGTTAACTCCAATTTGCCGAAACAAGCCTGTATATAAAGGTTTCATATATCCACTTCTGATTTTGAAAGACAGTCTGGAAAATCTTGCGTTAAAAGCTTCAGAGTTAATTGCAACCTTTGTATGCTACACCAGCAGAAATGTTGTGCATGTTACCTCCAATTTGGAAATTGGATGAATGAATAATGTTTTTGCAGTCCTTTGGGCACACAAGGGGTTTGGTTACATATAAGGAAAAAAAAAACCGGAATGTAAATAGAAATACTACTTAAGTCCTGGTTGAAACCTCGACAAAGTGGGTCGAAAGTAATCAACTGATGTATGGATTCTTTTTTTAAAGAAATCCTTTAATTCTGCGGCTGAATGAATAAAAGAATTACGTCATGAAATCACTATCTTCTTTTTACTTCATGACAATTAACTTCTTTAACTATTTTTGTAATAATGGTAATTTGTACGGATGAAAAAGTTCCTCTAAGTTTCTCACCCACCCCGAAGTAAAACAAATTGGAACAGTTTGATAGCATTTCCATTTTTAAGATGAAAACAGAATTTTACAAATGAAATACTCACCAGGAGGGAGGGTAGCATCTGGACACGGTTCAGTGTTGCACGGCAGCTCAAAAGTTTCAAATTCTCCCTCGCATGGTCTACCCCCGTTTCTGGGTGGGGTACATGTCCGGTTACTGTACCCCGTCCCTCCCCCACACATCTTGGAGCACTTCCTGACGGGGGCCCAAGGCGCCCACTGACCATCGACAGGGCATGGTGCGTTGATGGTGCAGGGCATGGTGTCGTTAGATCTTCCCTCGCATGCTGGCAAAAAAAAAAAAAAAAAAGAAAGAAAGAAAGAAAGAAAGGAAGGACAGGCGTGCATGTGTAACTGGGTTTTTACAGCCGTGTATAATTCAGATATTATTATTTACGTCCGGGACCAGGGCCGTACGCAGAAATTTTTTCCTGGGCGGGGGGGGGGCAAGACACGTAAATATTTTCAAAGAAACTCAAAAGCGAGGGAGCGAAGCGACCGAGCTTGTCATGTGACGCTTTTGCATTTTTAAAAGTGAAATTGAAGGATTTGGTGCACACTTTTGGTGAATTTTGTGAAAATTTTCAGTAAAAAAATGAAGGTTTTCAAAATTTCGGGGGGGGGGGGGCAACTTCCCCTGCCCCCCCCCCCCCTTGCTGCGTACGGCCATGTCTGGGACCGACTTTTCAGTAAAGTCATTATCCGAAAATGGTGACTCAGGTTCGAACCACTTGGGTCCGATCAGAGTCGGTTTTGTAAGTGAAGACAAAAAGCTGACTACGGACGTTATCGCTTTTTTTTTTTTAATAATTATTTGATTAATCTATCACAATGAATAAAAACATGCAATTCATTATATAATAGAACATATTAAAATAAAATACACATACATATAAAAAATAACAATGGAATTAAATTGGGTACAGTTGTAAAGAACCCAAGAGGGTCTTGTCGGGACAGCTTCCCAGATAAAATAGGATTTGATAGTATAGACATGATAGATGGCGGAGAAATATCAGGTACCCAAACAAACCCTTAAAGCTGCTATTCATAGGTTTTGAATATGCTCGAATTTCATATCAAAATAAAGTTTATGGTACACCAATCACTATGAAACCGATTGAAACTTTTGAAAAGTAAGTGGGAAACAAATATTGCCTGTCACAAATCCATAAAACGGACCCCCAGTGTTGCCTTTGCATACGTTGCCCAACTCGATGCGAGATCCGTGACGTCATCGTATGGGCAATAGCCAGTGATGTGGTGTGTTGTGAATGTGGTGAATGTGATGTGTCGTGTCCGAGGGAGTGACTAAAACGACGTTTCTGCATTGTTTGTATGAATTCATTATTCTGTGAATGTTTTCAAAGTATGTTTCAACCATTCTATTTAACATTATTCATATAATAAAAAATGTCGGAGAAATTCTACAATTCAATTATGACTTTTTGCTATTAGAAAGGGGGAAAAATCCCATAATATAATAGAACAGTCTCCCTTGTACATGCTATGTAACCGCTGTTAGGGGTTAATTCACGAAAGACAGAGGGATAGACGGAATACTTTTTTTTCTTGAATTTAAAATTGTTTTCTTGGCGAATAGTTTGAACTTGTGTAAAGAAAATATAGAAATGGTAATCACCTTACTGCTAATTTGTTTTTTTCTTCTTTTCTATTAAGTAGCAACTTATATTTACATGTGCTTATAAGCTCAAGTTAACTTTTCCATACTCGGCATTTCAGTAGTCAATTGTATGTAGTAGGTAGGTGAAGTAAAGTAGGTGATCTGAGGCGAAGGTGAGAGTAATTTGACTTGTAATTCAATTAGGCCTTTGGTGATAGTCTTTGATCAGTTATAATTTCGTATCTGGGTTATTTTCACTGTTTATTTGCTTGAAAATCATCAGAACCTGCAATAAAAAAATAAATTCCTTGAAAAAAAAATTTCGAATGAAATTCGTTATCGAAATCAGGTTTAATCAGAGTATTACAGGGAAAAAAAATCCCTTGATAAAGACTTGAAGCTACGCTATAATGCAATACATGTATGATGTTCATTTCTACACCCCCCAGCTCTACACTATCTGAGATCAGTGGTGACGTCCGATCTCTGTACGCTAGCTAGCCATTCCTATCATAATAAATACGAGATTTTAGTGAAGAGGAATGTTGTAGATCAAGATAGTTTCTACAAGAAGCATCAATTTTCCTTAGACAACAATACTATCTAGGTAACTTTTACATACAACCATGATTTGACGAGCGGGTCTCTAAATCAGTTCAACGTCATTTTGGGACGTAGTTTGACATTTGCATCCCGGCCTGGCTTGGTTTTCTTTGTCATTTTCATGTCAATTTCCTACTTTATATTCTGCTTTGACCAAAAAAAGAAAAGAAAATCGACTCATCAATGAGGTAATTTAAATAATAAGCCACTGCAGTTTTGCCTGCTCTCTTATGACAGCTAAAATCCATCAAAATTGCATGCGATCATCTCAATGCACAATGTTTCATTACGTGCAAGCTCCTAGCTCGCCGCAGATCGCCCATAGGCCTACGTCATCATTGGGGACCCGTTTCGCTCGCAGCCACTTCCGGGTTCTGAGAATCAGAGGGGCGTTTTTGGAAAATGCGTTTTTAGATAATTTCTTGGAATTTACAGGAGCAATAATGAACACCACTGTCTTCTACATACTTCCCCGTTTCCATTCATATATAATTAACCCTATTCTGTGATTTTCTTTGAATGTCATCTTTAATACAACATAAGGAATGAAAAAGAGCTCCTGCAGCTCCCTTCTTACACCACATTATGCAAACTTATCTTACATACGTGCGTACATCAAAATACAAAGTTCCACTCAACATAATGGGGCCTTCACACAATATACTGAACATACTGAAGGGGGACGGTGCACGGCGGTAGTATCCTTATCCTCGTATATGGTTACGAATATAATTGCAGAAAATAGACAAATTACATGCATGGCATGCTTTAGGACCATTGGCTTATTTATATACAAGTACATGATGTATTTACAATGATAAGGTGGGGGTGGGGGATGACTCCTAAAGGATGAGAGCAGGGAGAAAGAGAGAGAGAGACAGAGAGACAGACAGACAGACAGACAGACAGACAGACAGACAGAGTGAGAGATAAAGAGAGAGAGAGAGGGGGGGGGAGAAGAAATGTACCTGTGTGAACCAAACATGCTGTAATACGTACTGATTATTTTTTTCTTACTTTTTTCATGTTTGTGGCGGGGCGGGGGTACATTAGAAGAATCCCCTAGGTCATTTCAACCCAAGCACCCGGTCGGTAATCCATACACGTTTGATTGTATGAGAAAGGGAGAAAACAAGGCAAGATTTAATTTGATTCTACACCGAAGACCATTCCATGTGACAACGAACATCAATCAGAATGTGATTTAAGGAAACACTATAAACCCATTTGTTGATGCAGTGAAGGGATGACGAACTCGGAGATCATGGAGATGGATAAACTGAGGAGGAGGAGGAGGAGGAGGGGGGGGGGGGACATAACCAAATACTGTGAAATAACTGTGGCCAAACGAGAAACTGATAAATGGATGGAGAGGGCGGGGAGAGATGGGACGTGATTGTCAAAGGCAGTTCCTCACCAATAATTATAAACACCATGAAAATGTTATTCCTTGTTTGTTTTTCTCCCTTGCCTTACGACAAAAAATAGGGATGGATGTAAGGTGTGTCGAACAAAATCGCAAAAATGCCACTAAATTTCAAGCAATTAATTTTGTCAAAAATGTGATAAAATCCAATGTTTGGTCGACCATGCAATTCTTTCCAAATAGGACGTTCTTCATGGCCTATTAACGGCATGGGCACAATTTCGCAGGGATTTCTTTATGACTTTTACCCAATATCAAATTTTTAGTTTAAAAAATTAACCGAGCAAGCAAAAGTTTTCTGGCATTTTATACTGATGTGGAGCATCGTTAGAAAATTCTTGATATCACTGAAATATGTACCGAACAATACATTAAAAGTTTTACATTTCTCTGTGTCTCATCCTCCACCCCATCTTGCCTCTTCCCGTCATGTAATCATATCCCCCGACAAAGAGCGAAGGAAGGGCATCTCGCATTTCTGTTATTGCATGCGCTAGGTTATTTTTGGAGTCGGTCCCACGTATCCCTTTTCCTGTTCTCTTTCCCCTTCGTACGTCGAGGTAATCCTCGCTATCGGTCCATTAATCGCTTCGACAACTTCGATTTTATTTCACTCTCTCTCTCATTCCAACCCGCCGCGAGGAATAAAGCTCCATTTTGCTGCCGCATTCCACGTCATACTGCAGCTCCTGCACCAATATCACTATCCTCTTCTTATATAAGCCATTCTTTCGACGAAATGTCCGCTAATGGTTAAGCTTCCACCTCCTTTTTTTTTTTTTTTTTTTTTTTTTTTTTTTACTCTTCAACAATTCCTTGCTTTGGCGAAAATCCTTTTATTTTCAAATTCCAACCTCTTTCTAGACATTATGTGCATATACATCTGAGAGGTAATGAATTATTTTAAAGAAATTGAAAAACTGGGGATATATACATATTTTAAGTTTCCTAAACGACTTTCTCCTGTCGTCACCTGAACAAAGCATTTCTGTCCTAGGTAATTTTGTATTCAAGACGTTTTAGATTGTTTTAGTTGAAATCGGTAAGTCGTGTAAAATTTCAATTTTACTAATCGACTGTCTGATGTTGTCGTTATGTTAACAAAGCATTTCCGTGTTTGCTCTACAGATACATGTAGGCCTATGTGTTATATATACGTAATCTTTAAACCAAAATGGATTTGGATTACACGGTCGTTTTGTCTTAATTCCAACTGTCTTGCACATTTTAGTCATAATTATGTAGACTGCATCCAAGAGATGTTTACTACTTGATCAACTTCTACTTTAGCATGATGTCATCTAACAAGGGTGTTCCTTTTCACATGTTACAAGATGCAAGGTTTCGTTTGTTTTTTATTTTTTCATGTCGTATCATTCAAACATAATAGTGAACAATTACATTTTCTCTGCACCTCTCTCTCTCGTTTTTGACTCCCCTATAATACTTCTTTCGTTCCAGCACCAGTACCGCCTCACTAGCGGAACAAGTGTTTGAAACTAAAATTAGTAGGGAGTCGATCGGCCGAGCGGCGCACGCTTATCAGTAAGGAACATGGCAAGGAAGCGGCGCAGTAGTGTGAGAAGGCGTCAATCTCATAATTATGGCGCCGTTTTATTTGGTTTGGCACCGATTTCATTTAAAAAGCAGCTTAGCGCTATGATTAGTAAGGGGGCGCGTTAGCCCCCGCACCACATCCAGGGGGGTGTTTCACAAAGACTAAGACTGACTCAAAAACTATGGGAGGCCATTCATGCCACTTTTTGCTTTTACCACAGGTCTCTCAAGAGGCAAATCATTGTCACAAATTTGAAGAATTTACCTTTTTTCGTTTTTGTTTTCTTCATCAATCAGCTATGAAAAATTGTCAGTTCTGCAGATTTTTGACCATGATTTGCAAATCCTCTGAGAGATCCAAGGTGAAAGAAAACAATGGCATGAATGGCTAGCCATAGTTGAAGTGCAATTTAAGTCACTCTTAGTCTTTGTGAAACACCCCCCCCCCCCGAGTCCGCATTTACCCCTCTTCTAGGTCACTCCGTCGTCGAAATGTCAGTTGATGGTAAAGCTCCCGTTTTTACTCGTCAACCACCCTCATTTACGCGATGATGCTTTCTAAAAGTTTCTGCTAGATTGACGTCACACGTAACCTTTGGACTATTAGATATATTCTTCTTTTTTTGAGAAATTGATCATTTGCGTAAAATTTCGATTTTCTAATCGACATTCTAAATGTTATCTTTTATATAGGAAGACATTTCTCTTTACGCTGTAACGATTTTGTGTCGTATATGAATTAGCTTCGAAAAAAGTAATTGGCTTTTTTGTTGAAATCGATACTTCGTGTAAAATTTCAATTCTCCTAATCGACATTTTTTTTTTAGAATGATGTTGTTATCTAAACTGAAATTTAATTTTCGTGTGTTACGAAGTCCAGAGGTTTTTGTTTTCTTCTGGTGGATGGAGTCTTAAGATTTTTTTATTTCTCTCTCTTGTTCTCTCTGTCTCCTTCTTCAATAATTAGCTCACCGTGCGGATAATGTTGACTAAACTGAAACGCAAAATTAATTTTCCAACCAACATGCGCTTATAAGGAATTCTTTTAAGGCATTTCCATTTCAATATCCCAAGCTTATGGGCAGTTAATATTTCCAGCGAACATATTCTACAATGACCATGTTGTTGAAAGCAATGCAGTTGTTCTTGGAAAGCTTTAAACAACATGTGCTGTGTTATATTTTTAGAAGGATCTTTAGTGTACGGATAAATGCAGCGATTGCGTTTCTCCAACACACTCACGTCCCGGGGCCTAGCTCTTATTTAGAGAAAGCCACTAAAGAACATGAGACTTATTATTGTGCTCATGTAGAGTGCATTTTAGGTATTTATAAACCGGTAGACGTTCCAAAAGAAGAAGTGAATAATCGGCTAAACCTCAAATAATCCCACTCTCACTTGTCCTTGATGATGCTAACCCTTATCTGCTTATAATGCTCCAAATTTGTTGCTGAAATTAAAGTAATCCGTAGCAATTCCTGGTAAGTAGGAGTGGGGGATGCACCCCTTTACCTCCCCGTTCTTGTTCAATACCGTCCCTTTTTAAAATTGATCATTATATATATATCTTTCTCTCTGTATACTCCCCCCCCCCCTCTCTCTCTCTTTCTCTCTCTCTCTCTCTCTGCTTCCCACTCTCTGTTTCCGTTCGCTGTCTGTCCTGTTATCTCATATCATTACTTTACATCAATTTTGTGTAAGCCTGCTTATGGCTGGTCGTTGTCGTTGCATTTTCGTCGCTTGAAGATGTCATGCACGCAGGTTACACTGCAGCCTTACGACCTATACCTATCTTCTTTCTATCCCCCTTCTCTCTCCATCCCCCCTCCCTATTTTTCTCCCTATCATCTACGTCACTTGTATCTTACGTTTGCCTAAGTGTTCTCGTGTAGATCGTTCCATTCCCCCCCCCCCCGATCCTGTTCACATGTCACGCTGCATCCTTTTGACCTCCCCTCCTCCCACATTCCTTGCCACCTCCCCCTCTCTCGACCTCTATTTCTCTGTCTGTCTGTCTGTCTCTGTCTCTCTCTCTCTGTTATCTTACGTTTGCCAAAGCCTGCTTGTGGTGGATTGTTGCATTTTCGTTCCCTGATCCTGACGCCACTCTAAGAGGTCACACTGCATCCTTTTGACATTCCCTCTTATTCACCTATTCCACCTTCCATGCCTTCTCCCCTCTCTCTCTGTCTCTATCTGTTATTATTTTCACGTTTGCCCAAGCCTGCTTGTGGCGGATGTTGCAATTTCGTTCCTTGATCACAATGATCCTGTCTCCGCACACTGCATCATTTGACCTCCCCTCCTCCCACCATCCTTGCCATCTCCTCTCGACTCTCTACCGCTCTACTTCTCTTTTATCTTCCGTTTGCTTAAGCCTGCTTGCGGTGGATTGTTGCATTTTCGTTCCCTGATCCTGAGGCCGCGCTCAGAGGTCACACTGCATCTTATTGACCTCTCCTCCTCCCACCTTCCTTCCCCCCCCCCCTCTCTCTCTCTCCACCTCTCTTATTATAGGTGTATCTTACGTTTGCCCAAGCCTGCTTGTGGTAGATTGTTTCATTTGCGTTCCTTGATCTATTATGATCCTGTCCCCGCGCTCACAGGTCACACTACATCATTTTGACCTTCCCTCCTCACACTTTCCTTGCCATCTCCTCCCGACTCTCTATCTCTCTTTTATCTTACGTTTGCCTATGCCTGCTTGTGGTGGATTGTTGCATTTTCGTTCCCTGATCCTGACGCCGCGCTGGCATGTCATACTGCATCCTTTCGACCTCCCCTCCTCCCACCTTCCTTGCCACACCCCACCCTCTCTCTGTCTATCTGTCTGTCTCTCTCTCTCTCTTTTATCTTACGTTTGCCTATGCCTGCTTGTGGTGGATTGTTGCATTTTCGTTCCCTGATCCTGACACCGCTCTCACAGGTCACACTGCATTCGTCTGACCAGAAGCTCCACATGGACCACTTCCCATCAACTGTATTTTGAAGAGAAAGTGAAGGAGGGAGGTGATATTGATATGGACAATGATACATTACAACAACTGAAAATTTAATAAGAAGCAAATGAAGAAAGAGGGAGCTAGGGAGAGGGAGAGAAAGAGGTAAAAAAAAACAAGAAAACAACAGGGATTAGGAGTGTTAAAAATAGAAGGGAAAGAAAGGGGAAGATTCAGGGTGAGAGAGGAAGAGAGGAGAAGGAAGGGAAAATAGAGGGGAATGAAACAGAGAGAGAGAGAGAGAGCGAGAGAGAGAGCGAGAGAGGGAAGTCACAAGGGGGAGGGAGGGGGAAAAGAAAAAGTGAAAGGAAAATGAGCGAGGGAGAACAGCCGAAAACCTTTCTGGGTAACCAAATTTCACGCCGAAATTTGTTTAAAAATTGTGAATATAATACTGCCCAAAATATCGGGTGTGTATACACTTGCAAATTACAGAATCTTCTGATGGTGAGCATAGGTTGGAAAGCTAAAAAATGGGATAGAAAAAATTAGTGTCTATCTATTTATCTTAACGTCACCTGCAGCTGTCATTATTGCCAACAAGCCTTTCAAGTCATAAAGCACAAGAGCTTAGCGCTCTTGACCTCAAGAATCAAGATGGAGATTGTAGACATGATAGAAGACCTTCATGTAAGTCATGAATATTTTATGACGTTAAAGAACAACACGACCTCTCTGAATTTCACGACAGCAGAAAACAGAGGGAAAGGGATTGGCGAAAATGAGCATGAAATCGGACAAACAACTAGAAATGTTTGAATTTCGAATGTTTTATTTATTCTTATGCATGAGGAAATCTGAAATTTGCGGTTTAGATATTCGATTGTGACGTCATGGGGACAACTCTGTCACTTGTTACACACTATGGACTCGTATTCTGAAGTCCGGTTTAACTTTAACTGCAGTATAAGTATGGTTTAAACCCAGTCTAAACCTGCTCTTTAAACTGGAGTTTTAGATAATAACATTCTGAACTCTGGTTTAACTTAAACTCCAGTCAATTGTGGTTTAACTTCGTACAGAAATTTAGTTTGGAGTTGTGGTTTAAGTCAGTTTTAATTAAAGCTCTGGTTAAACTCAGACTGGAGTTTAAGTTAAACCAGAGTTCAGAATACGGGCCATATAATTATCAGTTTCTGACTTTCTCTCCTAAGCACAATATTTCCCTTTCTGCAGTTCTTTAATACAGGCTCTCCAGAGAAGCTAAAGCCGTCACGATGAAGCAAATGACAGGATTGCAGCCACTACATCACAGTGACATTACCCACTGGATTTGGAACTTCCAGATGTATAGCAATAACAATATTAAACATTGATGACTGTCCTCTTGTCTCCCCGTATTCATAAAAAAGACTACCAATCTGTTTTTCTGATTCTTAAGCTTTCCCTCAGAGCAACTTGCTATCAAGGTAGGATTTTCCTTTAATATTGTATTAGACAGTCGGGTTCTTAAACAGCCTCGGGTGGAATTCGATTATCCCTGCCGTAGATCAGAGAATGGCTGATTAGAACGAAACGGTTTGAGGAGAAAAAAAAACAAGGTTGGACTGGGAGTTTAGAATTCTATCTAAACCAAATGAATATTGAAAAATAATAGAAGAGAGGTAATCAGGGCCCCGTTTCATAAAACTTGTTATCAATAACAAGTTGCAATAACTGTTACAAGCTACTGACATCCTTTCACCTGATTGGCTGAGAGCAAATTTCAAAGAAATGTGGCAGTTGTTACTGATAACAAGTTTTATGAAACGGGGCCCTGGTCCTAATTAGGAACTGTAGAGAGCAAAGCAGTTGCCCAATCAAAGGCGATGGCGATACCTTCATGAAAAGTATTTTGGTCCATATATTGCCGATTACATCAAGGAGTACTATGGTCATTTTATTAGACTGATAGCCTTTCTATGCTTTAGATCAGACCAAACACGGCGAAAAATAGTTGAGTGTGCTAACTAAGTACATCATTCCGTGATGTTTGGTAATGCATGGATATGAATTTGACAAAAACACATCGCACCCTGGCCACAGTTTATGATTCATATAGGGAGGGCTCCAGATTTTTTTTTTTTTCATGAAGATGGTTTGTGATTATGTAGGCTATTTTTTCCATCAGATTTATACGATGCATGGAGGGGCCAAGAAGACCAGATATGATCAGTAATTTATATTCAATTTGCAATAATCATTCAATTTTAATTTAATATTCAAATACATGTAAACCTTTTAACTGCTGTATGGTACTATCAAATTCTATTATATACTTTGATTTCTTGATGTTTTTCTATTACATCTTATTTTCAAAATCTCTAGCCATATATTTTGTATTCATTCAAACTGTTATTAGGTAACATCTTTTATATCAAAATTTTTGTTCTATGTGCAATGATGTACTTTGAATTTTGAATGTGATTTTTACCTTGCATATATTGTAAACATGTGCAATTCAGGGTATGCTGCGAGACATGTTGTCTAATAAACCATTTTTGAATTGAATGGAATTGAATTTGGAACGAGGCTAAAGCAGTGAATTAGTCAAGTCTCTAACCAGGACCTGCTTACCTGGAGGACAGAGCTGGTGTCTAGTCTGGTCCAGGCACCGTTTGGTCTCCTTGGCTTTCCCCTCACATGGCTTTCCTATTCCAAGACAATCTCTTGTCCTCTCTCTCCAAGGCTGGTCACATGTCTTGGTACACTGAGTCCAGTGTAACCATTCACCCCAATCTAAACAAAAACAAACAAGCAAACAAACAAACACATGAATTCAGAAGAATAGAAAGATATTTCTATAGCCTGCTGGTGGAATTTCGAATACAAAAATTTTCGTTTCCGACATGGCGAAGATGAACTCCATTGAGGTTTCGAAAACAACCGAGTTTTTAATTTGCCTATTTCAAAACCTGAAAAAAAATTGAAAAGTTCTATTAGCAACGTTTAATCTGAAAGCATGAATAATTTTATGAAAATAAAAAGTATCAGCAAATTACACAATTATATCGTACTATACGATCAGTGAACGTATAATTTGAGTAAAACCTATACGTGAGGAGATTGCCTTTTTTGTGAACGGCTAAAATTATGGGACTTTTGACAAGTATTCGTCGCTATGCAGTCTCCGTTTTTTAAAAATGTACCTTCCTTCATGCACGAATAGCACTTCTTCCGCAATTGCAAAAGACAAAAAAAAAAACCAACCCCAAAACAAACAAACAAACAAACAACAACAACATACACACACACACAAAAATTGAGGGGCGTAGGAGTTTCATATAGGCTAATCATTTTTTATGAAATTGAATAAAAACTTACGTCAAGGCTCGGGTTCTAGGTGAAGTTTATTTTTTACAGCTTTCTTAATAAGGGAATGAATGATACATGATTTACCACAATGTTTATCTCGCACAAAGGAAGGGGGAAACCCCAATGTATTACCTGTTCTCCTGCATACATATCCCTAGGCAGGTGTACAGGGAAACGAGACCCGATGGTTATATAAAGATAGTTATAATAAAGTTCGCTTTTCCCCTCCAAGGCACTTTCGACACCGAATGATTTCATCATTGTATTGTGATATAAATAAAAAACTCTAAGGATTATGAAACATGGAGATTTACACAAAAGAAATTACCTCTGCATGTGAAAGGTGATTCCTGACGTCATCAGTTCGTTTAGAAACAAGTAAATCGTTTCATTACAGTCACAGCGGTCGTTACGATAATTATAGAAATAAAGCTAATGATACGGAATATGACGTATTATCCATCATAATAGCCAAACGTAGTAATTATTCGCAATGACTGATAATAGCGTTGTAAAACACAGAGCTTTCGGATGAAATGGAATCCCCGACTAGCATCATGATGTGAACGATTGTTGTCTAACGAAGATGTGAAAACAGTGATTTTAGATGACTACCAAATCATTCGATCGAACGTGTTTATTCGATGAACTATATGAGCCCATCAGATTCAATTGCTCAAAATCATTTTATATCAAAATTCATCTGCCTTCTTGACACTAGTTACGAAAATATAATTTCATGTAACACAGTCGTCGCGGATCAAAGATTTTGACGGTGTAAAGCGGAGGCCAGCCAACTAAACTAAACTAAACTAAACTAAACTAAACTAAACTAAACAGTTTGCTTTTGGAACTTTTCAAATAGAAGGGGGTGTAAACCTTCATTACGCATAAAAGTACACCCAAAGAGAGAGAGAGAGAGAGGGGGGGAGAGATAGAGAGAGAGGGAGAGAAAGAGGCAGAGAGAGAGAGGGAGAGAGAGAGAGGGAGAGAGAGAGAGAGAGAGAGAGAGAGAGAGAGAGAGAGAGAGAGAGAGGGAGAGAGCAGTAGGTATATTTCTTGCACCCCACTCACTGGGTAAACAAATTAATGCAGTGTTTAGATTTTCATAACATGAATATAGAAAAAATAGGGAAATTGGAAATAAGAGAAAGAAATGTAAAGGTATAGAGCTTGAAAAAAAAAATAGCTCGAAGGACTTGTCATCTCGCAATATATTCACCGGTACCCCCACCCTTGACAACAGCGTCCCTTGTGGTTGGACCTATTCTACGCCTGTGATCTTATAGACTAACAATCGATACATTTTTTAATGAATCCTCCCTCAACAAAGCACCCCACCTCGGGCCTTACCCTAGCCAGACCCTAGCTACCCCACCGACATAGCTTAACTTTGATATAAGAATTCTTAAAGAGTTTTTTTTTCCAACAGACTCTACATGATAGAGATTGATATTTTTTTTAGTGATAAGGGGGTGAAAGACCAGTGTCTCCCATCCCCTCCGATTGCTCTAAGAAGCTAACTGCCCCTTTGATGGCAGGACCCAACCATATAGGTGCGCCACTAAATGGATAAATTTACATGATTCCTTTCGGGACGCTTCTTCCAAAGACTCAACAGGACAGGTATAGCCTTTGAGTGTGGTAAAGGGGTTATAAGGCCCCTATCCCCCCCCCCCCCCCACACACACACACATACACCCCTCTCTTAGTAGCAGGACCTGAGCTACGCGACTGAACATAATTATGCATTTCTATTGGATACCTGGATCTTCACAAGGCGCTTCCTTGACAAATTCTCCACGGCTGGTGTAGTCTCGAGTGGCAGGGGACCCGTGCCCCCACACTCAAGACAACAGTGCCTCCGTAATACCCCCACTGCATGCAACCAAAGCGATAAAAACTTACGTTTGATGCATGAATCCTCGCAAGGTGCCTCTTCCACCGACTCTCCAGGACAGGTGTAGCCTTTGAGTGGTAAAGGGTTGTCGCACTTTCTGTCACGCGTTGCCTTCACTCCAGCCTTACAGTCTTTAGTGCACACCCACGAAGACCAGTCACTCCACCCGCCGTATTTATCTTTGGAGGAGAATATTCATTCGATTAGGTTAGTGGGAGATAATTTCCGTGCATTTGGTTAGAAATGACAATACATCTAGTAATCCTGTTTTACAGTGTACATACTGCAGGAGTGTAACATTTCAGGAGTGCCCGACACAACTTCATGCTCACAATAATTAAGGGACTCATACCTTCATCACCGTGTTTACTATTTCATGAATTACGTACCTTTGTAAACATTGCATAATTTGAATATGCTGTAATAATTTGGGAAAATTACAGGAAGAATATGGATGTTAGATTTTTAAAAAGGATACATCTGTGGGTCAAATCCAAAACAATATTCTCCAAAAAATGATATTTAGAAAAAAAATAATAAAGAAATAAATCGATAAGTTAACAAAACTGAAGCATTTCTCTTTTTATGAGTTTCTTTTTTCGCCTTTGTGTATATCGGATGGAAAGCATAGATAAAAGTGTATAGCTCAGAAGACTGCCTGCACTGAAATGATTATTTGTCACTCTGGTCAAGTCGTGAACAGCGTTTATTATTCTCTTCTCAAACGTACCCCAAAATCTCGGGGAGATGAGAAGGGGGTTTTCAATTTCTTTCATTTGTAAGATAGAATCTGTGTCTTTGTGCAAATGAAGAAGAGATCAAAATGATATCCTGTCGATGTTATTGTCTTAAATCCAGGTATCAGAATATTGCCTTCAGTGAAGCTTTCTTTTCCTTTTTTCTATTTGATGTAGTCAAGAACATATATACTTAAATGTTTCTGAATCCCTTCTCAAACGTAATCCAGGTATTTGTGGTTTTCCTTCTTTCTTTCTTTCTTCCAATCTCTACTATTTGTGTGGAGGAGAGATCAATATGACAGCTCTGCCAGTGTCCATGTTTTCAGGTGGTCTAATATCAGTACCTTTTTTAAAATTAGTTATCATTACAGATTTTATTGCTTCCCTTCAATATATCAATTTCAGAATGATAAATGACAAATTATATATAAATGAAATTCTACTATTCTGCAAGTATATAATGGGGATTATTCATTGTTTTCCATTTCTCTAAGTGAACTGAAAGTTTGCCTTGTCTAATTGCAATAACTCTCTACTTTCTCTAGAAAAAGTCTTTTTGAAAAAGCTTAAAAACTAATTTTTTCAGTATATTTTTTCTGTAGATAAAGTATTTCGCATAAAACAGAATTGTGTTAGTTAAACCATTCCTTGTATGAACTCCAAAACAAATATCTAAAACCGAAATTGGCAAAGTAAGAACGTTCAAATCAACCAGCCACTTATTTACCTCATTCCAAAATGTTTTGGCAACCGAACAATAGAAAAACAAATGCATAAGATCTTGACTTTCTTTCCTACAAAAATTGCACGTTGTTGAACTTTTTACTCCAATGCCAAACAAAAATTCATCAGTTGCTATTCTTCTATGAATGAACTTTAATTGAAAAGAGCGTATCTTGGTATCAAGCGTAGCCTTCAATATTCTTTTAAACCGGTCTTGCCACTGAATTAACGTTTCTAAACTCAAATTTAGGTCACTTTCCATTTATTCAAGTGATTTGTATCATTCAAACTTAAACACACCTTATTTGCAAACACTGGATAGCAAAATTTTGTTGGTTTCTTTTTCGACAAAAATAACTGCAATTTTGTGGTCTTCTGGAGAACGAACAGAATTACGACGCATAAACAAATTTCGCCACATTGACTTGATAGCACAAACAATAGCAAAGTAGTGCATAAATTGATTATCGTTTAAATTAGAATGTAGTTGCATTTCTCTGTACGACTTAAAATGTCCATTCTCATTCAGAATATCACTAATAAATTTAATACCTTTGTCAAACCAGTTTCTGAAAAAAATTGTTCTACCATCAATTTTGATAAATGAATTGTTCCATATAGACTGTGATGCAACTTCCTTGAATTTGACCGGATTGTAATATTTATAGGAAGACCAGGCTATCAAGACATCGTGCCAAAATTGACCGACGTGAAAAAAAGTTGCATCATCAGTACAAAAGTTGAAGATAAACTCTTTCCCGTACGAATTCACTTGGAATTGAAAAAATGTTCTCCACATGGCTTTATTTTGGATGTCAAGTACCCTTTTGACCCATGAAATTTTAACACACTACAGAAACTTTTAATATGAATCATTTTCAACCCCCCATGTTCATATTCATTGTACAATAAATTTCTTTTGATACGGTCTTTCTTCCCGCTCCATAAAAATTCAAAAAAGACTTTTTGCAAAGTATTAAAAAAAGTTTATGGTGGATCTGGTAAATTACTAAAAAAAATAAACAAACTTGGGAAGTACTAATGATTCCAATACTGTAATTTTACCTAAAAGAGTGAAGTTGCGACAGTTCCACATTTTCAGAATTTAATAAGTTTCTTTCAATTTGATGTCAAAATTTATAGAGCAAATATCCGACAAATCGTGAATTGGGATTTGTATTCCTAAGTATTTAATGACATTATCAACTCATTCTAAATGTAGTTCTCTACATAGTGTACCTTTGAAATTCCCCAGCCTCACAATCTTTTTTTGGTTGACATTAATTTTTAAACCTGAAATGTTGGAATATTTAGACAAAATAGCAAAACAGTTGGAAAGATTATGCTCAATAGCATCAAGATAAATCAGAGTATCATCAGCATACTGACCAAAGTGAATTCATTTCCTTTAAAGTTAATTCCCTGAATTTGTGTACTCCGTCTTCACATAATACCTAGTATCTCAGCTCCAATTAGAAAGAGGTATAGGGAAAGTGGGCAGCCTTGTCTTACCCCCCCTGTGAAGATTAAAAACAGGTGATGAAAATCCACTGTTTATAACACAGCTTTCGATATTAGTATACATCACTTTAACAAAAGATATAAATGTATTTCCAAAACCAAATTTATTTAAACAAGTATCTAGAAAATTCCATTCAACCGAATCGAATGCCTTTTCAAAATCTATCGAAAAGACAATACCACTGATTGAAAATTTGTTGCTTAAATCTATAGAGTCTAAAAATAAACGAATATTTTCACCAATATATCTGTTCTTTAAAAATCCAGTTTGATCTCCATGAATGATAAAAGGAAGAACTTTTTGAAGTCTAGTTGCGAGAATATCAGTACCTTGGTGAAAGCTTCTTTGTCATAATTTAATATGATTATGGATGAACATACGTGTTTTAAATAATTCATTGATTCTTCATTAGAAGAAAGAAAATGTCTCTCAGAGTTAAACAAAAAATTTCAAACGTTTAAATCTTGACGGTGGGATAAAGTACAGAGAGGCTTTGTAATGTTTCAATAAAAATTCTATCCAAGCGCAGTGAGATGAAATTAAAAGAAAATAACATTAATTTGTGCACATTCTGTAGATTTCATTAAAACAAAACAAAACATAATTTATGGCGTTATATGCTGAATACTTAAAGACAGCGGTGGATCCAGGATTTTTCCAAAGGGAGAGCCAAAGTCAACGCAGGCACCCGAAGAATGATAACTGAATGAATGAATTTCTTACAAAAATCACAGTGATACATACAATATGATAATTCACAGTGATACAAACACATGGGTAAAGAGAGCTAACAAAATAGCATATGCTAATCGAAATTAGCCGCTAATTGATTACATGAATCAATGTCAGCCAATTGATTGAAATGTACATCTCTGATATGTTTTTAAAATAACATAACAGTAAAAAGAATTCCATGACAAGCAAAACAAAAAACAAACAAAACAAAAAAACAGACAAACAAACAAACAATAACGAACAACCTCCGCAAAAGAGGGTGGGGCAGATTTGCCCCCCCCCCCCGGGTCCCCCACTGCTTAAAGACAATCGAACGACCCATGCTCTCAAAGTAAACAGGGTCGTTTATTATAGTCTATAGACTTCAGACTTCTGCAGTAATGACAGATGACCGTGTTTTGTACATAAACAGGCCAATTACGATCATTAATTTTATCAGACGGAACATTAGCCAGCAACTAATGAGTTTTTTCATGGGCTGTCGGCTTTAAGCCTATAAAAACTAGATAAAGGAGCGGTGGAACGTTTTATTTCTATAGGTGGAGGGGAGGCATTGGAGTATCCAAGATAGGACGGAATCGGCTTTAGCCCCCCCCCCCCCCCCACCTCCGTCGCAGAAAAAAAAATCGACTATAAAACTTACCTCATACCTCAAATTAAGGTAAAGTAGAAAAAAAAAAAAAAAAAAAAAAACAACGTAAGACTTGAAGAGGATACCTATGAAGACCAAATATAAGGTGGCCCTGAAGTACGCTCGACAACAGGTCATGTGCGACGTGAATTTCGCATCCCAGCTCCTGAACTTTGCATTCGAGGTCATGAAATTCATGACCCATGGCGCAAACTTTGCATCCCAAGTCGTGAAATTCACGACCCGCGGTGCGAAATTCAGGACTAGGATGCAAAGTTCGCGCCACGGGTCCTGAATTTCGCACTGCGGGTCGTGAATTGCACGACTTGGGATGTAAAGTTTGCGCCACGGGTCATGAATTTCGCATCGCGGGTCGTGAATTTCACGACTTGGGATGCAAAGTTCAGGACCTAGGATGCGAAATTCACGTCGCACATGACCCGTTGTCGAGCGTACTTCAGGGCCACCATACAAATGTTTGACCAAATGTTGCTGCTGTTTCTTACTTTGTTTAATTGTGAACAAAATCTCACTGTATAGCACTAAAGGCACATTGTCACTTTGTAAAGTTTAATGGCAAAAGGAACACATCCTGGCTTTGCAAACACTTTTGGGAACATGTCTTCATTGTTAGCTAGAAACTGGTATATATCTGTCAAGATTTAAAAGATTTTCATAGAACACAGTTTCTTTTTATTATCTGTCACGAGGACCCTCAGGTCTTTAGAGTAGAGATGCTTATGAGAATGAATACGCCGCTTGGTGATGGTTTTTTTTGTTTGTTTGTTTTTTGTTTTTTGTTTTTTTTAAAGATTAATGTACAAATAGAAAACTGAGACTTGATATAAAGAAAGCACCTACTATTATTGTTCTTTTTTCTTACAGTATATACTGAGGGCAAACAGAGGTAAGAATACGTAATGAATTCACCTAATGACCATGAATTCAAGTTGAATGCAAGCTCACGACCGAAGACGTTAATATAAATAGTTTTGTCTCAAGGAGAACAGCAGTGAAACGGAAACACGACCTATTATATCACCGACAGAATGAAGTGTCACCCACTTTACGATTGAGAATAAATTGCCTTGATCTCTGGCTATTTTCGTATAAGCCACTCGACGACAGAGGACTGGAGCTGTCATTTTAACGACTTGTGACGTCATAGCCCATCTGTTCGAATCCTCCACTGTCAGTTTAATATACGGTGGCTGGCTGGCTGCAGCACCGCAGCTGACCTGGGCGTGTAGGTGAACGAGGGCAATGGACTGGTAATTTTATATAAGGGCGGGGGGGGGGGGGGGTTCGCAAGAAGAAATCGAACGTGAAAAGGATTCAGAAAGGAGATAAGTATAATGAGAGTTAAGAATGTGAGGGGGGGGGCATGGGGGAGGAATGTATCTTCTTTTTCAAAAAAATCTACAGAAGTTGTGAAACCATTCTGACATCATCACATGCTTGGGTTTTTGCCAAGAAAATTGATGGTACTGAAAACATTGGGGTTTTTTTTTGCATTCCTTTTTAGCAGACTACACTGAATGAAAAATATCGAAATTGCTTGGACTAATTAGCTCTTCATAATATTCCCCTAAATATGAGAATTTCCGAAATTTTCAGCTATTACTGAAAATTGAACAGCCGGAGCTATAGTATACAATGTCGTATTAAAAAAACAACAACATTGCACTCGAAAATGTATGTTTCGAAACTGTACCAGGTTATGCTGTCTATTGTTTAATTCAAACATTTCCTGGGAATATCCATGTTAATATACTGATTTTATCTCTGTTGCGTCTTTCCAGTACTTATTGGGGTATATTGACCCTGCATTTCTTGTTAGAATGATTAGTCTTTATATAGGGGAATTTTGTTCACGGTAAAAAAAAAAAGAAGACTTTTTGCTGGTATGGATTCGAAAGTATGCCTCATGACTGGTCTAGCTGTAAGAGGGGTCATAGTGATGTAGTGATACGTCTTTCTACTTACAGGTAGCTCAAAATGTTTTCTCACAGCGATTTCTCCACGTTTGTATAATCAAGGCTCAAGGGCCCTTGTAATTAAAAATTCCTCTGGTTTCCTTTCAGGCAACTTCGGGAGGCACAGCAGGGGAAGACGAATCATTTTTGCCTGATTTCGATGATTTTTCACTATTTTTTTCATATGGAAAACTACTACTTCTACTACTGAAAATAAAGATATTAATGATAATGTTAATAATAATAAATTTTATTTTAGCTGAGCTTGATCATTTTCACTTTTACTTATTCCGTCACACCGCGTTTACCTTTACAGCCTGTCAACATGTTTTTGTTTTTTGTTTTTTGTTTTGTTTTGTTTTGTTTTTTAATAATAACGGACTGGCTCCACCTTTGCCGTTATAGCTGTTATGTCGCTCTTCTCAAAACTTTGTAAAATGTGCTATTTGATCCAAGAATATCGGTGCTGATAGCATTATTGATGTGCAATGCTGCCATCACAACGCGTTTTCACATTAAGAGATCGACTTTCATACGTTGTCAGTTGCCATCCATCAAAAGATATAAATGTGCTTTCACGTACATTATTAAAGATCAAATTGTTGATCAAATCGCTGATATAAAACATCGCAATAAATATTATTTCAACAATACGCCTCCATGATTCAGATCATGAAACCGAATAAATGGAAATAAAGAAAATAGTGTAACATCATACTTTTTTCATTAAAATGATAAATCACTTCGTGTAAATGATTCTGCAAATCAGCAATTTGAGTATCCCACTTGAAATCCATTAAGAGTATAGAGAATGTAGCTTGGGGCAATTACTTTGTTAACTTAATCTTTTGCAGGTGAACTTTAAAAAGACAGCCGCGGGGCAAGCCATACTAGAGTTTCCCTTAGTTTTCAATCTTGAATATTGCCTTTTCAATTTTAAACAATCTTTATCGAGTAACATTTGTTCAAAAGACCTACAATTGTCATGCGATCCTTTTAATACGAATGAATAAGAGAGAAAAAAAACCCACCTTAAATTGAAAAAATAATGATCATTTATCATTAATCATTAATATATAGGCTTTTTTAGGCATGTTTCTGATGAGAAAAGGAGCGCTGTTTTTGGATGATTTTTACATTTCCCATTGTTTTTATAGGCAGTAGCGTCCTCCCCCTCCTCCTCCGTAATATTTCTCCTCTCTGTCTGAGACTTATTCAGTGCGTAAAAGTATGTTTAAAAGTTTTTTGTTAAAATCTTTGTCCTTTATCATGTTAAAAGGGGAAAGAAATTTTGTCTGTTCCTTTTTTTTTTCTTTTTTCTTCAGCTTATATCATCGGGAATAAACTAAGTGACTCACTATTCGTGTTTTCGTTCGTCAATCGCTTACTTTCACCATGAATGCTGAATTTAAGATTTTATGTATCAGCTTGACAGAAATGACATACCCAATGACTTGGAAAAGAAATTCATCAAAAATAGTTCTTTACATGCGTACAATACAGGTGTGCTAGATAATTAAACGACTATCACTTACCTAAAAGTAGAACAGTATTTTCTAGCAAAACTGTATTTTCACAGGACCCCAAAACTGGAATTTTTTAGACAAATCAATAAAGGAGGCAACTACTCGTTAAAACATTTATACTTAATTCTTACTGATTTATTAAAATATCTCATCTACTTTGTTATTTATCCATGGATAGTCAGAATATTTGTATTATGTTTTTGTATATAGTGTAAATACAGATAAATGTTACATTGTTTTTATTTTTTATTCATGAATTTTGATGATTTGCTTGGTTTAATCATATTACGTTAATATCATATTTAAATTTTTTAACCATCAGGGGGTCTACATCTTACAAGCTAAGCTTCCCAGTAGATCCCTCCACTTTGTTTTATTGCTATACATTATGATCTGAATATTAGAATACGTATTTATTTGAATTTTTCTCCCGATTCCGAGCGAGAATTCCCTCAAGACCACATTGCAGGAGATAAGTGACAACCTACCTACTGCTAAGATACGGCAGACGAGCAAAGCAAGTATAAAAAAGAAATAAATATTCATGTTGAATTTCAGGATGCGAAGTTCTGGCAAATTTCTGTTCTGTTCAAAATCATGTTCGACTGACGCGGGAGCACTGAGAGTAGACAGGGGGGGGGGGGGGAGATTAATTGTTAAGAGTATTATCACTATGAACACGACGGACAAAGAAAGCGGACAAAATAAACAACCGCTCATTCTACCCTTCACAATGGTTCTGGTAGTCAAAAGAACATCCTTTCACTTCTATTGTCTAAAAAATGTGAAACAGGTGTCACATGCATATTCACCTGGAACTACCTGATTAAACATAATAGCAGTGAAGGGATGTTCTTTTGACTACCAGAACCATTGTGAAGGGTAGAATGAGCGGTTGTTTATTTTGTCCGCTTTCTTTGTCCGCCATGTTCATAGTGTATGCTTTGCCACCTGCGTTGTGTGCATGCTCTCAACACCTATGGGGCTATATGTTGACTGACTAGCTATACACGATCGCCCTCTATTATAGAGTGAAAGATCATCCATTCGGCATAATTAGGTTTCTAAATGATTGTAGATGTATAAGGTTAATGATATTTTTTGAAATTTAGATGTGAAAAGTTTCCTTTGTTGAATATTTTGGAAGCTAATTAATTCATGCATTTGGAGAGATAACCATATTTCAAATTCTCCCATAAAAAAACAAGCCTACAATTTTCACATCTTCTTCGATCGAAATGGTATGAATATTCTGATCTCTGATAAATATGTATGAGTCCACGACCCCATCATTTTTTATCTTTATCTCTCTCTCTCTCTCTCTCCCCCTCCCATCCCCTTATTCTCCTATTCATCTCCCTCCCTCTCTCTCTCTCTCTCTCTCTCCACACTCCCCCATCTCTCTCTCCCTCTTTCTCCCTCACTAATCCCACCTCCCCTTTCTCTCTCTCTCTCTCTCTCTCACTTTCTCTCTTTCCCTTTCATTACATTTGCCTCCGCCTCTGATTTCGGGTTCCGCGATGGCAACATTTTCTGTATTAGCACAACTGAAATGCAACTTCCGTAATTATTGTCCAATCTTCTAAATAATACCGTACGACATGGATGCAAGGTCGCCGATTCTAAGTCACACATTGTCTCATTCAGTTCCTTGACAGTACAACGTGACGTTAAAATCACGTTGCCATTGCAGGAGTATTTCAAGAAAAAAATCCTGTTTTCCCCCGGAAGTCTTCTCAATCCATGTTTATTTTGGAGACTGGGGCGCGAGACCCATTTTCATCTAGATGTCAAGGTTTTGCCGACAATATCAACGAAGACCTATTGCACAAGCCCCTTCCCCGCCCCCTTTCCCCAATAACATACCCCTTTGAAGAAAAGGAAAATTTCACTTCCAAGCTAAAACTAAAAGTTTAAAGTTTTTGAATATTCAATTTGCCGACAAAATGAAAATGGAACCGGAAGTTATGTCAAAACCTTTTTGTGTCACAAAAAGGAAACACAGTCAGATGGGTGGATTAAGAATAACTGCCTAATGAAAAGTTTAAAGCCGTTTATTATTATCATAATTATAATGATAATTATGTATTATTGTCATTATTATCATCATTGTCATTATTATTATCATTATTATTATTATCATTGTTACTATCATTATTGCTGTTGTTATTATTTATTATTATTATCATTATTATTACTGTTATTATTATCATTATCATTATCATTATTATTATCATTATTATCATTGTTTTTTATCATCATCATCATCATTACTTTCATTATTATTTTTATATGTGAATCTCGTGACATTATTGTTGTCAGAATACAACATCCTCACAATGCTGTCTAACGCAAACAGAATGCACTGAACCCCTCACGTGCCATGATTTTCACACGTGACAAGAATTTTTTTTATATTGACTCGAACAGGCCTAGTCGAGTTTAAGTCAATATTTCCTTGAAAGGTGAAAACTAAACATTGCCAGACAGCTGAAATCTTTTTCTTAAATCATGGTATTCATAATGCAACAATATGAAAAAAAATCTTTAAAGTAGAAGGGTTAGATAGCCGATGTATATCCGTGAACTGCATGAACAGGGGCAGACCAGGCCATGAAAAGTTATAGGGAGTTTTGCCCACGGATTCGACCGCTCTGTAATTTTGGGCTGGAAGGCCTCTTATTTTGTTTAACATTTTTATTAAGCATTTGATATGACCTGCGCCTGGCAGGAAACTATATAGCGAACTTAATCACTGTGACCCTCGGGTCTCTCCTCTCGGCATATCTGATTGGAATAAGTACCACTACACTGGGGTTTACCCCTCTGTACTTCTTCAAATACTGCAGTGGGCTCTTAAATGTTATAATGTACAGTTTTGGCAGGGCTTTAAAAACTTTTCGTCGGATTTCTTTGCTTTTAGCTGCTCAGAAGCAGATAAAAGAAAAAAAAATTCTCGCTGAGAATTTCTTTTCTTCTCAAGTTGAATATGAAACAAATGAAGGTGAAAAATATTTCTGACCCCGGGTCGCGACGTAAAGTCACACAGGGCTGCAGTCATGTAAAACCAATGAGAGTTCTGTTTAGTGTACAAGCGCTGTGATTATTGTGATCTTATGCATGTATCTTTACAAGCTAGGGGGACAATGAGAGACTATTATTTAGTAAGTTTCATGCCACTTTTCTCTTTGATAGCAGAACTGTACATGCAACTATCCTCTCTGCGGGCCTCCCTTTAGCGTTATATCCAAAGGGAACTGAGTGTTTTCCACTGCAACAAGGACGGGCACGTTAACCACATCGCAGGTTTCAGTCGTCCGCCCGGGGTGTATTCGAACCCATATATAGATCAAACCTGCATCTTGAGTAAGAGAGGCAGACACTTTACCGACTGAGCCAGCTCACTTCCTTCATTTCTGGTCTAAGGGCCAGTGATAAACGTTGAATAGGGAGGTCACTTCAGTTCTTCATTTGTATTTCAGCCCCACTTCGCCCCCATACCCATAAGTAACCTCAAAACGATGCACATTAACGCACGTGTATTACCTTCAAGAAGAACAAACACTGGCGCCTTCGCTTCCATTTTATCAAGTGACACACATCGACCCGCACAGGCCAATCAAGTCAATAGCTCATTTCATGACTGATCACGCCCTTGGTTACAGTTCTAGGTCGAAGACAGAGAAGCCAGGAGGAAGTCACGTTCGCAGATGCTGTGCGACATTTCAGGCGATCAGGGGTGTCAACAGAAGCGAAATGGAGGTGACACTTGTTGAATATTCTCCATATTGTTGTTCTCTAATCGAAAGATGCACATGTCAAATATTCTGAAATTCCGTCCGTGATTTCTGAAGTATTTTTATCGGGGAAAAAAAAAGTCAGCCGACGAATGTTTTTCGTGCATTTTGGCACTGTTTAGAATTGCCGTGGTATATCAACACGATATCTGGTAGGTATATTTTCTTGTAGAGTTTGACTATTATGATGAAGGATTCCTGTGGAAGGGTTAATAAAATGGCGGAAATACTGCAAGGAAAGTTGCCTCAACTCAAGGCTGTCAACCGTCGCTGTCTGCGCCTTATAGCATAAATCCAAACTTCGATAAAATTATAGGGGTTATACACGTGCCACTTTTTACCCGGGAAAGAATGTGAATATTTCTAGGAATTTCCCCTTATCATTATATAATCTAGAAGTATAGATTGGAATATAGAAATCAAGGAAAATATTAAGTAAAGTAAACATTAAAAATGTGCGCTATAGCGTGGGAACGCATTTAAAAAGATGAAAAGTTTCACATGTTATGACCCCCAAAATACATATACAAACTTTGTACTCGATGATACTCAATAATCTTTGATAAACAACGCATGGTTAAAATCGTGACAAATTGCTTGTCGAAATAACGAGTTATGTAATATGCAGAAAAAAAACCCAAAAAACCAAGATATAAGAAGATGATAATAATCATGCGAATTTGAATGGGTCGCACTTTTATTGTTCTTTATGGAGTGGAGACAAAAATTGAAATTTGAATGTGAAATTACCCCGAAACAATAACACTAATTCACTAAATCATGTAAATAAACACAACAAAAAAGTAACTCCCCCCTAATTCAAAATAGCATAATTTTTTAAAGAAAAAGTTTTGAGCAAAATAATTTGGCAGGAGTGTTTCCTACGCTTATTGACTAACTTCGGTGTGAAAATGAGAATGATCCGCGGAGTCATGCATGAGTGGGCAGAAATGTCACTTTTCACAAGTCAACAGAGTCATTTTGGGGGGTCTGTGAAACAAAACTTTGACGAATTTGTTTTCTTCCATTGTTTGACCCCGTCATGCCTACCGGTATCCTGGACACTTCTCATGTTTATCACAGTTGGTTGAACACAATTTTTTGAAGAAAGTGATGTTCAGCCCTCCTAAATCTACAAAATCCATTCAGTTTATGGAAAGAATTGGCATCAACCAACATGAGTCAGCACATTATGTGAAAATAGCGGGTAGTCGTTTTCCGGCATTAAACAGTAATTTTTTTAACATTTCTTGCTTCATCGTTAAAAATGTTCTCACTCAACCATGACACAATCTCAATAAACATCAACAGCACTTAAAACAGCACCAGAAAAAGCTTGTTTCACAGATTCCCCAAAATGACTCATGTGACTTTTGAAAAGTGACATTTTTGCCTTCAATGTCTGCTCACTCATGCATGATTTGACAGATCAATCTCATTTTCACACCGAAGATAGGCAATAAGTATTATTTTGCTGAAAACTTCTTCATTCAAAAGTTATGCTGTTTTGAATTAGGGGGAGTTACTTTTTTGTTGTGTTTAGAAATCAGATTGATGGACGAGGAAGAATATTACTTACCGGCTCTTGTGTTGGCTAGAAAATAGTGAGAATTCGGAGAAAGAAAAATGAATAGAAGAGGATTGCTTTCGATTATAAGAAAAGAAGACAGACATTGGTCAACACAGTTATTGCAGTGCTTAAGAGAAAAAAAGGAACAATAATATTGGATGCTGCTGTATGAGACGTTTCAAGTTCCAGTATTCGATAATGACAACTATTATATACATTTAGAACTTAAACTTATTTGTGTTAGCTACCATGAAATACCCTTTCATTAAATGTATTATCATTATTATGGGGATCCTTTAAGTTGGCAACTCCACCAGCGTCTGAGATGTCGTCGTGGACAATTCTCCATCCCTTGTTTTCACAAAATTTAACATTATTTTAAATTTAAAGAAAATAGATATTTGTTTATTTACTATTTGAGTATGACATGGCTACATTCATTCTGCATGCATTTTGGGAAGAATTTTGTTGATTCCTGACTTACAATTTCATATAAATTTAAATCAATCGTTTTGAAAAATTATGTACAAAATGAACGGAGAGTTGCCCATAATGACATCACAGATGTTGGTGAAGTTGCCAACTTAAAGGATCCCAATAATAATGATTTACTTAAACTTTCAAAATTCACAACTCTTGAAAAGATTGTCCGATTTTGCTCAAACTTCCACTGTTTACTCTTTCTTGTTCTTCTTCATTCACTGCAAGCACATTGATGTCTGGGTTACATTCTATAATTTGATTTGGTTCTTCAAGTATAAATAGATCAAAACATGGAGTTTTAACCCATAGCAGTATAACGTTTCTTAACAGATAGATAAATCAGCTTTCCTTCTTCAAATTGGCAACAGTTTTTTCCCACTCCTTCATGGTTTGAAAAAAAAAAACCATTCAATATGAGCAAATGTAAATAAGAAATGCAAAAGTTGAATGAGACATTGCCATCTTAATGAAATTAATAATTGTATAATTTTACTCTGCATTGCCAAGTTAGAGAGATTAATGATTAGCTATTATAAACCACTCTTAGTCCAGGGGAGCGTTTCATGAAGAGTCTTGTCAGTGATTTTTCACTGACAAATTTGCTCTCAGCCAATCAGATGCAAGGATTTTCAGTAGCTTATAACAGTTGTCAGTGAAAATCACTGACAAACTCTTCATGAAACGCTCCCCGGAACTGCACAACATACTGTGTTGGAAATAGACCCAGATCTTTCAGTGCATTTTGCCTCTTTCTGCCCATAATGTAATTGTAGATCCAATACTGAACTAAAAGGAGACACTTCATTGCTATTCGTGACAGAGGTCCATATTTTGTGGTTTGGCCTAATATCTTTTAATGCAAATCCCTAAAAATCATACCAAATGCATGAGCAGAAAGAGCAAAAAATTCTACACAAGCTGTGCCCATTTTGGTTGCATCAATATTCATTGTTTGATGCTGAAATTTTTTTAAAGGAAAATAAGCATTAAATCCTTAAATTGCCAATGTGATAGAAAGTTTAAAATCACCATTTCCCCCTGCAAATTGGCAACTTTTTGACTTCTCATCATAATTTCTGTCATTTTACATTCATTTCTGGTACATGACGTTTTATAAATAAAATGTAGCAATAAAATAAAAATATTGGTGTCGCCAATTTGAAGAATAAAAGTTGATGAAATTAGGCTTTGAATAATTCCTGTCACGAATGTGTTAACCGTAACGTTAAGCTTAATATCTTGAAAGGATTATATGAAGCTAATGATTATCTTTCAAGTTACTTAAAAAAAAAAAAAAACACTATCTATCCTGAAATAACTTACGAGGGCATCTTTCGAAGCATTCTTCCTCTTCGGTATCACTACCCTCGGGGCAGTTCTCCGGTGCTACTCTCATACGGCTGTCTAGGGCTACACTGTCAGCGATCTTGGTACAGAAGCGAAGCCTTGTATTGGTACCCTCGCCGCAGAGTCCGCTCTTGTAAGTGCAGGTCCAGGGCTCCCACGGAGACCAGATCCCAACGAAGTTGCCTGCAGAATTTTTTTGGGGGGGAAAATAGGATTCCTCTAGTTCCAGCAAAAGGAATTCTTCAGCATGTTAGAGCATGTAGAATGATACAATTCTCAAGTTTTAACGGGGCACTTCTATCGAATAACAGCTAGCTACCAGAAGGATAACATGAGTTTTTTTTTTTTTTTTTTTTTTTTTGGGGGGGGGGGGGTTCATGTACATTTATAAAGCTTTTTCGCATATACAATGTGTAGCATTGACACAAAATAGCATACAGCAAAAAATTTGTTATGAGTAAAAGATTGATCGGAAAAATTGTGAGGGAGAAGGGGGACACAATATTGAATGCCCCCCCCCCATACACACACTCACACACAATTTTGGTCGGCAGAAAAAAAAATCCAAGTAAAGAGTCGTTCAGAAATGTAGAGGCCTTTTTACTGTGAGGGATTTTATTTTTTAACAAAGAAGAAGAAGAAGAAAAAAAAAAAGAAGAATGTTTGAGGAGCCCCCTCGGGTTTCAACACAAATTCGCCCCCCTCCAGCATGACTCGCAAAAATATTTCTTACACCAGTTTTGTACATGACACTAGACTTGATAGCCTAGTTCCTGTTAAAATAGCCATGTCGACGACCCAGCACGTGCTTTGGAGTGCATTAAGGCCACGTGTTATCGGGGAAGAACGTCATCTTTTTGATAACGACCTGCATGCTTATCGACGAGAAAAACACTGCGTCAGTGGTTCCTTATCGCTGCCATGATCATCGTCGTGATGGTAGAGGTATTTTGTGGAAAAAAAAAACTTCCGATGATAACAGAGTTATTTCTGTCTCTCAGCATGTTTGAAAATATTCATCATAAGAAGTGACCAACACTATAGGTAAATACGTTGTAAAACATGGAGAAATCAGTTCATGAATAATCAAAATTATCGGGCAGCTTTCATGGCTATGGTAACTTCAAAGACAGAAATTATTCAATTATAATACGGTTGTCATGCATTTCGACCATATTAAATTGAGCATTAATAATTGATCATAATCTTTGGTCACTTTCCTCCCACTTGATTTGTTTGATTTACTTGTTGATAAGTGTGGTGATTTGTTTCCATATTGATGGTGGGGAGGGGGCGGCAACGTGCGACGGGCAACAGGCGTAGAATGGAGAGGATGGAGCATGCATGTGGATGGGTAAGAATGTTTGACGAGGAAGTAATTATTGCTTATCATCATTATCAAACAGAAAATGTGCTAGTTAAAGTAGAACTGGCATTATCCGAGTGCAGAGGACACCGGTCTTGAAATGCACTTAACAAGGACACCTAGTTGGCCAAGGGGCGAGTTTGGTATTGGTCCCATGACTTAATTCTCCATCTCCCTTTCCCATATTTCCTCCCCTTGATCCCCCTTAATCTCTGTCTCTGTCTGGCTCTCGAGTTTTTTTTCTCTCGATCCCTCTCTTTCCCTGCAATCGTAATTGGGGCACATGCCCCCGTGTCTCTTCGTAGCTATCGGGTGGGGGGGGGGGGGGTGACTCGCCTAATATGGTATACGGGGGTGTGCCCCTCTAATGGGTCGCTTGTTTAAAACAAGAAATCCCAAAACCTGGGGTATGGTTTTGTGCCGGAAAATCATTAAACATGTCCCCACTTTTTAAAACATTTTAGTAACTTTTTTGTTAAGAAATTTCAAATTCAAATTCTAAATTCATTGATTTAAATTCGGACGTTCAGGATCATTCTCAATTTACAAAACATAACAGAACATAATAAAAAAACGGAATATAAAACAACAACAGAGAAACAGACAGAAGATGAGCATGCATTTCATCATTACGGCTTATGTCGAAAGGGTGGGTGAGCGGAGCGGGGTGGGAGCGGGGAGGGAATGGCCGCGCCCTTTCGAGAGAAGCCCTACCCCCCCCCCGGTTTTCTCGAAAGTGTGGGTTGCGTGTGGGGAGTGAATTGTCTCGAAAGGGTGTGTTGAGTAGTCTGATGGACCAGTCGTTTTTTTGTGAGTAAAAAAAAAAAAGTAGAAAAGGAGACAGGCGGTTGGCTATCACCTGATGGGGGTTTCCAAGGATCTCCCAATTATGTGGGAAAGAATTCCCCCTTTTCTGTCTGCTAGAATATTATGGTGGGATGCATAAAACGGGAGAAATGTGTGCCCAACTCCCCCCCCCCAAAAGAAAAGTGAATAGGCATTTTGTATATGAATATTCTTACACTCAAGAACGCAGAAGCAATCTTATGCACCACACACACACACACACACACACACACACACACACACACACACACACACACAAACAAAACTTCTTGTCTAATTTGGTTGTGATTGCTTGATTGCTTGAAGTGCACATGTTTTCCCTCCCTCCAAGTTGTATTCAAATAAAATGGAAATATGAATTTCTATTCTGCCTCGTCTGTCCTTTGGAAATGTGCATTCCATTACGAAATCAGCCTCATGCACATCTTTCTTTTTCCTTTCATTCTTTCTTTCTTTCTTCCTTCAATCCTTCCTTCCTTCCTTTCATTCACACAGTTTTACTGCAGGAAAAAAAAATTCCCCCTTTCGAGACAACCGGGGGTGGGGGGGGGGGGGAGCTTCTCTCGAAAGGGTGCGGCCATCCCCGTTCCCTCCCCGCTCCCATCCCGCTCCGCACACCCACCCTTTCGACATAAGCCCATTACCATTCAAAGAATTTAGAAAATGACATTCTTGCCGATTATTGTCGCTAAAATACACACTGGAGATGCAAAATCCCTTATAATGCCAAAATACGCCTTAAAAATGGGTACGAGCATGGAGGCACCAGCAGCACACCCCGTCCGAACCACATCTGAGTACCCCCCCCCCCCCCCCCCCCCCCCCCCCGGTAGCTACGACATGCACTGACCTGTTCCATCGCACTTTTCTTCGTAGCACTTCTTTTCCTCGGAGTAAAGTCCATCAAGCTTGCCATCGCACACAGCGAAGGGTTGGATCAGATGTTGCTCGTTGGCTGAACGGAAACATACCCGAACACGCCGGTGGACTCCCTGTGGGCTGGAGCAATGCCTTTCACACTCCGACCATTGGGACCAGTCGCCCCAGTAGACTGGACATCATGAAAATTGGAGGAAGGAGATAGATTGATAGAAAAGAAAACAACGATACAGTGATATAAAGCGAATGTAAGAACCAGTAGTTGACAGATGGGGTGACGGTGTGAGCGAACCCGCAAAGTTTCTGATGAGGAAAAAAGTTTTTATCATGCATTCGGTTACCCCCTTTCTTTTCTTTTCTTTTCTTTTCTTTTTTCCTTTTCTTTTTGTTTCTTATTTCTATTTTTTGTAATCCTTCCATTTCATTTATCATTTATTCGCCTCTTGTAAAAAGCACATCTAAAGATTACAAAAATATACAAAAAGAAAAGCAACAAAATTTAACATACAGCTTAATCAACAACAAAGTCATAAACGATGATTCACAAAAGAGAAATATATATTAAAATATATATATATATATATATTGGGGAAATATTACACTATTGTTAAGGGGAATATTTAATGTGTCGATCTAGGTATGCCAGATTTTGTTTTACTTGAGGATGTGCCGTTGAAAACAGCACATACAAGCAAAACAAACGAACAAAAATAACATGCCACTATGATGATTTTATTTTATGCACAATTACCATAAAGTTGTACAGTGTGCTGATATAATGCGTCTTTTTTTATTAATTTTTACATTTCGGAACCGACTGCTCTTCAAAATAACAATAAAACCAAGGAAATGGAAAATAAGGTTATCTGTTCAAGTGCCCCTTTTCTTTTCTTTTTTTTATCTGCTTTAAGTTGTTGTTTTTTTCTCTCTCTCTGTAATCTCATGAACCCTGTAGCCACAACAGATACATCTGTTATATAATTTTAAAATAAAAATTATACTTACATTTTTCTTGTTTCTCCCCTTTGAAGAGATCTACGTCCGCACCAGAAACTCCACCTTTCAACAAGGAATAGAAAGGAAAGAACGAGACAGTAATAACGTTAACGCTATCTAACCACCCCCCAAAAAGAATGCAAATTAAAAAGAAAAGATCCCTATTGAATGAATTCATATAACGGGGAGGGGGGATGTAGGGGCTGCAGCCCCAATACCCCCCCCCCCCATCCCCAAACATACACCTCGCATGCCTTAGCGGTTCCAGTCAATGCGAAAACGACATCAACAAACACTACACCTGCTATAAACAAGAGAAAGATTTTAAAACCAACTCAGATTTTTCTCATTCTTTATTCGACAATCTTTTTTCTTCACATTTCAAAGATAAAAACAAAAACATAATCGAACGAAGTACTATCAGTGAATTACTTACGATGCCTTAACGATAGAATTAGACAGAAAATAGCAAATGACATCTTGATGTAAATGAGCTACATGCAGAAAGAGCTTTGCCATTATTCTTCAGCCAATCAATCACTCAGGTTTAGTCCACTTAATTCATGTGAGGGTCGAAGCAAGAAAAAAAAATCCCCCTTTTCCTGATCCTCCACGTGGAAATTGCGCGCAACATAAGTGCGTTGCAAAGTGCGTTGCAAAGTGCGTAATGCACAGTACGCCAAGAATGAACGCAAAGGTGAGAAAGTGGGTGGGGCCAGAGGGGGGGGGGGGGTGCAGTGGGCAGCGCCCATAGAGATGGGGGCCCCGGCGCGGCGGGGACCGGCCCATATAGACGCGGGCCTCGGACACAATTATTGTTGTCGATTTCCATTGATTCCGTAACGTTGTCATTGCATCAACTGGCACATTGTCTTTGTCATTGTCTTTCATCGTCATTTTACTTGTTAACAACTTGTTACAAATTAAAAATCCATTGACTAGACAGTCAAGCGGTTGGGAAAAGCATGATGCTGTGTGTCTGCTAAGCATTGAAGTAATGTTAAATTCTTTCGAACCTGATGTTCTAAGCATTCATTTTAGAATAAGAATTTATCTGACGTCTGAGCCCCTGCTACTCTATAATAGTCTGAGGAGTAGGCCTACTCTCCTGCTGGCAATTGCGTATAACAAGTCTAATTTTATCCCATTCGCGCAGTTGTCGACCTCATTACGTCAATATGCATACTCATTTTCTATAATTATCATTCAATCACTATTATTCCCAACTATTTCTGCCTTCTCATGCACACTCGTGACAATGAGTCCACATTGTGTGGTTTGGCCAGGGGCGTAGACAGCGGGGGGATGAGGGGTATGACATGTACAATCATCCCCCCAGGTTTTAGGGAAGGATGTTTGCTTACAATTAAACTGAATTAACATGTTTAGAAATGATAAGAACAGCAATAATAATAATAATAACAATTATCAATATAACAACAACGATAACAACAACAACAATAATAATAATTAAAAAAAAAAATAAAAAAAAAATAATAATAATAATAATAATTAGTAATGTATTATTATTATTATTATGCTTATGATAATAATGATAGTTATCATCATCATCATCATCGTTAATGTGACTGAATGACGATTACTATCATAACTATATCGTACATTATTCTGATTTATGTAGTTATTTATACTACTTTAGGGCGCCGTCACCGTTTTTCTGAAGTGGTGTAACAACATAACTTTAAAAAAAAAAAAGATAAATAGCGTGACGCAAATATGCAATAATGTGTGTCAGTCCACATGCTATATTTGTCACGGTGCGTATATCTTCTATATTTATGTCTGTGCATTCGGGTGTATGGGTGTGGGTGTGTGTGTGTTGGGGGGGTGTGTGGGTGCATGGCCGTACTGCGCGAAATTTTGAAAACTTACATTTTTTTACTGAAAATTTTCACAAAATTCAACAAAAGTGTTCACCAAATCCTCAATTTCATTTTTAAAAATGCAAAAGCGCCCCCGTGACAAGCTCGGTCGCTTCGCTCTCTCGCTTTCGAGTTTCTTCGAAAATTTTTACGCATCTTGCCCCCCAGGAAAAAAATTTCTGCGTACGGCCCTGTGTGTGTGCGTGTGCGTGTGTGTGTGTATCTGTATACGAAATTGATCCTCGATTTCTCGTGAACGGCAAATCATCCCCCCAGGTGTAAGAACCTGTCTACGCCACTGGGTTTGGCCAATAACTTTTGATGCAAAGCCCTTGAAAGCATACACGAGCAGAAAAGTAAAACAATTCTGCACATTTTGATTCCGTCAGTATTTGTTTTCATTTGATGCTGAAATTAAGCACTATACAGATCATTGAATTGGCAACGCGATGGAAAGTTCAAAATTACCGCTTTTAGCACGCAAACTGGCAACTTTTTAACTGTTCAACATACTTTCTGTGAATCTATATTCATTTCAGATGCAGGACTTTTGATAAGGAAAATAAAGCAATGAAAAAAATACTGGTGTTGCGATCGTGAAGAAGAAAATATGATCAGAAAGGGTTTCAAATAATTCCTGAAAAGTCACACAAAATTTCGGGCTATTGGGGGCCTCCTCGTAGAAAAAAAAAAAGCGAAATCAATAATTGCGAATCGTATAGTGACGTCATCGTAGCCTTGCGATTGTTTTCGATTTGAATCCAACTCAGACTACAAGGCTTGCAGTAAACGATTTTTAGTATTCCTGTCATTGTTCTGAACCTCAATAAGGATAATTTTACTTGTTTGAAATATCATATTTAATGCTAAATGCGATTTCTTAAGGCCGCCGCACACGACACGCTTTTCTTGCGCTGCGCTCAGCTTACTCTTGAAAATGACGCCATCAACCAAGAAATTCAAGCGCAAGCTAGTCTGAAGCTAGTCGCAAGGACAAGCGCAGGAATTCAACGTGTTGAATTCCTGCGCTTGGATCGCACGCCTCAACTCAGACGCATCGAGCGCAAGAGACGCATCGCAAGAAAAGCGTGTCGTGTGCAGCGGCTTTTACATAACTGGGTTGCAGTTGGATCGTATACGTGTAGTGTGCGGTGGGCTTTAGGGGTTTTCCCCGTCATGTTATATTGCATATATAAGCATGTAATCATAATGCTGTTTTTCTCTGAATTAATTTTCGATATGAATTTTGAATGAATTGTTTATGAGAAAGGCTTGCTGAAAATCTCTTTTGATCACCATTTTATAATGAGGAGCCGGTGGGGGCAGGCATGGTCGTAAAACAAAATTGAAATGAAACATAAAATCATGATTTACCAAACAAGTTGGGTTTTATCATCTTCATATCGACCAACCGAGAAACTCATATTAAACCATAATAAAAACACCCATGTTTCTGTATTCACAATATCATGGACACAAATTAAGTATCTCTTGAAGGATCAGACTTTTGAAAATAGAAATAGGAGGAAAATGATTTGATTACTATGTTCGACAGGAGCGAGTGCGGGCGGGAACGTTCTTAACATAAAATTGATCAAATAATCAAATTATGATTATTCACTGGGTTGGCCGGTGTAATAATGTTCAAATCTGAATCTTAGATAGAAAACAGCAATGAATGCGTACTCATTCATTTCGTTATCAATACCATGGCATTTGACAAAATGGATGGAATAAATTTCACGGATTCAGTTCGTCGATAAGCTTTGAGGACGGAAATTTTCTCAATCTCCAAAAATAGAAAGAGAAGTCAGATTTAATAACGTTCATGTCAGGTTCAGTAATGTCTTTGCAGAAGAGTGAATTATGAAAAATGTATGATGTTTCTAGAATTCGAAGTTTAAGCTGATATAGGAATTAAATCCGATGGGCCATACTCATTACAAAGGACATGGGATGGTGGGATTGAGTGTTCGGGCAATCAATAAAGCTGTCACTTTTGCCCTTGGATTTCATTAACCCATTCGTGACAGGAATTATTTAAAGTCTAATTTGATCAGCTTTTATTCTTCAAATTGGCAACACCAACCTTTTTTCTTTTATTGCTACATTTTTCTTATAAAAAATGTGTCTGAAATAAATATAAATTGACAGAATGTATGATGAGAAGTCATAAAGTTGCCAGTTTACAAGGAAAACGGTAATTTTAACATTTTCATCGCATTGCCAATTTGAGGATTTTTAATGCTTATTTTCCTTTTTAAAAAATTTCAGCATCAAACAACAAATACTGATGCAACGAAAATGGGCACAATATGTGTAGATTTTTTTGCTCTTTCTGCTGATGTATTTGGTATAATATTTAGGGTTCTGCATCAAAAGTTATTGGACCAAACCACAAAATGTGGACCCTGTCACGAATGGGTTAAAACTATGCATCAGGCAGAACTTATCTCCATTTCCAATATCGTACATCACAGATTTCAAAGATTCCTGAAACATGTGAAACATGATATGTAAACTTGTTCAAATAACCCTCTGAAATCATCTGCCTGGGGAGTGTTTCATGAAGAGATTTGTCGGTGATTTTCACTGACTAATTTGCTTTCAGCCAATCAGATGCGAGGATTTTCAGTAGCTTATAACATTATTGTCGGTGATTTTCACTGACAAAACTCTTCATGAAACGCTCCCCTGGACATATTTACCCAACCTATCCGGATATATGCCAAACAATCCTTAACAAGAAATATAATATTATGTGATTGGAATTCATAGTCGTTCTCATACAAAAAATGCATATTGAATCATGATACATTATTTGTTCAATCTGGGACCCGTTTCATTAAAACTTGTTATCAATAACAAGTTGCAATAACTGTTATAAGCTACTGACATCCTGCATTTGATTGGCTGAGAGCAAATTTGCTATTAAAAATGTGGCAGTTGCGTGTTACTGATAACAAGTTTTATGAAACGGGGCCCTGGATTCGATTATGCTCATGTCAAGATCACACTTTCCCATAGAAGGAAATCATAATTAGCTCACATTTTTCATTCAACATTTATTGTGCAGAAGGATCTTTTGAACATCGAATAGGGCAGAATTATGTAGATGGAGATGAGATGACATCGGTCGTTGGTGATGCTATTGATGAATGGTGATGATATGGTTTTTAATATGGAAATAAAGTACAAGCAAAATTACTATGAATTTGATAGAAATATAATAATCGATGATATTCCAGTGGCTTGAAATTTTGCCGAAAGGTAAAGTGAGATCATATTGACTAAAAATAGACAAACATTGCTGTTTCAATTTTCAACTCTGCTGTGTGACCTTTTTTACACGAAAAGCCTGGAGAGCACGACTTTAAAGGGGGGTACCCAATGCTGAAACAATGTTAGTTCATTTAAAAGAGCATGATTTCATCAGCAGAAAATCATCTGCCTAAATTTTTTTTTAAAGTTGTGTTGCCAAGGAAACCCCCAAATGTGGTAAGATTTGGGGATATTTTTGACCCCTCAGCTGTGTCCCAGTTTCAGCTGGGTACCCACTTTGACGTCAAAGTGGGTCTTGTCCCTTACCCACTTTTACGTCATACCTCATACTAAAATTTTTTGGTCAATTCTTGACATTTTATGAGAAAATTAGCCAAAATGCATTGATTCCGATTGAAAATCATCAAATTTTTAATGTTATTCTTCTTAGAATTCTATTCTCGATCTTATATCTTTTTTTTTTTTTACCTTTGTGTAATCACTTTAAGATGATCACATACTTAGTCAATATCGTCTGCATTGTAACACGTTATCAATGAACTAGTCAAAATGTCCCAGGTCATTTTATGTAAACTGAAAGGAAAAAGAAGATAGTAATGTAAATATAGCATAGGAAAGGATTATGGGTATGTTTGCCGCCAGTAATTGGGATTTCGGGATTAACAGTACATGGTATTTAATTTCAATACAATACAAAGTTGTACAATTCTATTTAAAAACTGCATGATAAAACATTGTAAAGTCAACATCTCGTTCAAGCACTGCGTTTCCTCAAACTGAAATTGAAAACTGTCTACTCATATTGTCTTATTGGTAAAACTCACTAAAGTGAAAAAAAAATGAACAGAAGAAGTTCATAAACTTAAATCAAAGAAAGTGATTCATCTGTAATTTTAGTATATTAACCAACGTAAAAAAAAAATCGATTGTTTTTTTTTTAAAGGAAAGTTTAATAACCTGTAACTATTAACTGCATAATATACATTATGAATATGTCTATCTGTATGTGCTTTCACGTGAGCTTGAATGAAAAAGAAAAGAATACAGAATTGACTTTGTCCTGCTGGATTCAACTTCATATAGACTCGGTTAATGCGTCAACATGTGGTCGTGTTTGTCAAAGACGCCATGTGAAATCGAATCTTGCTGAACTTTACTTTGCCTGATAGTGCGGCCAGACTGTATGTGGTATTGTCTAATTTTGTCCGTCCTTCCGAGTATAGAAGCAGTTATTGGATTCTAATATGAGAAAGGAGTCGCCGGCAGAGCTAGTAGACTGGGGGGGGGGGGGGGGCATTGCATCCATATTCCCTTCTTCCTGAAAACCTATTCTGGCATTCCTTATACACACGAAAAGATTTTTTTTTTACACTTCCCCTTCCGAGTTTTCTGTCTTTGTTGGCTTCTGATAAATATGAGAAAACACAAGTGGAGTTGATGGCGGGGGCCGGGGGGGGGGGGGGGGGGCGCAAACAAGTTCTGCTCCCTTCCTTCTTGTGAAATAACCTTCCATTCCTATAGCGCGCACAAAATACTTCTATTCGTTATTACATTAAAAAAAAATGAATAAATAAAAAGAAATCTCATGGTAGGGTCAATGAAGGGATGCTTCCATGTGTAGGCATTTTAGTGGCGCGAGGGGGGGGGGGGGCATGACGGCCGTTTGATTCAATGCTGAATTATTCTCCTCGCAAGGACTTTGTTAATATAAGAATATGAAAATATCAACGTATCAAATTCTTTACTCTCGAAAGATTCTGGTTACTTTGTTATAGACTGAGGAATTAAAAAACGATATCAGTTTCATTTTCATCTCACAAAACTTGGATGTCGGTTTGTTCAGGATGAATAGAAAAGTCCCTGGTAATGTTTGGCTGGTGAACATACACTCGTACGTCCATCACCATATTCATAGCAAGGCCTGTTATTATCCTCAAGGGTATTAAAGCGTGACAATTTGAAAAGTTTAAAAGGTGATGAAAAATATCTCTTTGCTTGCTTTAAAGGGTGTTGTCCATCTCTCATCTCGTTCCATTACAGCTTTTCGATGTCGATTGCTGCAAAAATATTATATTGTGTATGAATGATTGATTGACTGTGTCTCAGTGTGTGTTCGGACTTGGAAAAGGAGGAGGGAGGTTGGTACCCCCCCCCCCCGAATGGTTATCAGTCTGAGTAGCACTACGTACTGAGATTTATTGCAGTTTAATCTTTAGGTAGATTTCATTTTCACAAGCCTTTAAACTGGGAGGGGGTTCGCACGTCGACTTCATTTTGTGTTGGATAAAAAAGTATGCCCACGATCTTCCATCACATTAAATTTCATGAATGTCTTGCTATGTGAAATCAGCCCGTGTTATCCGGGAGAGTATTAAAGCAGGAAAATGTCAAAGTTTAAAAGGTGATTTACATTACTTTGTTTGCTTTTTAAGGAATATCCTCCATCTTTATCGTTCCATTAGCTTTGATGTATTTTTGTTTGCAATGATAATGATCATCAAGAAAATCCCAGTGGTGTATTCAGGACTCGAGAAACGGTGTATGTGTGTGTGTGTGTGTGTGTGTGGGGGGGGGGGTCTCTATGTGCCATATCAATCAGATCGTTTAGCCCTATATTGTAGACCCATTGAAGCTTGAGTTAGATTTCACATTTTCTCCAGCATTTAAACTGCCGTGGGGAAGCACGCCCACTTCATTCTATACTTGATGCCCTTGAACTTTTTACTTCAGCATTAACCATACGATGAGATTTACAATATATTTTTCGAGATGTCAGCCCCTTATGTCCCTGAGAGTGTGAAAACATCGAAATATCAAAGCTCATAAGGTGATGAAAGAATATATCTTTGTTTGCTTTGTAACCATATTAACAGAAATTGTCAATTTTTTCCCTCTCGTTCCATTAGCTTTTCGATCGCTTTCCCCCAATATTATGCACGTTATGCTGAATTAAAGCTTTGGTCGCATTTAGTCGTCCAAATCTCTGTATTTGGACTGCGACCGATTTCGTAGAAAGACCCTGCGTTTCACCTGCGTAAATCCACTTTGAGGAGTGGGGGGGGGGGGGGGATGATAGACTTTTTTGCCGATTTTTTTTTTCAGTCGGAATCACACCTATGTATAAACACACACCGTCATCCATACGCACAGACCCCCTTACACACATTTTGATATTTATTTTGCGAGGAGCGAAGCAAATGAGCTAAAAAAATACCACTTTTCTGGTTTTTAATCGCATTTTCAAGTAGAAATTCTAAGATATAATGGTCGTTTACGACAGATTATCAGAAATTTTACTATCTGATTAATTAAAATATCGTTTCTTCCTTAAAAAGTGGGGGGATATTTGTACACGCCTTCCCCCCCTCTCGAAAAAGGGGGGGGGGGGATATCCCCCCACCCCCACCCCGGGATTTACGCCAATGCTGCGTTCGGCCATACGCGTTCGGCCCACTGGTCTGCACGTTTTTTCCATACACGCATGGCGGCTGTTGGATATATGCCCATGGTATAGAATCTCGGCTTGGGGTTACGTTTTTTGATTGAGAGGAGATGGCACGTGCAGCTATCGCACTTATTGAACACACCGTACTGGTTTCTTTCGATCATCGCAAGAGCTTCTTGTTGTGGTTTCACGGTGCCGTGTGGCATTGCACACTGCCATCATGGCCGTATAGGGGGTCGTAACACATTCAGCGGCAGTCGCAGGGTACCTGCATGCACTGAGGTTGAACGTTCAGTTCAAGGGTTCCTCAAGGTCCATACACTATGTTTGTGAGGATTGTGCCAGATGCCCAGGAGTGATCGTAAGAAGGACGTACGAATTGGTCTACATCTCGACCCAAAGACCAGACAGCAGCTGTGGACACACACTTGCACAAGGACCCACGGCTGGATGTGACCTTGGCTTTAGAAAATCTCAGTGATGTATTCAGAAATTGAACAAAAAAGCAATGGGAGCGGGAAAGTCTGATTTAATTTTAAATGGGGATTAGGTGTACGCCAGTTTCCCCCTACGTTGGATGAAATTATGCCATTGAAAACATTTCTTGGAAATGTAAGCAGCATTTCCTAACGATGTAATCAGACCTTCGTCATCTAAAATCTCTATTCTAAGACGTACATGTACCATGTTAAAAATATATGAACAAATGTGAATCGGCATTGAAAAACGTAGTTTAGTCAAAAGAATTATAATAAGAATGCCAGTAGCTCATTTTGTTTTCTTGTCTGAGTAGAGTGATCATAGCTTGTGGCTAAGACAGACGAATTGTATTACGCTAACTCGATCGGCTGGTTACCACAACCTGACCGATTGGCTGAGCAGTATTTTACTTGCGGTTTTCGTACACTTCTCGTTACCTGGTGTTTTACCAAAGCATCGAAAACATTTAAAATGTAATGGTTTAAATGTCAGTATTCGTAGCCATGCATCAACCGCATGGTAACCCAGAAAATAACTAGCAAAAGGAACCTAAAGCTTAAATAGCTCAATTTTTAAGGTATGATTCGACGATCCCCCTCCCCCACCCCTTTTTCTTTTTTTTTCACAAATTTTGCTACCATTGAAATATACATGTATGTGAATTAAAAAAAAAATAATAAGAAAAATGTTACCTCGTTGTCGAAACATGAGAAAATGGTTGACGAATTATTATTTGGGGGGGGGGGGGGAAAGGAGGACGTAAAGCCCCTATAAAGCCATTATAGAGTATGCCTCTAAAGAGTGAGGTTGGCCTTGTATTTACAGGGCAAGTGTTCAAGTCCAGACTCATGTTAATGAATACCAGGTTTTTCTTTTCTCAGAAAGTGAACGATACTCCTGCTTTTTTGCATGCTGAATGGAGGGTCATGAATTAAAGATGGTCGAACGTAGATTGGAGAGACAAGATAAATCGAGAATTTCAAAACCAGTCGCTTTGACGCTTTGATATTGTGATCGATCACAAGCGACAGCTCAGGAAGTTCAGATTCTGTTTTTTTCTACATTACCACAGTTATACCAACAAGACCAGTGGCGTAATGAGCAAAAACTTTTGGGGGTGGGGGGGGGGGGGGGGGGGGGGGGGGAGGGCAACTGCTACATGCCTGACATGCCTGGGAATGTGTCATTTTCCAACAACTGCATACAAAACTGTAAGTTTAAAAAAAAGTGAGGACAAAATACCGGAAAATCATGTCATTTCAGCAACAGATTTTGTAAATCACTGGTATCGAATTAAAAATAAACCACGTTTGAATTCTATTGGGGGGGGGGGGGGCAAATGCCCCAGGCCCCCCCCCCCCCCCGTGTGCTAGTGGAGACCTATAACGTAGATGAAATGTACTTGTACATGACCCTAATGGCGAAAAATTATTTTGTTTTTATGTTTTTCTATCATTGCTTTTACTTCTGTGTTCTGATAACAAAATACCAATGATACATGTTTACATAAATATTACACAAATAAAAGATCATGTACAATATATGTTATACATGTACGATAAACATAACATAAAGGATACAAACAAGAATACAGAATATAATACTTTTCGTTAGTTAAACTAAAGACTGAGGTAAATCATAGAACGCAGGAGACCGCCATCGTGAGCGGTTAGGCTGGAAATGGATGGCGGCCTCAAAAATCGGTCGGTTTAGAGAAGGTTAGGAATCGGTTGGGCAGTGTATCTGTGGTATCAGCATATCTCTGTCTCATCTCAAATATCAAGCGAGATACAAAATGAAGTTAAGTTTCTTTTCCGATGATATGCGAATTCGACAACCGAAGACAAGAGAGATACAAAATACGAGGGTGTAAATCAAGTCGTCTTTTAAAGTTAATTCCTTGTCTGACCTTTTGGCTTTTTTAACATGCTTAACGCTATTTTCTCTTGAAATCCTAATAGATTATGTTGGTAATTACAAGATATTCATTTTCTTTTAACATCTATTCCAATGAATTTTATCCAAGATTTTGTCTGTGCGCGTATACATTTCATTTTAGATATCCCTTAATGTTAAGGGAGCATTTATACATGTCAATCAATCTTTATCCCCATGTTCAAAGAAAAAGATTTGCGTGCTACACATCAACCTCTCCATTTAATACATTGATTGTACAATTCAAAGAATCATCGGAAACGTTTGCACTTCATTATACGATAGTAAGTATGGAATAAAATGATAAGAAGGCCTCCTATATTGAAATGAAAGTTGCGATTGACAAATAAACAGTTCAAATCAATCTGAATCAAATGAAAAAAAGCCAAAGCTTTGAAAATGTTCTGTTTCCCTTGTAATGATTTACTGCTGAAGATTTATTTGAGATATTATGAATTTAAGAATCGACAAGATCAATGCCAAATTCGTTATCATGGTATAATATTTTTGTCCAAACCGACGCAACCGTCTTAATCTAGGGGTAGAGCACACACCCCCCCCCCCCATGCCCCGGTCCACAATGACGGCCCTTCGAAACTCTTTTCCATTTGCACTCTGCTATGCCAAATGAACCGTAGTCATGGTAGTGATTGTATTTTTCTTTCTTTTCTTCTTTTTCTCCAGGAGGGGGAGGGGGATACCCACTGTTAGAGATTTTCATTCAAAAAGTGACCCATTTTTAAGGTTTCATTTGGGGGCTTTTCCGGCCCAAAACTCCCCATGTTCAGCGATTTCTTGAAAAAAGCGACCCATTAGAGCGCCACTTCCCCGTATACCATATTAGGCGAGTACCCACCTCCCCCGGGCCTTTTCTATTTTTCCCTTTGACTTTGTGCACCCCTTCAAGTGCCCCAGCCCCCTCTTAGATACCTCACTCTACAGTTTTGAGTCAGGCCTGATCAGTCCCTTGAAAATATTCATGAACATGTCAAGAACTGAGAGGTAAATATGAATAGCTCAGCCCATAGAATTTAATGTGCCGAGGGAGCGTTTACTCATGAATTATTATAAATATTATCAGCAGGAATAGAAATTCTCAATTTGTAACGTCTTTACACAAGAAGCACACTCAAAACAAGAAGAAGAAGAAGAGGAAGAAGAGGAAGAAGAAGAATAAGAAAAAGAAAAAAAAAAAGGAAGAGGAAGAGGAGGAGGAGGAGGAGGAGGAGGAGGAGGATAAAGCCTATAGTTGCAGTGCAACATGGGAATGTACGTGACGGAAATCGCCTCAGGTATATTCTGAAATATAGCTGAAATAACTCCACTTCATTGCTCATAGGCATTATCAAACAAGTTACTATATGTACTTTTTTACGATTGGCTCTCTTTATGATCATACGAATACTGGGAATTCTGCCTTCTCCCTGTTTAGCGTAAGTGAAAATTCGATGTGCAAGGATATAAAGGTTTGTTTATGATATGGAATCTGGAATCATTCATAAAGTATTAATGTCGCATTTTTTAAAGTGATTACACAATGGTAACAAAATTTTTGATATATGATCGAGAATAGAATTCTAAGAAGGCTGACATTAAAAATTTGATGATTTTTCAATCCAAATCAATACATTTTGGCCAATTTTCTCATAAAAAGTCCAGAGCTGACCAAAAAATTTGAGTATGGTATGACGTAAAAGTGGGTACCCAGCTTCGCGCATTGCAGTTGTCCTGCGCGCTAGACTGTACAATATGTATTATACCTTGCGCGCATTTTGGTAGAAGTGCGCGACAAGGTACCCACTTTGACGTCATTTTGACGTCAAAGTGGGTACCCAGTTGAAACTGGGTCACAGCTGAGGGGTCAAAAATATCCTGAAATCTTACCACATTTTCGGGTTTCCTTGGCAACACGACTTTTTAAAAAACTTTAGGCAGATGATTTTCTGCTAATAAAATCATGCTCTTTTAAATGTGCTAACATTGTTTCAGCATTGGGTACCCCCTTTAAGAGGAGGAATAAGCCACAGGCACCTCCTTTCAAAATCTTTAATCCTCAGTTCTCATTTAATTTTCTGACCAGCAGATCATCAGTACAGACGACCACCACAGCAGAATAAGTATTTCTTATAATGACATTAGCAGACATTACATTATGGCATCTTTCTTGTCAAAATCACAAAGTAAGATATTGTCGGCGTTACCATGATGGAAAATGTGGTCAACAAAATTAACATTTTAACTCGCTGAGGACCACAAATACTCACATATTCTTAAAAACCTTCTTACGAAAGCATGTTGCCATGGTTTCTTATATCTTTAAACGATGTATTCCTGGGCGAATACATTGTTTTCTCATGTGATAGAAACGTCATGAAGATTAATGATTTCCAAGACAAAACAATTAAGGACTAATGAGTATAAGAAACTGTCAATGAACTACTCCCTGTGGCACATAAGGTTATAAGTAGAATGGTAGGTCTTGTGAAGAAGGATTAATGAGTCGAAGGAAAACAAAGAAATTTTAAAAAAATCATTCATGATTAAGACGTCGCATGACGAAATCATGAGGACGAATAACAGAAGGGGGGTGTTTCATAAAGCTCTTCGTAAAGTTACAAATGACTTTACGAACGACTTGAATATGAAGTGCCGAATGGGATGCCAACAATTTTTCCTAACGTTTTAACAAAGTGTGACTTCATGTTCCATAATCTCATTTTTTTTTCTATTTATTCTCTCTCGAGGGACTTTATTCTTCATATCGATAGATATTTACAATTAGCATAAAATCATGACGTCATAATAATATACATAATGTGAAAAAAATAGACTGACATAAATAGCGAACTATATAACTGATAACAATTTTTCAACTTCATTTGTTTTGAATTTCTTCTTATTACATGTTACACTAAAATAGCAACGAATTTCTATCTTTAATTCTTTACATAAAGCATGCATACTGTATTTTTTGCTACCAAAACAATCTCTAATATAGTTTCTCTAAATAATGAATTGAGCAAAATTTAACATAAGATTAACGAGATTCATTTCTTTTTCTTGTATTTTATAACCTATTAGTAACATTCGTTCATTCATAACAATTCTGACATTAATAATCTCAATTGAATTGTGGCAAAAAATACATGTCGCAATAAAAATATTGTAAACAATAATAAGGTTAATCTACATCTGCATATTTCACTTTTAGCTGATGTGACTTAATGATTTAGAAGCACATTTGGTTTGCCACATCCAAGTCGTTCGTAAAGTCATTCGTAACTTTACCAACAACTTTATGAAACATCCCCCAGGAAGGACAATAATGGTGCCTATACAGCCATAGATGTACACTCATAAAAATTCCGTGTCAGATTGACCCGGAAAATAGTCCACTGGGGCCACACTCCATTACGGGTCCAAAAATGACCCAGAATAGGGTCACGAAGACTTGTTTCCAGGTCACATTTGACCTTACTTTGGGTTATTTTGACTTTAATCCGTGTCATTTTTGACCCCCAATGGAGTGTGGCCCCAACGACTATTATCCGGGTCAAGTCTGACTCGGAATTTTTAAGAGTGTATATTTTTTCTTTCGACATCCAACATTTTGATGTAGATTACAAATTGCTTGTTCAGAAGAACAAGAAAATGACTGAAACAAAAATACAGACAAAACAAATGAAAAACATAACAATGGAAGGACAAATGTACGTAGTAGATACAATTGTAGTTTTCATTTCCACGCCTCAATTCACCTATTTAAATGTAAAATTGTATTTAAAAAAAAAAAAACTCAGGAAAACAAAAATTGCATCAGTGATTATGGCCGCTAAATGATAAATGAGTATACGAAAACAGAGAAAGTGTAAAAGGGCAGGATGACTCCCCCCACCGTCTCATTTTCTTATTTAGATTACATTTCAAGATACTCGTTAAGGAGAACTAAAAATCTGAAATAAGGGAATCGAAAATAAAACAGATTGTTCAAAAGACTCAAAGAAGGTAAAAAGATCAATATGAGTTCATGAATATTACGGCAAATGAATAAAATAAAAGCATACAGGAATAAAGAATTATTCTCAGTGGATGAGGAGATTTATATTTTTGTTATCTTTCATCTGCACTGATCTCATTATTTTCGAGGTAGATTTTCGAGATGATCCATCCGGCTTTAGAACCATGAATAATTTGCCTTGTGATATGACTGTACGTGCTGATGATCAATGTACATGACTTATATGATGGTATTAAAGCATACTCTTAACCGTGATAACACCATGTCGCTCAGTAATGACGCAAAAGCCGCGAGGAGAATGTTCTTTTGAAGTACGACATGAAATATTTGATAAACCTGACGTCTACCGCTACTTTTATACACTTTTTTTTAAACTACGCTGTGGCGGAAAGAACTGGCCGCAGAATTTGGCAGCACTGAACATGAAACTTACAAAGATATTTCTTCCCCGCCCCGAATCATTCATGTCCACGCGTCCTGTATAGGCAAAAGTGTATTGTATACGTCAGTAACATTCCCCTTGAAAAACAATCTGAATTCGACAACGCATTTATACATCCATATTTCACAGGGTTACAAGTAAGGCCATAGCATTACAGTTATATTTGAAATAATTAATCAAAATTACCGTTCGGACCTTGCTTTCCAAATGTGTCCAAACATGCTTGAAAAAAAAAAACCAACAGGTTAATAATGTACATAAATGACTTTTCTTATACACCACATTTTATCATTCCGTAACACAGCGCATAATATTCAGAAAGGTTTCAAGGTGAAATTAAAGGATTTCTTGGCTTGTGTTATGAGAAGCCTAAAGACGCCTTTCTTTCCCACTAATGATAAATTTATAGAGAGTAAAGGAGATACAATAGGGGTCGATTTATACGAGTGTAAACAAGATACAAATGTAAGTAAATCCGTTTCGGGGGCGGGGGGAATGATCGAAATCTTTTGCCGAAATTTATTACTATAACCATGATAACCGTCCTTTATGATATCTTATCAAAAAGTTCAACAACTGACTGATTAAAATATTATTTCTTCTTTGAAAAGCGGGGGTATATTTGCACACGCCACCCCCTCTCTAAAAAGTGTGTGTGTGTGTGTGTGTGTGTGTGTATGCGTATGTACGTGTGGGACACCTTCCCCAAAAAAATCGAGAGGCAAGAAGAAGAAGAAGAAGAAGAAGAAGGAGGAGAAGAAGAAGAAGAAGAAGAAGAAGAAGAAGAAGAAGAAGAAGAAAAAGAAGAAGAAGAAGAAGAAGAAGAAGAAGAAGAAGAAGAAGAAGAAGAAGAAGAAGAAGAAGAAGAAGAAGAAGAAGTTATGAAGAAGAAAACCCACCAACACTAAAAACCAAACCAAACCAAACCAAAAACACCAACAGCTTACTGCACCTCGTATGGTTAACAAATAGGTGATAGGCTAGGGCTTTTTCAGTTGTTGCCCCAGGGGGAGGGGGTGTTTCATAAAGCTGTTCGTTAAGTTACGAATGACTTTACGAACGACTTGAATATGGAAAGCCAAATGGGATTCTCAATCATTGCAAATCGCATCAGCTGAAGGTAAAATATGCAAACGCAGATTAACATTACTATTGTTTACAAACATTTTTATTGTAAAGTATATTTTTGTCACAATTTAAGTGAGATTATATGAAATGCAGCCGCATTTTTTTAAAACCTCTGGAAAAACTTTGGGCATCCTATTTTGCATTTCATATTCAAAATCGTTCGTAAAGTCATGCGTAACTTTACGAACAGCTTTATGAAACACAACAGATGTTTGAACCCTTTAACTCCTGAATTAAACAATTGCCAAAGTCTCACAGCGTTTGAGAGGATCTGAAAACTCATCTTTTCTAATTTTTCCTCTGGTGTTTACTGTGTAAGTTTGAATCACTATACTATACGTTGTGTGTTTCTCTGTTTGACGCGCTTGGTATCTAACTTTGAAAAGGCGCTTTATAAATGACAATTACTGTTATTATCGAACAAAAAAAAAACATAATAAAACATTCTTTAAAAAGGACAGAGAGAGAAAGAGAGAGAGAGAGAGAGAGAGAGAGAAGGGGAAAGCGAGTAAGAAGAAGAAGAAGAAGAAGAAGAAGAAGAAGAAGAAGATGATGATGATGATGTAGCCAAAAGGAGGTTGGTTGGAATCGGTTTGGCCATTTGACTACAGGTTTGGGGTATCTCCTACATTGTTTTGTTTTTTGGGTTTTTTTTCCAAGGTAGATCCATGCTATATTTGGTTATATTAAGCAAGACAAGAACAAAAATAAAACAAAACAAGCAAACAAAAAAAACAACCTGATTATTTTATGCGATAACTAGGCTGTTATTATGCTCATAAATGATCTTGGATAATCTGTTCAAATGGATTTCTCGTCAGCATTTCTATCGTATTCATGGTCCTCTACACGTAGATTCGGTTATCTATCGACGTTACTCTTTGAAAGCATGTGACATCGTATGAACATACTGCAAAAATAAAAGCGGCCGTGTGAACAGGCTAGTGGAAGTCGAAAAGGAATTTGTTACAGCCGTTCACATTTCTCCGCAGCGCTTAGAACAGCATGAAATTGACCCAGTTCTAAACATTTTTTTTAAATGAATAAGTACATAATTCTTTTATGTATTCTCTATCTCCTGGTACTAGAAAATCAAATTTCATGCACATCCACTCAAAGCTTTTCCATCCGAGTAATCTAATTTTTGACGTGCGATCGGCCCTCTTGACAATCACAATAAGTGAAATCTTCAAGTTCGTCCTAAATTTGCAGTATTGTATAATTCTGTTGACGTTTTGCTTCCATCTGTATATGATTGTCTGCGAAATATTCTGCGAGGGCAGTCAATAGAAAAGAAAACAATAAAACTCTCAGAAAATGGAATTGTTTTCCCGAAGGGGTTTCCTTCTTCTTTTTAATCTTAGCTTGAATAAGGAATGCTTCACTGGCTTGCGAAACTGTAGAATTCATTCTTTTTTTAATTGAAGTAAACCTATATGTCGGATCTTGAATGATTGTCTTTTTTGTATACTCATTATTTGTTGCGAACGAGGCGGAAGCAATAGCGCCAACGAAACGACGCCTCGAATACAAGTCACGAGGCATCAGGCAGAAATTGAGTCGACGAAATCCGAGCTCTACGTCGTCTCGTCTTCCGAAGATCGTTTCGACAAATCCGGGATAGAGTTATTATCTTCCTGTCCCATGGCAGCCTATCTGAGCAGAATAATATCTGCACTCCATTGGCGTAGGCAGCTCTCATTACTGGGTGGGGGATGGGTGGGAGATGATTCCCCCATAGATACAGATGTATGCATACACCCTCTTCAAAAAGTGGGGGCGGGGGATGCATACTCCCATCCCCGCTATCTACGCCCCTTTTCTGTTCGATACGCCCCAGCATGAGCCATTTTTTGGACTCCATGCACCTTATCGGGGTTCTTCACTGAAAATACATTGCGCGTGCATGAAGAATGAAGAAATGACTAAATATAGAAAACTCAGTTTAGACAGCACCATGACTGCTAAACCTGACATACATGTAACTGGATTATTTGTTTATTTATTTTCACTACGGTAATATCATGTTTAGTAATGTTTGGAAGTTGTACACCTGTATAGTAGCGGAGAGTGGATCCAGCCACGGAATTTGGATGGGGGGGGGGGGGGGGGGGGGGGTGGACTGTCTTTCTCCGTGAATGAAATATGAAAAAATGGGGTATTTCTCGTCTTTTTCCTCTTTCCCTCTCCCCTTTTTGTTTGCCCCTATTTTCGCCATTTTTCATGGCGGGGGGGGGGGGGGGGTGTTAGGTTAGGCTCCATGTCCCTCATTCCACCGCTATTTAACGTTGTTTAAAACAGATTCTAGATTTTCCAATTCTAATCAGATTTTGCTTCGAAGACGTTCATCCATCAGCTCTTTCAGATGCAATGCACGTACTTGATCTAGATATTGCGGATTTCCTCCTTCAGAAACATTGCCATAACAACCATGACATCCCAACCAATAACCAAACATAAAAACATAGGCGTGATGAATCGGTGATGCATGGAATAATGATGATGTTGAAATAAAACTGTACGCTTGAGGGGGGGGGGGAGACCAGAATTTTGTAGAGAGGGAAAATGTAGCAAACTAACAGGTGAAGTTTCATTAAAAAAAAATTTTTGTTATGCATCTGCTTGGAGGATGTCTCATAAAGCTGTTCGTAAAGTTACGAATGACTTTACGAACGACTTGAATATGGCAAGCCAAACGGAATTCGTAATCATCATAAATCGCATCGGCTAAATCAGATTAATAATACTGTTGTCTATACCTTTTTTATTACGAAGTATTATTTTCACCCAAATTTAAATTTAATTGAGATTATGGGAAATGCAGTCGCACTTTATCAAATCATCAGGAAAAACTTTGGGCATCCTATTTGGCACTTCATATTCAAGTCGTTCGTAAAGTCATGCGTAACTTTACGAACAGCTTTATGAAACACCCTGGGTAATTTTTCTATATAAACCCCTCTGGTTAGACAGTTTGTGATAGCTTCATGATGTTTAAGGATCATTATTATATTTTTTTGTTTTGTTTTATTTTTTTTTATAACCATTAAATGAGAATACATATATCAGACATATAACATGATCAAATTATAAATGCATAAAATAATTTTGTTTTGTTTTGATTTTTTTATAACCATTAAATGAGAATACATATATCAGACATATAACATTATCAAATTATAAATGCACAAAATAAGAATAATTTTCAAACAGTGGAAGTTTTAAAATGAAAGAGCCATAAATGTTGAAAATAGAGGGGAATGCTGAAAAGGTATAGGCTTGTATTTTGCAAACCCCTTGAAACATAAACAAAATCATTTATACCAATTATCATAATAAACGATTCATCAATACAACTACGACAGCATAACAACACCTATCACCAGCCAAAAACAAAAACAAAAAAGACAACTCATCATCACTGACCCACTTCAGTATTCTGACCACCTTTGAGGATTTCACCCAAAAGGCATCACCTCCCCCTTCCATAACCAAACAAAGCACAAGCCATAACCTGAGTTAGATTAATGCGACATTTTGTTAATGGTGATGGTTATTGCCTCATGTTGGATAAGAACTTTGTTCGATGCATGCAAATGCCTCTATTTTCAGAACCCCATCAGTATAAATCGAAGTCAAAAGGTGAAATAGAATGATGGGTGATGGGTGTGACAGGTGGACGAAAATATAAGTCGTAAGCTAGGAACAGGAAGGGCGTTTAACTTATACAATTTAACACAAAGTTCACACCCTTTTGTCTTAAAAGAAAAGTATAGAGAAGGCATAACGGCCTCATAATAACGGCCTGTCTATAATTATAATGAGTCCATTATTATCGACCTCATTCTTTTAGCCACTTTTTAATGACAGCTGCTGATGAGAAATCAAGCTCTCCGTAACTTAAGATTGATGGGATGGCATTTTGTTGAAACAAAAATAACGCTTCCAAGGGAATGCTTGAACATTCTTAAATAGCTCCGAATTATCTCATGACCTTTCTAAAGTCAGATAGTAATGTACCCATCATCATCGACCTATTTCAATTTTGAAGAGCATCCTGCTCGCTCTCGATGAGTTTTCCATTTTTGATTCCAGTCAGGTATCAGGTTTTGAGGTGTCGTGCTGTAGTGATTCAAGTCATTCCTTTGACTCTTTGGCAAAGAGCTGATGGTTTGAATCCCAGCTCTGCACTAACGTCTCTTGAAAATACATTAATCCACGTTTGCCACTCTCTACTCGGGTGTTAAATGGACACCCGGAAGGATACGAACGTCAAAACGATTAAAATGGCGCCTGCCTGGAGATGGTGCACTTAATGTGTGGAACAGCAATTAAATCCAACGACCGGGGGTAATAATAATTACATTATTATGTTATAATCGCACTATTCTTTCCACAACTGTCATTGTCTCCCTACATATTTCATTCGGTTAGAACAAGGAAGTACTTCAAAAGTAATTATGGCTTGAAAATGTAATTACGAGATTACTGAATTTATATATTTGTTTTGTACATGTTTAATGTGAAACGGAAAAATAAATCAAATCAAATCAAATCAAAGTAATGTAAAGTCTTGGTAAGCCCTCAAACAACGTTCGTCAGTTTTATTTCCTAAAAGGTGAATATCAAGATACTGTCAAAACTAAGTATAAAACGCCATGTAGTTTTTTATGCCAATATTCTTTTTGCTAGTAGAACAGTAGTAGCACTGTAGTAGGGTACAAACCAAAAGAGCTAACTCCCTTCTCGATCTCACCAAAATTATGACAAAATAATACAACCTCTCACTAGCTGTAGAAAAATTTCCAATTTTGATAGCCGTAGTAACGCGTCACTTGAGGCATAACTCCATTTAAGAGAGGAGACGGGGAAGCAAAAACATAACCCGGAAGGAAATGCTGTATAGAACGGCTCCAGGATGACAAGCCGAGTTGCCATCACTCTCAAACTTGAGATGAATGGATTTTAGTTTTGAGGGGATTTTAAGGCTTTTTTAAATGAATGCAGATATAGTGGCTTATAGCGTTGGTCGAGATACTGAGTAGTGATGATATTATGGGGGGGGGGGGGGTCAAAAATGAACCTGGAAAAAGGTCAGATGTGACCAAGAAGAAAGTCTTCATGACCCTATCTCAAGTCATTTTTTCTGACCCGGAACGGAGTGTCGCCCCAACGACTCTTTTCCGGGTCAAGCTGACCCTGCATTAGGTGTACAAAATAACAAGAGCAGGAGGAGGGCATGCTGGAGAGGGTCTTATCGTCTTGTCTTTACAATCCCCCCCCCCCGAATTCCCTTTCTCCCTCCCTCTCACCGCCTCTCCTTAATACTTAGTATTGTGTACATTGATGGTTTAATCTAAAGAAGATGTTAAAATAGCACAAATTCATTTGTTAATGAACGATACCACAATACTATCTCTCTCTCTCTCTCTCTCTCTCTCTCTCTCTCTCCCTTTCCCCCGTCTCTCTGTCTCTCTCTTGCTCTTCCTCTCTCTTCCCCTCTCTCACTCTGTAATCTAAAGAAGATGTTAAAATAGTACTAATTCATTTGTTAATGAACGAACACGATACGACGATATCTCTCTCTCCCTTTCCCCCTCTCCCTATCTGTCTCTCTCTCTCTCTCTCTCTTCCTCCTCTCTCTCCCTCTCTTCCCCTCTCTCTCTCTCACTCTTCAATCTAAAGAAGATGTTAAGATAATATTATTCATATGTTAATGAACGAACACGATCTCTCTCTCTCTCTCTTTCCCGCTCGCTCTCTCTCTCTCTCTCTCTCTCTCTCTTTCTTTCCCTTTCTTTTCTACCTTTTTCACCATTCAAAGAGGGGGGGGGGGGGAGGAAGGGGGAGACTTCCCCCCATAGCTATCTTCTGTGAATATTATATCATAGCACCATCTGATGGTTGAGTATACCATCTTTCTTTTGAAAAGCACGTATTTGAGTCCATTTCATCTCTGATTGGTATATTCCGATCGTCTCTCAAGAGCGTTATCCATCTTCAGGAACTCTCGATGTCCCATCGATAAAGATGCGGCATGTGGTGTTATCCATATTAAGAGTTCATATCGATGTTATTTCCTAAAATGCATATGTCCTTTTTTGGCTTCCGTAATCCATTCCATTTGGGAGTTGGTTATTCGTCTCATTCTTCGATTTTCGTTATATCCTACTCACACCAGAGAGACCGACAGGAGAGCGAACAAACCAGTATTCATTATACCCCAGATGGTCATGTTATCGATCGGTTTGGAGATTTTGAAGTGTGACTATAAGCTGAAAAGGTATTCCAGAGTGTATCAGCTATTATCTTAGTCCTTAAAATTGATGATAATAATTATCTGGCACAATTTAACACGTCGGAATTTTGAATACTTTCCCTTTTCTAGGTTCTTCCCATAGGTAATGTAATTAGCATTATAATGCTGCATTGGTGGCATGTGGTGCGATCTGACTCTGGAATATCAAATCAAACTCTCTGTTTTGATTTCCTCAGTTTCCATTTCTTCATCTTCATCTTTGGCGTCATTCGCATCATAAGTTACATCCTTTTTAACACATTCGTGACAGGAATTATTTAAAGCCTAATTTGATCAGCTTTTATTCTTCAAATTGGCAACACCAACATTCTTATTTTATTTCTACATATTTCTTATAAAATGTCATGTATCTGAAATGAATATAAATTGAAAGAAATTATGATGAGAAGTCAAAAAGTTGCCAATTTGCAGGGGAAAACGGTGATTTAAAACCTTCTATCACATTGCCAATTTAAGGATTTTAATGCTTATTTTCCTTAAAAAAATTTTCAGCATCAAACAACGAATATTGACGCAACCAAAATGGACACAGTTTGTGTAGAATTTTTTGCTCTTTCTGCTCATGTATTTGGTATGATTTTTAGGGCTTAGCATCAAAAGATATTAGGCCAAACCACAAAATGTGGACCTCTGTCACGAATGGGTTAAAAACATATACAAACAACCATTTTCAGTCCATTCAACTGAGACAAGATATTCCCTAAATTCATTCAAGTTTGATTAACTTCGTATTGACAAGTTGTCAAGTGGTTCGGTGTCCCTATAGAAATCTATCCTGAAGCGCTGATGGGGTAAGCTAAACCTGGATTAATTTCATAGTTCACCTGTTCGTTCAAGTTCCCTTTAGGCGCTTTTATGAATACGGGTCTATTCGAATTGCCAGTGTGAACGCGCCTATTTACTCCAGGGAGTAATCTTGAATGGCGCTTGATGAAAAGCTCGTCAGTATGGATGCAGTCCCTCGGGTGTCATGGTAACGCGGATGATAATGCTTCACGTGAATCTTTAAACCCAGTCTCAGGGGGGAATACAGACTTACACCCCTTCGTTAAAATGGTTGGGAAACAGTCCCCGGAAATGTTGCAAAATTGTTTCGACGCAAAGGAGAAATTGGGAGATTGAGTGACCCGATAAATGGATTGATTGATTGATAGAAAGACAAAATGTAGACGTGAAAGAAGGGTAGAAGAGAGAATAAGATAGTGAAATAATCAGTTACTTCACACTCGTCGAACAGGTGTTACATCACGTAGCATTCAGTTGGGGATATAATGGTCACTGGGAAATAATGTGAGAACGGTTTCGGCGCAAAGGCAGAAACAGAAAGATTAAATGGCCCCCTTCGATTGAATGCCTGATAGATAGATATCTTGACGACGAGTGGACGGATCAAAGAAGGAATGAGATTGCTAGATAATCACTCACTTCACACTTTTCGAATCCCACGAGGAGTGTTGAGCGGAAGAGAGCTCTGTCATGTGTCCCGAAGAAGTTAAAGATAAACATTAGGACGTTAGTAAATAAACCAGTTCGTATCTGAGCATGGGCAGATAAAGGTCATCTATGACAAAATCTAAAACCCGCTGACGCAGACACTCGATAAATATTATGTGCTCACAGCAGTCATGTAATCATTACGTAATTACACACTCTATGATATAGAGCATCCCAGGGGGAAATATCCCTTTCAGAAGGGGAAAAAAACCCTTTTCATTACTGCGGCACCTCACTCTGGGTGTGACACAGAATGTCGTCCTGTTTCGATATCTATAGAGATGTTATGGGGTCATGTGCGAAATATGCTAACTGCGGTCTATCTGGTCCATTATGAATACAATTAGTTCCTCACAAATATACTCTTGATTACTCATAAGGATTAGGATGATGTTGATCATCATGCTGATAAACCAAGGAGGATGGAAAGTGATATGGTTATGAATAAATGAATAAAAAAAATCAACAAAATGAATAGATGATTAAATAAGCAAATTAAGTAAATGCATGAATAAATAGATAAATGCATAAAGAAAGAATGAAGAAAGAAAAAAAAAAGAAAAAAGAACGAAAGAAAAACGAAGGAAAGAAATAAAGAAATAAAGAAAGAAATAGAGAAATAAAATAATAAGCAAAAAAAAAAAAAACCAAAAAAAAAAAAAACCCCAAAACACGAAATGATCACAATCTTCAAACATTTCCGTAGGCTTACTGTCCTTTTTTTCTGATTTAACGAGTTATAGACCTATAGTCACCGATATCGAACAAGACATCCCCCCTCCGTCATGTCCGTGTGGTCATTCTCATCATTTTTGATAGCCACCTTACTCTATCATTACACAAACGTTGAAAATAAAGAGATCTAGAGTAACAAAGTTTCAGTTGCAGAATTTACGATTAGGCCTATAATGAAATGCGATTTGATCCATATTATGCTTGGTATCTCTTACCGTCTTGACTCGTAGCAAAACTCGTAACCAGTCACAATGGCCTAATCGATCAGAGGTATACGAGTAGTATTCATTCGGTGTGTTATCGGTGCCGTGTCTCTTCGGTGTTATTTGAGTATAAGATGGATTGCAAGTGGTTTGAGAAGACGTGAAAATCTCGTTTCATTCTGAGAGAAATTGGATGATGGAGTTGTTTCTCTCCTCGAGATAGGGGGGTCGTGTCTTTCTTTACGGAAGTCTTACCCCTGTAGAGAGAGAGGGATGCTGGAGGCCCAAGGGGGTAACACCGTGCTCAAGAAGTGGGTATGCTAGCAGCTCTTCAAGAGTTGAAGGAGAAAGGCAGAAAGATGTATCACATACAGAGAGTGTAGGAGAAGGTTGTAAGGGTGTTACATTATTTAACATTCCCTGTGAGACGGGGATGTAAAATTGTTAGGAGTTTATCATATTTGATGATTAAAGGTGAGAAGTGAGGAGTGTCCCTTTTTATACAGCTCATAGCTATGAGGCGCTGGGAGACACATTTCCCGATCGAATGACACAAAATAAAAAAAGGAAAGGGAGTAGGAAAAGGAGAGCAACAAGAGAACAAACGAGAAAGGGAGGCGTATTGCTCAAAAAGGGTGACCTGAAATTCTCTCACGCCCAGGGCTATATGGCATTTTTCTATCGTATTTATTAGGTGGTCTGTCATCTTTGACAGATCACCTTTTAATTTCGTCAGATTTTTCTTTCATTATTCTCTTTATTGGTACCCACTTTTTTGTGCAGTCGAAATCTCAGAACTGGCCTTGTCATTTTTTGTCAAATTTTCATGAATGATCAGTCCTTACGAGATCTCGGTTTTTTACTCATTTTCAGGTTCATCAGATTATCGTGACGTCATCCAGGCGCCATTTTGTAAACGGAATGTCATTTCTCATTCATACTTAGCATGATGAATATTCATATCAATCTGAATAATTCCATACATTTAGATGCGCACGTACGCGTACGTCCGCGCGTCAGCGCGCGCGCAAAAATTGAAAATGCTCAGAATCGACTCAAATTCATTTTGCATACGTTTCAGGCCATTTTAAGCATTTCAAAAATTTGCGCGCGTCCGCGTCCGCGCGCGCCATATTTGCGCGCGCACACCAAAGAAAACGTAAAAACACCATTTTTTCACTTGATTTGCGATCCTAATACTTTTCTTAACCATTCACAACAATTGAAAGTCGATTTCAACTCCTCATAAGGCCGCACGCGCGCGTCAAACTTCAAAATCCGTGCGCGCGTCTATGGGGCAAATAACGTAAAAACATGCAAAAACATGCCCTTTTGAAATCTGCCATAGCTCATTAAATAGCATGGGGACCCCCCAATTTTTTTGCATTTTCTGAAAGCCTATGAAATGGAGATTTGAATTCACGAAAAAAATTTGAGGGTCGAGCAGTCGGAACGTCGTCATATTCTCAGCTGAAATCAAAAATTTCATTTTTTCAATAATGACGTCATATTTTTTACCTTTAACCGAGACTATCTCGCTTAATATTCATCAATTTTCGCTGAGATTTCGATATGTTGTAGCTGAGACAATTCTCTACAAATGTATTATTCATTGTTACTCATTTTGATGACGACATCATGGTCTAAATTCACGATTAAAGGTACAATGTCAATTTTTCTCAATTTGCGTGTATTCTCTATGGGACATGATCTTTATGTAATTCTTGATTCTACATTCTCGTCTTCTTTGATCAACATCTTCCTTATTTCTGCTTGATATTCGCCCATCTTTAAGTATGTTGCAGCTGAGAGAATTCTCTATCTTATGCATTCATATGTTTTTTAATCAAATATCGAAAACATGTGAAATTTTGACTGGAAAACCTGATATTAGAATTCCGTTTTGAATCAACGTGTTATCTCTATGAGCTGTTATCAGGTATACCTTCAAAGCACTTGCCTCACATGCTCAAGGTCCCTGGTTCGAGTCCCGGAGGGAAGGGGGCAATTTTTTTTTTCTGTTTGCTTTATTTTTACATGTTATATTACTATCCTCTTTAACTACATGATTACATAAAAAGTCACAGTCGATGAAATAAACTGCTGATTTTGGCCCGTTTTGACAATAGCAATGCAGCGCTCAGTAGTTTATGTATAACCCTATAGAAAATCTGATTCGTTAAGGTGAATTCAAGCTTTGGATCATCTTTTAAGTATTCTGCGATATCAAACCATCCAATTTCTATGACGTTAGTCTCCTATCGAGGCGTAAAAAATTTATCAAAAGTCTTACCAACGAATTTATCACAATCACTGTCGAAACCTAAAAGATGCCGACAGACCACCTAATTCGTCACGAGTCTATGACGAATTCTATTCTCGTTAATATGATAATTTCGGTGCCTCCCCACCCCCTGCCCCGTCTGCCATGATGCCAGTATTCCTCAGTGGCTCGACCCAAGCTAATTGTACCACAGTATACCCCGTGATAGTTAATTATAAGGGGGGGGGGGTATAGGGTTTACCACATCCACGGGGAAATTAATATAGTAACATAGTAGAGGTGTCGTAGTCGAGTGGTCTAAAGCGCTTGACTGGAAACTCAAAAGTCGAAGGTTCGATCCCCGGCACGGCACTTATGCCCTTGAGGAAGGCATTTTATCTATACATTGCTGTTTTATCGTGTATCAAATAAATGAATGTGCTAATATGCATATTGATACCAACGTGTGCTTGGGTTGTTAAAAAAAAAAAAAATATGGGGAGGCTAAACGCGTATCACCGAGGCCATATAGTACGTTTCTACTCTTTTTTTTTTTTTTAAATCCCAGTAGTACTGAAATCCACCTCACCCTCCTGGAATTTCACCAGTACCTATCAACCAATCACCTTCTCTGTCACTATCCGTGTTACTTGTGATTGATTCACCATGTCAGACGACTTCCTGTTATAAAACATCGGGTACACACTACAGTGTGTCTTTAAAAAAAGATGCCTCGTTAGTTGTTGTTTTTTGTGAAAAAAGCAAAAGCCCGCATAACATTCAAATGTATTTCATGGCTCTGAGATGCATGTATCCGAAATTGTAGGGCTTGCAGCCCACAACCCCCTCGCTTCCGCGGCACCTGCATTAAGATAACAAATTCATCTCGTAAACCTTATGGTGGGAGAAAAATAAAAATGCAGAAATCGACAGGGCGCGCGCTACTGGAGAGCAGGGGGGCGATCGCTCCCTATGATTTTTCAAGTGATAAAAAGGGGGAAAAGGGGAAAAAGGGAGAAAAAAGAGGAGGAAAAAGAAAGAAGAGGGTGGGGAGAGAGAGGTCTGGGGATAGCAACTATATAATACACCTATTTGTTCACTTAAAACGTCAATAAACTCACCCATGTTTCATTTTGCCCCCCCCCCCCATCAAAATACCCTGGCGCCGCCCCTGGAAATCGATATATCCAAATAAAACATAAATCAAATCAAATCACATCAAATCAGCTACCAGTCAGTGGTTAGCTATGCCACTATCTTTTCTCTGACAACACTCTGCACCTTTGTCATTGTTTAATTCGAAGAAAAATCCCTGTCTAGTAGAAATAGGTCCGCGACACATAGTGGGATTGATGAACGCGTCCATTATAGCTACTACATAACCTTCCTGCCAACGGCTTCTTTAAATTCAGCATCGCTCTAAACATGCTACATTTCATGAAAGTTTTAAACTTTTTTATCCTTATCACTCCTTTAAAAGGATCCTGCTAATTCGAGAGTAATTCATTTCACATAAACTGCTCATTATTCAATTATCGCAAAGCCTTCATTCAGCACCTCAAGCTATCAACAAAAAAAAAATAAATAAATGCTTGAACAATCTTCCATTTTCTGTCTTTGATTGAACTTCGTTTCAGTACAGAAATCCCACAAGGCAATATACTAGGACCTGACATTATTCAGCTGTTTAACTGTGCCCTTATGACTTATGTGCGCTGTTCGCATGCCTCGTTATGAATGTCTTTCGCCCTAGGACAGTCTTGACTTCTCAATCATTATTAACCTACATGTGCGGAAATGCAGCTTTTGGCGATGAGACGCACGTTTCTCCACTTTGCGCCATTATCTAAGCCTCTTTAGGCAGAAACTATGGAGATCAGTGGGAAATGATAAGTACGAGGGGGAAAGTTGAACCAAATAATTTACTCAAAGAAATATAAACCCTGCTCTTTCCATGCCATGAATATTTCATGGTGTTTGAAGAGATGCAGAAAAAAATGACGTTTATGAAACAGCCAAGCAACATCTGGGCCAGATGTTTAGTCGTATTCATGAACATCTTGAACTCGAAGGAGGGCTCTATTTCATGACTGTGGCGATATTTAAGAAGGTTCCCTTAAGTTTCACTATATCAAAAGTTAAAAATTGCCAAGGTTCTTATTCCGAAGGAAGGTTATCATGGAACTTCTGCATAGAATATTGACATATTGATTTGCTATCTCGAATGTTCAACGAACTGAACTTTATACCCAACGTTAAGTATAGGATAAAGTATCGTGTTTAAAATGCAGAGGCTGAAAGCCTTCATTCATTATCCCTTGCCTGTATTCATTTTGATTTACAGGCTCCTGGCTTTACCTAGAAATTTGATGTAGCTGCGGGGAGCCTAGAGGGTATATGTACCCCTAAAATAGAGAGAAGATGACCTTAAAATTAAGCCTGGCAACGATCAAAGCAAGATGATACGACCCGTGGCGAAAAAAAGAAATACTTCTCCCCCTCCCATACCCGTGTTTTATCTGGATCCTCGCTATACGCTATTTATAACCTTACAATGAGATTTACAACCCCTTCCTCATTTCAAACATACACGCCAACAGGCATCATAAAACAAAATGTGTCCAGTTTGTTTTTAATAGGATGAAAATATGTAACGCGTCCTAATTCCCGGGAGGACACAAAATGGTGACGATATTAACCACTGGCGGCATATCTGCTGACGTAGAGACTATTTGATGAATAGAAAGCATCATTCAACGGACGATATACACGATATATGTCATCTTTAATTCCAGTCAAAAGAGAGATATGGAGACTGGATTAATTAGCATTAAGCCCCGGATGACCAACTAGAAATAGAATCCTGAAAGACAACAACGATCATCCTTTCTTGTCGTCTCGTGAGGTATAGAAGCATCAATGGAGTCCGATATCAACTTAAGTGGGAAAATCTAATTTTAACGGCACATTGTTTTCGAGTCCTCGTTCATTTGAACTTTTTCTTATTTTCATCATTTTCCTCTTTTGTTTATTTTTACAAACTTTTACTTCACAATTATCCAAGTTTTCATCATTTTCTTCTTTTGTCTGTTTTTACACTTTACATCACATTATCAAAGTTTTCATCATTTTCCTATTTTGTTTATTTTTACACTTTTACTTCACAATTATCCAAGGTTTCATCATTTTCTTCTTTTGTCTATTTTTACACATTTGCTTCACACGTATCCAATTCCATTATTCCTCGTCGATGTTTCAATGAGGCAAGAAATTGTGATCAAGTAATAAACATTCTAAAATGATTTTTGAACAGTCAAATGCTGAATCCTATATTTTTAATGGCGGGACATGGTGCAGACCTTCCGAATGATAGTGAAACGCTACTCTCAATGAGCCTCAAATATGTTTTTTTTTCCCCTAAGAGTTGAACGCTGGAATAGTTTGAAAGAGGAATGGATGACTTGGTATATCTAAACTGTAAGGCCTACCGGGCATTGATCGAATTGCTATTGGATAGCAGCAATTGCAATGCAAAGAGTAGTCCAATAATCATATAGATAATCAAATCAGGCAAAGTGATGCGAACCTCCATGAGGGAAGTAAACTGAGCTGAAATCGGCTGCAAATCGTATATTGACATGATGTCATTCGTGCGATTGTCCACGATTTTAAAGGGATCCGGTAACTTTGTGGAGGCTTGATTTTATTGTCGAGTTTTGATGTCTGTTTTCTTATATAAAGGAATATAAAGATTTTGAAATATCATGTGTTATCAAGATATCTCTCACTGAATTCCGCCATTTGCAAAAACAACCTGGGTATGCTTTTGTCTAACACTGCAGTCTATGGGGTAATATAAGTCTGGCAATTCCGGTCACTTGTATATTTTCACTTTTTGTGGAGCACAATGATGATGCTTTTGAAGTACATTTTTCAGGGCTTTCTATTTACACAATATTACATCACTGATAGCATGTAGGGCCATGCAGCTCAGAGTTTTAAAAGTTTAATACTCTCGGCTTTAAGCCAATTTGGCTGTACTCAGACTAGCAGGCTTTGTGTGCATTAGGCTCAACATTCATGATCATCTGATTAAAAAACAGAAGAAAAAAAAAACAAACAAAAAAAAACCAAAAACCCAAAACAAAACAAACACACACACACACACACACACACACAAAACAAACACAAAAAAAAAAACAAAACAAAAAACCGTATGATGCTGATCCGTCTCCATTTCACAGCATCCATTACGTCTAGACTGCATGCCCCGGGGAAAAGCAGTGATATAGATGTATTTTATTACATCCAGAATCTATATTCTATAAGTATTATTCATTACTCACTATCTCTCTCTCTCTCTCTCTTTCTCTCTCTCTTCTTCTTTCTTTCTGTCTGTCTGTCTGTCTATCTATCTCCCCCTTTCTCTTCCACCCTCGTTCCTCCCCTCCCCTCCCCTTTTTTCATTCTTTGTGTCCATGTCTCCGTGGGTCTCTGTCTTTGCCTCCCTTCTTTCCTTCCTTTCCCTTCACCCCTGCTCGTCTTTATCATACATTCTACCCTTCTCTGAACTCCTTTTCATTTTCTATCACTTATTTTCTTACTGTTTTTAACACCTCCTTATCCCTTGCTTCCTCTCTTTTTCTCTGTCCCTGTGTTTGTTTGTTGTTTTTTTTCCCCCTCGTGCCCCATCCTCTTGACCTACTCTTTCATTCGCTTCTTGCAATATCTCTTTCACATTGTCATTTTCCTCTTTTTTTTTCTTTAGCTTCTCACATTCTCCCCACTCTGTCTCTGCCTCTCTCTCTCTCTCTCTCTCTCTCTCTCTCCCCTCTCTCTCTCTCTCTCTTTCTCTCCCTTTCCTTTTCTCCTTTTCTCTCTTGGTAACTTTCTTGCTCACCTATCCTTGTATATTCTCATATTTTTAAAACCTCTTCTGTGCCTTACTGATCATGCTGATCGTATGATTATAATCCTCTTTCCTATTTAACAGGCCTACTTTGATAATACAGAGAAAGGCCAACATCATTTCTAGACGTAAAAGGAAATTATGTCTGTTTATTATACACGTCTGTAAAAACGTAGTTTTACGTTAAGCTGTGAGACGTCACCCATGCCAGCATGCAGGAATAATTAATTTGAATATGCACAGTGGGCGTTGCATCAAAATACATTACTAGTAAGTACATATTTGTGACATTGTTTTTTCCCTCAGTTCACTTCGTATAATTAATCAATGATCGTGACAAGTTAATATAAGTTTAAGACGTAATAGATTACAATGAACAAAATTCATCCTTTGCGATGGATGTTCTGATGGGAAGAACATAATTATCTTTGATGTTTTAATGTTTACCATTGTCCAATATAACGACAATCATCTTCGTTATCCATCACCGTCATGAGTTTGAATTAAAAAGAGGAACAGTTCCTTCCGTTATAAATGTTCCTTAATTCGTTCACGGAAAATCCTGCCCAGTGCCTGTCTATATCCATTAAGCCATATTGTAGGGGTTGTATCGAAATCGAGTAACTATAATAGGCTATGTCAAGCCCTTTAAAGCAACTCAGTAACTTTTAAAATTCTGAGCTACATGGCCCAACATGCTGTCAGTAGATAGCGTATTAATCTGAAGCCCTGAAAATGCATATCAAAAGCACCATCTTGTACTTCACAAAAAAGTGAAAATATACGAGTGAACGGAAATGCCAGACCCATTTTGCCCCATGGTTAAGCAAAAGCTTACCCAGGACGGTTTTGCAAATGGTGATATTCAGTGATAAATATCTTGATAAAAAACATCAAATCTTCAAAACTTCTATATTTTTGGCTGTTTATTTATCCTTCTGAACATCTTTATACAACAGAATGAACAGACATCAAAATTCAACAATAATTGAAATCAAGCCTTTACAAAGTTATCGGATCATTTTAAATTTCGTAGAAATCATTGATAATGACAGATTGTACTATCCAGTAAAGGTTATCCAAATTTTGTATAGCGGATGAGATTTACATGAAGTCGATAGAATGCAAGTCAGCGTTCGGTTTATTTCATATAAAATCAAACCTTCATTAAAAATTTTGAACTTGGCAACTCTATTCGAAAAATAGGGATTGAGAAGACAAAACTGAACTGTGAATGTTACATTTAAATGTAATAGGAATGTGCAATATATTTAAATCTTTAATCGTTTTATATCAGTGTCTATGACAACAACGACTCGCTTTATTCATCAACGTCATGAGTTTCAATTAAAAAGGAAAGAACTATCCAGAGATGAAGCTTCCTTAATTCTTTCCTGGAAATGGAAACCCCCTATTTAATTCATGTGTCTACCCAGTAAGCCCCCTTGTGGGTGTTTCACTGAAATCAAACTTGACATGCAACATAATTGAATCTTAGTTTATTTCAAATAAATCAACGTTCGAGACGGCTTAAACTTCGTGATGTAAAGCCAGCGAAGATCTTGCGTATTGGATGTGATCATGTGATTCAGATGAAATGTTATTCAGCTCTCGGTTTATTTAGGTATAAATCAATGTCCATGATAAGTAACTAACGTTTACTTTCACAGTAGCTGTCTTATTTATTGTTGAAGCAACGTCATCCAGTCCTCGATTAATATCATATGAATGAAATATCATGAGAAGACCGATCGTCTCCGTCCATCGACGTCAATATCTAAAAAAGAAACAACAACAGAAACAATCGAACTTTCCTGAGATCAATCTTACTTAAGTTCTTTCATGGAAAAGCCTGATTAATGCCCGTTTTTTTATCCCCCGAGCCGTCACAATACTGGGTTAACTTCCAATGAATATTCATGAGTAAGTTTGAAATACGAGGAGACGAATCAGCTTAATACCCCGGTCACATTAAGAAGACCCATCGATTCCAGTTGACGACAAACTCGAACAAAATTTACTTTTTTGTCTTTACAGGTTTTTATTCTTTTCTCTTTACATAATTTGTAACATTATGCAGAATTGCAAACAATTTTTACATAAATATAACGGTTGACTAATATTTCTCATTTCAAAACAATGAACAAATAAATTCTCACGTTTCCGAATAAAGCTTCTTATTTCAAGAAAAGAAATCATATAAAAAAAAATGTAATCAAAGCTTCACATTTCATTTAAAAGAAGGTTTTAAAAAATACAATTACAATATATTCTAATAAAGAAAAATCACAAATAAAGTATTACCTTTCGTATAAAATTGCTTCAATATAGAAGAGAAACTGCAACTGCAATTAAATTTAAACCATTTTTCACATTATCTTTTTTTCCCAATCCTTTAGAGAGAAAGAATAATCAATTTTTTTTAAAAGGGAAGATAAGAGAAAGAAAGAGAAAAAGATAGAGAGAGAGAGAAAAAAAAAAAGAAAAGAGAGAAAATGAGAAGAAAATGATAAACAAATAAATAAATTTACAGTGTAACTGATGAAAAATGATTGGTCGGTGGCGACGGTGTGTTGAGTAGATTTGCTCGTGAGACTGGCATTTAATGCGGGTTAATGCGTCTCCGCAGAGGATAGCGTGTCTCTTTCTTGCGATAGTCTGAGAGAAACCCGTCGACATTTGAGCGGTGTATAAGAGCTTTGGGCTTTTGTTAGAGTCCTAGGACAAGTACCCCCTTGTCCTAGGCAAGGGAAAGAGAGATCAGGATTTGGCAGATGAGATGGGCCAGTCAGCGCTTATAATAAGCCACCCCCTCCTAAAAGGAAGAAAACTAAAGTTAATTTAAAAAATAACAAAAAAGAGAGATCAATTCAAAAGTCCACCATAAAAGTGGAGGGGGCAGTGAGGGTAAGGATGTGCACATTTCGGGGGGGGGGGGTATATCACATGGGTTTCCATGCCCCCCCCCCCCCCCCCACAATCACCGGATGTTTACAGCCCCACCCTCCCCTGGAAAATTAGCCATATTAGAATTGACAAAAATCCATAGTGCAAATGGGTCTGGAACAAATTCTCATTATCCTTCTTTAAAAGTCATTTGATTGTGCAATAATGTGCAACATTAACGAAATTAATAATCGGGATTTTTAGACATAATTTCAATATCTATATTTAGGCTAATAGAAAATAGCGTGGTCAGTACTCCCTGCGACTCCTAATGATAGCCATTGCATGGCTAAATCCCCTCGCATTATCGACGCTCGCAGTCTTTCAATTAAGTTTCGTGAGATTTAACAGTTAGAACACATTTATAGGACAGTACCCGATATGGGAAAATAATCACTAGATACTCTAAATGATTCGAGAAAATAGGTTTACAGAAAGGAAAGTATAGTTTTTTATTAATCTTATTGAATTATTTGCAAAGAGATGATTTGTAATAAAATGCATGGCCATTGAAAGGCTAAATCCCCCTGATTTTATCTACGCTTGCAGTCTTTCAATTGAGCTTCGTGAGATTTAGAACATTTTGGGGGGCATTAACCGATACATACATGTAGGAAAATAATCACTCGATACTCTAAATGATTCGAGAAAATAGGTTTACAGAAAGAAACTTGTAGTTTATATCATTCTTACTGAATTATTTACAAAGGGATGATTTGCAATTAATGACCAGCTGAACAATTGCAAACATTTATTTAAAAATATTAATGTTCATCATACTTGTTAACTTATTTGCAAAGATTTTATCAGATGTACTCGAATATGACGAACAACATGACATGAATGGGAGTTCATTTCGAAAAATATACTAATAATTACATTACTTGACCATCCAAATTCGATTTTGCGATATGAATATATCGGATGAAATCAACCCAGTCTGTAATTGAGAGAGCGTAGGGAATAGACACGTTTTATCGAAGATATTGCTCAATCAATGCACCCCATATACCGGAGGGAAGTACTGATTGAATCACATAAGGCATACTCAAGGTTGACGAAAAAAAGGATAGGAAATAAAAAATACACTCAAAAGGAATAAAAGGAGAGTGACAATAAACAAAACGATAGAGTTTTATTTGAAACTTAGTCCCTAATTATGTTCACATCATCAAATCATGGAATTCAAATTCTTGATCTGACACTATAGTCAACAACTTATCCTTGATTTAAAAGAAATAACCACGGTTCTGACAGAGAACAATTTTGCTAGTCGACAAAAGCAAAATCAAAAGATAACTTCTCAGGACATGCCAAAGGAAATCAGAGGGTCGCTGTGAATCGCAAGATTGTGACAGGGGCGGAACCAGGATTCTCTGCATGAAAGGGGGTTCGAAATAATCTGACAAGGCCCTTCTCCTAAAGAGAGACTCGTGATTTTGAAGTGCCTTTTAAGTCAAGAAAATAACAATCTGTGACGAGGAGAAATTATTTATTACAACATGAAGGCCCTTTTAGGTCTATAAGAAAAACTACATGGTCGATCGTTCCCCCCCCCTCATCCTATTGCAGGGACTCAAGGATACACCAGCGTCCTTTTCAACTCGTTTCGCGCTAATGATGACCACTAGAGGGTTGTCTACATTCTCAAACAAAGCAAGATGGATGAGAATTGTAAGACTGATGACATTTTCGCAAGATTGCACCGAACACAGATGATTGCCTGTTTAAAGGGTACTTAACATTTCAAGTAACCATAAGGAATTTTTTTTTCGTTTTCCCTCTTTTTGTCCTTGTTTTTATTTCATTTCTTTTTTAAAACTTATCCATTGAAACTGGTAGACCTGATGGAATTACTCGGGTTATGATTACATTACTACACAATTTGAAGTCACTTTCTATTCAGGGGAACGTTTCACGAAGAGTTTCGTCGGTGAAAATCACCAACAAATGTTACAAGCTACTGAAAATCCTCGCACCTGATTGGCTGACAGCAAATTAGTCGGTGAAAATCACCGACAAAACTCTTCATGAAATGCTCCCCTGTTCAAATGATAGTAGCCAACATGCCTCCCAACATATAATCTGAGCTGCATTTGTTCATACTGCACTTAAAAGATTACATTAATAATTGATAGTAAGAAATGCACGCACCATGAAATACCATTTTTAAAAAAAAGATTAAAAATCAAAAGAAATAACTAAAAAATCGTATTCGTCGTCACCACTGTACCTTTTTCCAAAATATATGCAAGTCTTTCTTAAAGCTTTATCTTTTTCTGACTTTCTTTAGACCGAAGAATTATTTAGCTGTCTTCAGAACCGTGTTGAAATTTGAGCTTTATGAGCATCTCAGCATAAGGGTGTGGATTACAGAACGAGAGATTCGTTTTAGTGCTTATCTGTCTTTAGCTGCTATTTCTTGCAACTGTATAATTTTTTTTGACTGAAAAGGGTTTGGTGTTGACGCCAATCGTCATGCAGATGAAAATGAAATACTTTCATATTCATTGTCATCAAAGAATAATATTTCGCATTTTACAATTTCGCTGAAGGTCATGTCGATTAAACTGAAAGATGAATAAATATATAGGACTAGACTGATTTAGAAATCATTCACAGGCTATCTTCTGCAAACCTTATATCCCGCAAGCCCCCCCCCCCCCCAAAAAAAAAAAAAAACTCCCAGGAAACAACAGAAAAACAAACAAAAAATAAAACAATAACAACAAAAATACCAAACAAACAAACAAAAGCAAAAACACACGATTAACTGTCAAATCTTAGATGTATAGTCTAAATCCTATAAGTTACATTACTGCACATGCATACTGCCGTGAAATGCAAAAAAAGAAACTCTACAGAATGAGTTTTTAGTAAATGAAGAAAATAATTATGTCAATATTTTATGAGGAAATCTATGGAGTTGCTTCCTTTTGATATATCTGTATTTCGGAAATTTGAGGTCATGTGACTTTAATTTCATCATCATGTATAACACACGAAAAAGTACTCGAAAGCAAGAAAGAAAAAGTACCCAAAAGCAAGAAAAAAAAAGTAGATTTGGAAGAATTTTTTTTTTCAGAGTTGCCTCCTTTTGTCTGTTGCAGTTTTCTAGACATAATTTTTTACTCTTCCTTATCTTCCCCGAAGAAGTTCCCGCTCTCTTCATTAAGTAATGACCCCATTATATTCTCTTTGTTCCACTTTCATGATATTGCATTTTTTTTCTCTTTTAATTTCGAGCTAAATGTGTAATCTCCACAACCTGCTTTGTTTAATTCCCGCTCGCACTGTGTATTTCCTTCGCACCTTTTCTATCTGGGCCAATATGATTGCTATCCAATTCTCAGTCTCTTTCTCGGAGAAACACTAATCTTTCACCTCATAGCATTCTGCTCTCCACTGTATCTTTTAAAAAAATAGATAGAGAATACTCCTCTTCCCATTATCATCTTTCCCCAGGGACGTAGGGTCCGACCACGGCGGGGTGGGATGCTATACTGCAAATAAAATGCAATGAAAGTGAAATTAACACCAAGTGGAGGTTCATGAAGTTGTCCTTTTATTGCCATTTCATCCTCTCTTTTTCTCGTTTGGCTATTTTTTTTTTTCTTCATTCAATTTTGAAAATGTGCCCACACCCTTGTTTTTACGCCTATCTCCTAACCTAAAGACGGATCCATACCCTCTGTTATGATATTCATAACCCAGGATTAATAATTTTACATTCAACCATTCAGTACTAATAATGCCTACCTTCAACATTGCATTCATGATTGCAGTTTTGCATCACTGGCCGATTGTTTCGTCACAGATTTGAGCGCATGCGCAATGTAAAAGTATTACGGGTAAGGCGCAGGCACACATCCAAGCGCGTAATATGTTGATCTCCTAGCAACTTTTTTGTTTACATTCCTCACAATATTCATATTGTTCTCGTAGAGTGTTCATTCGCTATACGATTTCTCTGTCTATTTCAGACAATTTCGCCGACTTTTGATCGATTTGCCTTTCAAATCTCGTTATTGTCAACATCTAAGCACTTTTCAGCTTTAGATCAGTTGCTTGACTGAGATTTTGAGAAATACCAGCGTTATGAATCCTGAAAGCACGGTATGATTCTGATTATGGTTATGAACGTAAACATGTTACCAAGCGATATACATGCGGGGATATGTCGGTAATCTTTCCGAACAATCCCAACTAGTTTGCCTCTCAATTTTCATCTTTAATTCCAATGCTTTAGAAAGTTAGCAATCCCATTAATTTATGTTCAGCTGCGAGTCATTTTGTTGCATTATTATTCTTTCATTTATTGCACCCATGCATTGATCTGATTTCTTGCAAAATGGGGACAAAATGCTTTTTCAATACAGATTTATGCAACAAAATTACACAAGTATTTGAAATACCTAAAAATGGTAACATATTAACATTAAAAAGGGAACACATTATCCTTTAACCGATTGATGCGTCTTTTAAGCTGGGTTAATTAAAACTTAACCATGTCGTCATCACCCAAACTTGTCGGAATTATGTGGAACAAAAGAAATATGCAAGATGGTTGGATTTGGTCTGAATTGGGTGTTTGCAACAACATTCTAATTAATTTTCTTCTCATTTATTTCATTATAATTATCTCCATCTCTTTCTTTTCTACTAAAAAAACGTTTATTCCCATTTATTATCCTTAGTATTCTCTACACACTGATCAAGGATGGATCCCGGAATTTGTCAAAGAGGGGCATTTTATCAGAAATATTTCGACAAGTAAAAAAAAAAGGAGGGGGGAAGAGCCTCACACATTATAGAGCTCCTCTTTGTCCTCTGAAATCTCTGATAAAGACAGAAATAATTTTAAAAGATTAAATAAATAAAACAAAATAAATATATAAATAACATAAAATTTACAAAGACAGAAATAATTTTAAAAGATCAAAACAAATATATGATAAATAATAAATAAATATATAAATAACATAGAATAAAAAAACATCATTTCACAATACGGAGTCTCTTTGACCTTTCTCCTCTGACAATCAAAGAAGAATTAAGAAAAAAAAATGCCCTTTATTAATCTTCCGCTGTACTCTTTCTTTTATTCTCCACCTTCAGTTTTAATTTTTAATTTTTCATTTATTCTTCTCTTCACGGTTGAAGTATTCTCTTCAAGTTCATTATTACACATTGTGGGGTTTCTCTTTGTCCTCCTAAATTCTCTGACAAGCAAACATAAAAATGAAAGAAAAGTCATCTCTCATTTCTTCTCCTTCCTATTTCTCTAACAAGAACATACACACACAAATTAGAGTCCTCCCCTTCAAATTCCGCCGCTGTTCTCCTTTGTTTATTCTTTTTACCTTCAGATTTTATTTCTATTTTCCTCTTGCATGCAATTCTCAACTTACACTTCTCATCATTCTCTCTCCCCCCCCCCTTTTTTTTTTTTTGGGGGGGGGGGGGGTTCTGCTTGTACGTCTGAGCTTGTCTGAGCTTTCTCCAATTCTCTGCTCAATATCTTTTATTCTCTTCTTTCTTTATCCTCACACTCTTCCATTATTTTTATCTATGTTTTTTCACGTTTAGTTCTGCATTTCTCACTCACCCTATTTACTTATTATTTACCTCCGTTGTTCTCATTTTCTGTTCATGTTTTGTATTTGGGTTTCTTCTTGAATTATTTTTCTATCAACCTCTTAAAACTATGCATTTTTTCTTCTCTCTCTCTCTCTCCTTTCATTGCTGTCTTCAAAACGTTTGTGTGTCTGTTTTTTGTTTGTTAGTTTTGGATATCAGATTTTAAGTAAAACTTCTTCTTTCTCTTCATCTCTCCCTGTCTCCCCAGGTTCGTCAATCACCAGACGTCGCTCTACAGGATTATCATCGACACCTTCGTCTCCTCGCTGAGAGCTTGACCGATGAGATGTCCAACCTCGAGTTCGTCGAGAAGCGGAAACTTCCCAACCGCGAGAACGTTTATATTCACATCCCTCGTCGCTTTCGTCATCGGGCCGTTTCCCATTCTCTTCACTTCTACGGCTACTTCGAGTACGAGCATGACAGGCGTTATAAGCAACTTGTCATCCCGATAACGAAGATCCTCAACCAAATCGCCGTTGAAGAACTCTTTCGACTCAAGTCGAATTCGGAACCGTCGACTACTTCAATTCGGCGACGACGTCGATTTCCGTGTGACGATGTCGCTGTATTGGAAAAAGAAGCCGGAGAAGAAGATCATCTCTATGAGTTTCCTCACCATGAGGCCGTCGTTGAGAGCGACGAGCCTTCTTCCTCCATCGATCTCCCTCCATCAACCTCCCCAAGCTCGAGCCCGAGCTCGAGGAAGCGTAAGGTGGATGAAGATTCGAGCTTGAGACCGAGTTCGAAGAAGCGTAAGATGGAAGATGATTCGTCATCAACATCCTCTTCGAAGAAGCCTCGCTTCGACACCGTCCAAGTTCCTGATGACATTCCACCACGCCCCAATAAGAGCTTTGGTTTTTATACAGACATGTGAAGATTTTATTTTCTCCTTCAAAGTTATATTTTTCGGAAACCATTTTCAGACATTCAAAACTGGCCCAAAAGAATCAAACAAACAAACAAACAGATGGTGTGTAAAATAAATCTAGGGTATGAAATGCCCACTCGGCTTTTTTGAAAGATGAATATGATTAGGCCGATGATTTACAAGTCTGCATGCCCGACCTTACATTTTCTTAATTTGCCGTACGGCACAATCGAGTAAAAATGAATAATCATTTTTTTCCACTTTAATTTTTAAAACACCTGTCTTATCTTTGATTAGTGCAATATCATGAATCAAGAAACCTTGGGGAATTTGCAATCTCTTTACAGTTACAAAACTATCAGTGCAATAATCTGAACTGGGAAGAAAGATACATTTCGTTCTAATTTTTTTCAGTGATCATGGGTATCACAATTTTAATTCTGAAAATTTAAAGGAAAAAATAAATCAGTGCCTTAAACATAATTTGCTGATCTTATTTTTCCCCTGTCTTTTCCTTTCCAGGTTGAAATGGACGTGTGGAATGTCATCTTCCTTTCCCTATCCCAATCACTCTTTCTTCCCGAATATTTTGATTTGGAACATCTGTTTCGGATTGGCTGTTTTTGGACTACCTCTTTTGAATTGATCTTTCAAAATTGATTTTTGGCTCGGTCTTGTTTTTTAACTATAGAATTTTCGTACTTATTCGTTAATTTCCTTTGGATAATTCAGTGAGAATAACTTTATTTTGGACCATGCTTTTTGAAACCAAAGATTAGAGAAGTAAACTTAATTCTGTTTTGCTTGCCGAATGTGTATATATAAAACAGTATTTTTGTAGAAAAAAGGGAAAATAAAATTCTGGAATATCTCTTGGAAAATAGTTTCATGTGTCGCTCATTTTCGTTACTGTGTTATTTTAGAATGAATCTATTGTTGACTGATCAATATCATATGTGTGAAACTTGAAACTTGCATAAGAATAAAGGAAAGAGATTGTAATGGGGCAGTCTGAAATTCTCTCCCGAAAGGGGTGGAGGGGGCCGGGGGGAGGGGCACAAAAATCTTTTTTTTTTTTTTTTTTTACTTCAGCCCCTCAATATCAACAACTGAATAGGAATTAAAGAAATAGTATGAGAGAGAGAGAGAGAGAGAAGCGATTTAAGCGAATATGAGTACATGTATATAAAAGGTAAAAAAAGATAGGAGGCGACTGCTTTGTTGATAATAGGCCTATAGAATGCTACTAGAATGTGGGGGAAAGGACAAGGAGGAAAGTGTAATAAGACAGGCGCAGATGAGCGAGAGAGAAAGAGAGAAAGAATGCGAGATAGAAAGAAAGAGGGAGAGAGTAGGGGTGAAAGAGAGACGTAGAGAGAGAGAGGGAGATAAAGACAGAAGGAAAGAGAGAGAATGAGAGAGAGTCAAAATAATGAGAGAGGCCTACTGGATTGGCTACCAGAAAATGGGGAAGAAATAAGCATTTTCAACTCGCTTTCTTTCTTTCCTACTCTTCCCCCCCCCCCCCTCTGTCTCTGTCTGTCTCTCTGTCTCCCCAATGTTCCCTACTTATTCCTCTTCCCCCTGCATTTTATTGTGAACATTCACTTCACTTTAAACCCACCTCACCTTTCACCAAACAAAATCAATCCTCTCTCCCTTCACCCCCTCCTTTTATTTATTTTTTATTTTTTGCAAACATTCTCCGGCTTCCCTCTCTCCCTGTCTGTCTCTCTCACGCCCTCTCTCCCCCTCTCCTCTCCCTCTCTGTCTGTCTGTCTGTCTGTCTGTCTGTCTGTCTGTCTGTCTGTCTTTCTCTCTCTCTGTCTCTCTCTGTCTCTCTCTGTCTCTCTCTCTGTCTCTCTCTGTCTCTCTGTCCTCTCTCTCGTCTCTCTCGTCTCTCTCTCTCTCTCTCTCCTCTCTCTCTCTCTCTCTCTCTCTCTCTCTCTCTCTCTCTCTCTCTCTCTCTCTCTCTCTCTCTCTCTCATTCTCTCCGTATTCCATTCGGCGCACCTGAAGGTTTTCGTCACCTCACCTTTCGTCAGAAAACTTTCCGCAATCTGCGTCATCAAAGGTTGGACTGGCGCATGCACGCAGAAGGCGAGGCGGCTTGAGGACAAGGGAGAGACAACCGATGGTCTAAAAATAGTCAGGCAGGCAACAAGTGGATATTCCTCCTGTTCTTTGTAGCGATATGTCTGCCTTTATGTCGTTGTCCATGTCTTGTTACCCGAGGGGATAGAATGATTGAGTCTCAATCGATCTCTGTAAAGTTGTATTGACGGAAAAGCCAATCAGTCAATCAGTGTGCTAAGCAGTTCCCCAGTAATGTGAGAAAATTACGTTGAAAGTCTAATTGATAGATGCTGAACATCCTCGCGTTTGCGCTTCAAACATTTTCAAATTCCGCGAAAAGCGATTAAAAATTGTGCCACATGAAAGCAATTACATTTTGACCACCACATATCATACAGTTAAAGACATAAGCCAAACCTAGACCTTTTACGAAATCTATGCAAAATCTACATCCGAGAGCAATAGAACTGTTTAATACATTCTCCTGGGTTACGAGTTATAATGTTTCCCCCCATTGTCTGAATGAACTTTGAGTAGATTAGTTGTTGCTATATGGTAAACCATCTGGCAATGTTCCGTTTGGTCACTTTGAAGAATGGGAGGCGATTTAAACATAACTTTACTCGTTTGTTTTGTTTAAATGCCTGTATATATGCATAGGGGCAATTCCACAGTAACTGACGTTACCAAGATAGTGTACTAGTGAATGACACTTGCTTCGGCTTTTAATTACTATAGATAAATAAGTTGAGAATGGGGAAGAAACACATGGACAGTTTTCATCTCAAACTGCATGTCTTATCACACAGCAAGTGAAAAAGGGGCCGGTAACTGACGTTACGCAAAAAGACATGGAAAATGATGGTGTCAATCAAATTTATATATCTCATGTCTTGGAAGAGATGTGCAAAATAATGAGACATTTGAATAATTTGTTTTAGTGCCATGGAAAATTTACTGAAGACATGTTGGTAACTGACATTACGTAACTGACGTTACGCTCAAATTCAGCGTAGGTTTTGCACATTTCAATTAGTGTTTCATTAATTAACTACCCAAAATCTGTTAATGTAATCCATTAAAATCAATTAAATGAAAACAGATCAGAGAAAAATGAGTAAATATCAGAATAAGGGGTATTTAAAGCACTTTTCCCTGATCATAGTCCCATATGTGCAATTTTTTGTTTGTTTATGTTATTCTCCGTAAGAAGGTTGAATTGCAAATTTTTTATCTTAAATGTTAATTTGTAACAAAAAGAAGAGCTCTGTAGTGATTTTAGATTTTTATTGGGAATTAACAGGGTACAGTGCGACTTTAAATTTTGAGCTCTGTGTCCCATGTGTTGTGGATTTGCCAATAGGCGGAAATCCGGAGGGGGGGGGGGGTGCGTCTCCCTTTACGTTTTGAAATGGGAGAGGGTGCACAATGTAAACTTTCCAACCATTTTTTTGCCTCCTACAAAAGAAAATCACTAAAAACTGAACTTACATACTTTATTAAAGATATAAAATCACCAAATTATGGAATAGAAATTTTGCAGAGTAGACACCCGAGACACCCCAAGTGAAAACCTATTTCTTTCTTTCTTTCTTTCTTGAAAGAATGTTAATTGATTAGCATGTATGACGAATACTTCAGGGTATATAATACAGTCCAGTCCTTTGGAATATTTGACTGTCGTCAAAATAAAAATACGAAAATGTGCAACAAGCCTTTTAGAAATGGGTTAACAAATCGCCCCACGACTTTTTTTTTTTCGTTCCTATCGTCTCGTCTGCTGAAAATTACCATCTAAATTTCTGATCGGTTCGCTCTCACTGCTCATGAGTTTGTAGTTTAATCGACAATGTGAGAATGCTGCAATGGCTTCATGACCGGTGAATGGAGAGCTAGAGCTCTGACTCCATTGTTAACAGACTTCCCTCACTGCCATGGATTTGTTGTGCAAGAGGTGACGGGAAAAATACAATTCTGTATGGATAATGCATATAATAATTTATGTGACATACATTATTTTGTCAGTTTGCCAAATTATTATGTGAAATTTACTTATCCAAGCCCAAACACATCTTTATGATCTTTAAGAGTCATGTGACAATTAATATTTAATGATTTCTGATGAATTAAAAATCACGTGAGTCATCGCTTTGATGACACGCTTGATGATAAAATGCATTATCATATCCTCACAACCAATGACACGATGTTAAGTTGTTTCGATCTGTTAGGCGTTTGAAAGATGTTTGATATCGGTTGGCAACTTGCGCGATGAAATTATAACAAGAAATAACCACGTTCTCTGCTTGTTTCCTTGTCATGCTTGCCCTCCTTTTTTAAACATAAAACTCAACCCCTTTTCCTGGTAGTAGTGGTGGTGGTGGTGGTGGTGATGGTGGTGGTGGTGGTGGTAGTGGTAGTAGGCTAGTAGTAGAAGTAGTAGTAGTAGTAGTAGTAGTAGTAGTAGCAGTAGTAGTAGTAGTAGTAGTAGTAGTAGTAGTAGTAGTAGTAGTAGCAGTAGTAGTAGTAGTAGTAGTAGCAGTAGTAGTAGTAGTAGTAGTAGTAGCAGTAGTAGTAGTAGCAGTAGTAGTAGCAGTAGTAGTAGTAGTAGTAGTAGTAGCAGTAGTAGTAGCAGTAGTAGTAGTACTAGTAGCAGTAGTAGTAGTAGTAGTAGCAGTAGTAGTAGCAGTAGTAGTAGCAGTAGTAGTAGTAGTAGTAGTAGTAGTAGCAGTAGTAGTAGCAGTAGTAGTAGCAGTAGTAGTAGTAGTAGTAGTAGTAGTAGTAGTAGTAGTAGTAGCAGTAGTAGTAGCAGTAGTAGTAGCAGTAGTAGTAGCAGTAGTAGTAGCAGTAGTAGTAGTAGTAGTAGTAGTAGTAGTAGTAGTAGTAGTAGTAGTAATAGTAGTAGTATTTGTAATATTAGTAGTAGTAGCAGTAGGAGGAGGAGGAGGAGGAGGAGGAGGAGGAGGAGGAGGAGGAGGAGGAGGAGGGGGAGGAGGAGGAGGAGGAGGAGGAGCATTTTTAGTGATAGTAGCAGATAGTAGTTCATTTGCACATAATGCGTCATTTCGCTGACATTATAGGGGTTGGGTCAGCGCCGGCTTGTGAGAGTTACATCGGTGAATATGGTGAATGCAAAAATGTATAGTGCAAAAATTTCGTTCAAATGCTGGTGCATGTATCAAAAACCTCGACAGGCTTGATTATCTTGCAGTAACTCAATTCCATTTTCCAAGTCGTACATTGCGTCATCAAGCATGCCAGGGAAATTAGCTCATACGCGATTAATTCAGAAAAACGTCTGCACTGTTCATTTTACAATCATTTTGGGTATGATATCACCATCAAAGGCCTCATCAAAGCCCGCGTCAGTCGCTGACGCATTCCTACGTCAGAAAAATTTGACGTTTTGTGTGTTGTGGGCCTTGAGAGTGTTGTTCAAACTAATAAGCGCATCAGACACATGCTACAACGGGTAATCCCTTGTATTCAATGTATATAGTACACTCTAAAAACTAAAATGTTGAATCATGCACCAATTAAAAGGATGGAGGAGTGACTACACTTTAAAAATGCTAGATTAACACTTTGAACATGGTGGATTTACCAATATGAAGGTTAGAATCCAGCATGTATATAGTGTTGAATCCAGCATGTTCAAATGAAATGTAGTCACCCCTCCACCCTTTTAAATGGTGATTCAACATTTTAGTGTTTAGTGTGTAAGGTACATCGCAAACACACCGAAATTATGTCTGCTTATTAAAATTATGCTCTAGTGTACCGGGGATAAAAAATTATATGGTTGTGACACGATGCAATGCATTTCAGGAGAGAGCGTCCTTTTCGATGTCCCTTGAATATTCAGTGACCTTTGTAATATAGGCACAACTTGTTGCGACTTACGAGTGATCTATACATACTACGTTCTCCCTCCTCCTTCCTTCCCTCTCCATATTTCTCTCTCTCCCTCTGTCTGCCTCTCACTTACTCTCATTCTCCTTCCTTACCTCCTCCAATGTTTCTCCAACCTCCCTTCCCCTCTCTCTCTCTCTCTCTCTCTCTCACACACACAAACACATCCACACACACACACGCACACACTCTCTCTCTTTTATGTGTATAGGATTTCTTTCTTGCATACACACTCACTCATTCACAGACCTTTTCCCCCTCCTTCCTCTTGATCCGTTTTCTCTGATTGCATGCTTTCCCGCTTTACATTGAGCTTGCCAGCGAAAATAACCCTAGTATTTTTTCTATCAATAATTATATAACGATCTCGTAATCTCAGTTTCAACTGCCCGAATTCACGAACAAGGTTTATTTTAAACCATGGTGTAAACCATTGTATAAACCCTTTAGTGTTGTTGGTTCTTATTATAATGGCAATCAGTCAACTTGAGTGATTAACTTGCCGCATGTTTAGTTTAAACAGGCGTCGTGTATAAGCGCACAGCTGGTCGCTCGCGCGTAGGCTGCGTCAATATTTGGTACGAATCGTACGCCAAAAGGCCGAACAACCACCACCACAACAACAACAATGACTAAAACCACAACAACTCATCCGACATGACTTGATTGTATTACGCCTATGGATAGATTTTTTTGTTTTGCTTTTTTTTAAATTTTTGTTTGCTTTTTATTATGTTTTTCTTCTGTTTTTTTTTTAATTCGTTTTATTTTGTTGTTTTTTTAAACCTCTTTCGTAAAATTGAGCTTTTATAATTATTTAATATCGACATATCCAAAAAATAATCCAACTGAGAACGAAACTCTCATAAAACTGGGGATATAGTTCATGGCTACACCGTTTATATCTTTGTCTTTCTAGTCTGAATTAAAGCAATTAACTTTCATTCAGACTGCATGATTCTGAAATACCTTGTATTCATCAAAGCAAATAAATTATCTCAAAGGTCCGCCTATAGTATGAAGCAAGAGAGCGGAACGCAGGAAGACAAGGGCAAAATTATGTTCTATCACTGAGTTGGAATCTGAATCGTATATGCAGTGAACATTATTAATTGATTCAAGTCACGTATCTTTTTTTTTTTGTTTTGTTTTGAGGGTTTTTTTATATACAGTACGATGCAAAAGTGAACAATAGCATTACCAGGATTTATGGAATCATGCGCTGAGGGCTCCGGTGGGCCAATCAAATCTTGTGTCAGTGCTCTCTCATTATTCTGTATTGCATTTTTTTATCAAAGTAAATGTAAATATTATACCCTGCAGAAAGAAGCTGCTTTTCAGCAAGGCCTAATTATGTTGTTATATACAAATGTATACAAAATGATTTACGGAACAGTTACATAACATGCATAAATTGAAGTGAATTGTAGAAACTAGATATAAACAACAAAGTATAGAAGCTACATTTAAACAACAAAATAAAACATCTTTGAATTTATGCACATGAATGCTTCATTCTACGAGAGAGAGAG